>VZTD01003784.1:2705540-2735574 GCA_013397725.1 Rhagologus leucostigma
GAGGGCACGGGGTGACCGGGACACCCGCGCCCCCGGGACGTGGGTACTCCCGGCGGCGGAGGAGGAAGCGTGGGTGCAGGTCAGGCACGGGCTGTGCGCGGTGCTGCTCCTGTTCTGTCAAGCAGAGGAACACGGGTTGTTTTCAGGCCGTGGTGGATGGCAAGAAGTTTTTTTTGCTGGTTCTCGTCCCTGAAGTAGATGTGCTGGAATAGGTCAGCTGAGAAATCGGGGCTGAGTGATCGCGGAAACTACTGTGTCTTAAATACGTACGTATTGGAGGGGGAATGCTGGAGAAATGTTGGAAAGAAGCTCTTAAAAGTTTAATAATAATTAATATGGATAAAATTGAGACTAAAATCTAGTGACTTTCGCATCAGCCTGTTGCCGCTAATACAGAGTGACAGGGAATGTGTTGGTAAAGGGTAGCATGCGGATTTTTTATTTCTCTTTGGATATGCTCGGAGTTTGCAAAGGCATAGAGATGGTGGGTTGTGTGACAGCCCGCATCCCTGGGGTGTGGAGGGGGGGTGAGCTTGAGTCGCTCAAGAAATTCAGGAGTTTGAGGAGAGGGAGGACACATGAGACCAGCATGCCTTTATTTTGTTTGGTCCTGGAAGTGGAATATTACTAAGCAAGATTTCTGAAAGATAGCAGAATAAGTCTGATGTAGGAGAGGCAACATTGATACAAGATAAAGTTCCATGATTCCCACACAGAACGGTCGTGGAGCAGTCTGGATATATGGGCTAAAGTCTGCAAGTGCTCTTGCTGATTCAGACAGTGACATATTGCTGAAATTGGGATAGCAGTGATACCTGTTAGTGTGCACGGTGCATGAATCAAGTCATTGAACTGCTCCCTGATACAATCAGTGTTTTCAGTTTCTCCATCTGTATATCCAGCACAAGTTCCTGTTTATTTAACGACGTGTGTTTGTATAATCAATGTTAACATCTTCAGTTCGCGTGCTTTGTACTGAAGGACAAGCCATAGGGCAGATGATCAAGGAAATGCATGCAACTTCATTCCGTGATGGCAGTCGGAGCTGGGACACTTGTTAGGTCCGTGTGCGTGGGGATGGTTCCCGTTCGCTGCGTGAACCTGTGACCCAAAACAGTGTCCCGGTTGGAATGCGCAGGCGGTGCAGACGCTGCTGCCACCCACGGCTCGTACGGGACATTGCCCCGCGTGCAGTGGAAAGGTTGAGTCTGCTTTGCTGTCAGGTACCGGCTTCCATGTGCAAGATAACATATGAGAAGCTCAGTGTGGGACCCTTAAAGCAGATTGCGTAAGTGTGGTTTTTTTAATTGGTAGACTGCTTTGGCTGTTCTGCTGTAGATGATGATGACAAAATCTGGGTTAGACTCATAACCAGAAAGAATGCTGTGGGAGTTGATGTTTTCCTGGAAAAGATGCAGGTTAGGGACTGCGGCTTGCAACTTAAGTAAGAAATTTTTTTTGTCTTTTTTAATCAAGGATATATATTCTTTAAAGACGGGGTGTATAAATAGTTTGATCAGCTTTGCATACAAACTTCGGTTGCTTAGGGGCAGAGGCAGTGCTTAATTCATTAGGTGCAGTGCTCAAGTTATTGCTGGTTTGGATCTATGCCTGAAAATGATTGAAATGCACTTGAAATTCAGATTCTGTGATTGTACTGCACTGGAAAGGGCAATGTATGACTGTATTTATCAAATCGTGTAGTATAATACAAAGCAAGTTCCTCTTCTTTTCTCTCACTCATTCTGCACCTACAAGAGGAAATATAAATAAAGATCCTGTAACATCTCAATTTCTGTTACTGCAGTAGGGGAATGTACTGTCAATGTTTGGACTCTGTACGTAATGACTACTAAGTCTGAATTTGCAGAAAGTATTTAGATAGTTGGTTTCTAACAGTAAATCAAAACATGGCAGTGTCAAATCTCAGCAATCACAGCACAGAAGTCAGCACTGTTTGTTGAATGTCCTAACAAGATATAGCCAGATGGTAGTAGAAGATCTTTATACTTAGTAATTTTATTGCTTGCTAAGGTCAGTATTTTGGGAAACTCAATGTCCTCTGAAAAGGAGGCCTGGAACATACTATCCTATGAAATACTATCCTAGCCATAACAAAAAGAAAAACATTTGCACATTATAAGAGAACTCCAAAGCAGAAAACACATGTTGAGAACTCCAAAGCAGAAAACACAATTTACTATCTTACGTCTAAAATACATATTAACTTATGTTAAGGATTAAAAAGTTTAATATTAATATTGTAAAATATTGAAGCTCCAAAGAGAAACAAAGCATTGAAAAGATTGATACCAAATATCTTTGTTTGTAAGTCGTAACTCACCTATAAGAATTACATTATTTTTTCAGAAGCATTTGCTTTTGTGGAAGCTTTTCTTCTCTGTGCTCTGTGACTGGGACAAGTTCTGTTCAGTCATGCAAAGTAGGTGAGACTGGACAGGCTCAGCTCAGCTTTCTTGCCCTGTAAGTTACTGATCCTGCATGTGTGTGAGCGTCTGCTGCATTATTATGTAGGTATTTTATGCAGTTCATCTAAGCTCTAATAAATGAGATCACAGATGAAAAGTTGAAACTCTGGGGAAATATTTGGCTCTGCTATGCTGGAATAAAGATTCCTATCTTCTTCAGAGTGTGTATGAAATTAGTACCTAAATAAACATAATAATCAAGTGAGATATCCGGTAAAGTCTTCTATCTAGAAGTCTTTAGTACTCACATTACACTGAGCTACCAGTGGCTGCTGTGCAGTTTGGAGATGCAGCTTTCTGGAATGCCTTTAACACTGTTATAGATCTTCCTCAATTACTCTGTGTCCTTACACAAAGTAGTTACTGTCTTTGAAAGACTGAAGCTTTCTGAAAACGGGCTTATAGTAGCAAAACCTTCATGGTACTTCACAGCTGCTTTTTTATCTGTGGTCATTCTGCATCAGGGTTGTCTGGTGGCTTCGTAGCCAGGATGAACAGGGATATAAAGAGTGCTATATTTGCAAATGGAAAAAAAACGTCCTTGGGGTTTCTAGGTTGGAAAGAGAGAAACTGTATTTTTAGACAAATTGTATTTTTTTGAATACGCCCACCTTAATTTGACTTCTGAGTATCATGAAGTGGACTCATTCAGTATTACATACATGACAGCTGTAAAGCTGCCTTTTGATTGCTTTGAAAGTATGTGAAACAGCTAAAGGATTTTCACAAGATGCGAAAAGCATGTTTTCATGCCACGGTAATTGAAGCAACAGCTGAAACAGATTTCACTACCAGAAATACCTCTCTCTCAAATAAGATCATGCATGGAGAGCCTAATTCCTCTTTGCATTGACCCTCTGTCATCTTTCACCGTTGTTACAAATAGATATATAACCCTCTGTGGTGCGAATGGTGTCACTCTGTAGCCAGCCCAGGCAGAGCAGAGCAGCACAGCACCTATGCTATAGCTACAGTGTAAGTGCTAAAGTGAAAAGTGGAGGAAAACTGGGCCAAAAGTCCCTACAAGATTAAGTTCACTAAGCATAAGAACAGAAAATTCAGCCTGAAAGCACTTGCTCAGTCTTGACCCTGCTCTTACAAGCTTCTAAGAAAACTAAACAAACTGTGTCTGCTCTGCAGCTTCTGTGTAATGGATATTCTATATCCTTCATTTACACTGGTGGCAACTGCAGTGTCTGCCGTGATAAATGGAAGTGTTGGCTATAAATTACAGTGCTTCTGCTTCATTCATTCGTAAAATGTACGAAGTGAATGAATAGGTTTAGAGATAGTAACCCCTTTGTGCTGGTCTCTTTCACAAGCCATACACAGGTCTGTAAATGACTGCTGTACCATTTAACTTTTTCAAGTTACTATATCATGTTTTCCTCTTTTTATTACAAGTTACAAAAAAAAAGAAAAAAGAGGAGAACAGAATATGGCACTGGATCACAAAGGAGGTCTTGGGGTCTTTTGTTCCTCTTTCATACCCTATTGTTTTAAAGCTATTATGTTATTGCTTTCCTAACTGGCATAGTTTTGTGTGAGAGAAAAATATGTATGCACCAGCACTACTGATGTGTATAAAATAGTCCTGACAGGTTTTTGGCTTTTGTCCAAGTCAGTTACACATTTTTTGTATGCTAAAGAAGAAAGTAAATAACACTATATCTGTTCAAAACCTATAGATCTACTGTGTTAGTCGAGTAGATACATAAAGAAAATCATGAGGCATATAAAAGGCAAGCCAGGCTTACATACCAGGAAAACAAACTGGGGCTTTAGCAACTTATTTCAGAGGGAGTGTTTGCTCCTCTTGGGGATGTGTAAATCACTTCAAAAATATCTGTCAAATTCTGCCTGGGATTTGGACAGAAAGTTGCTTTTATTGGTCAGCTGTGTGAGTGCAAACAGCTTAACACGTTAGTGATGTTTACTTCTGTTGCTGTAGATTGTGTTTCCTTTAGGGTTTTCAGAGTTAAACCCTAAAGAACTGATCTCACTTCTACTGAAAACAAAGGAAAATTTGGCATAAAAAGGTAAGAGATGGATTAGTCCCTTGATTAGTAAATTGGCAGAGGGGGTGGAGACTCTCTGTAATGTACTGTGTGAGTGATAGATGTGAGGCCTAACAGGGCATTTAATGCAGAATGAAAGCCTTTTTTAGCCTTGAAATGACTAAGTAGCGAGGAAATTATGCAAAAGCGGATTGTACAAAATATTCTTGGATCAAGTGATCATGAGTTTACATTGACTTAACAGTAGGATAAATGATGCAGTTCCACGTGGGGGTACTTGGGCTTGCTCTGAACAAGCTGTACCAAGAGCTGCAAAGGCGCGGTGTAGTTGCAGAATGTGTATACTGTGGTTGCTTTGCTCCTTTCCTCTGCCCAGATCGTTTTACCTGTTTGTTTTTCTCCAATACTTCAATATTTTATCCAATCCATCAGGTGGAGCTTTGTACATTGGCACTAATACTTACCAGTTCTATTCAGGATATACATCCTGATATCTCCTAGAATCACATTTTCTGGGTTTTTTTTTCAGAGCTGGATCAGCCTAGCTCTGCATTTCTTCTGGTTTTCTCAGTACTAGTAGCCTGTGCTGAACCTCTAGTATCATCATGCAGAGTTACTTGCTTGTGCACCATGTGCAGTGTTTCTTTCCCAGAGCAGACAACTCTACCTTTTAAATAAAATGCCCCTTTTTGCCTTGCCTTGCATCAACAGCAGGCAACAGGTGCAGTGGATGGTGACAAGGGCAAAGAAAGTGGAGGGTGGGAATGGAGAGACTGGTAAACCACTAGAAAAGGGGAGAAATATTCACAAAGTGAAATAAAGAAAGAGGAATGGCCAGATCCAGACTGGTTAATGTGAAAGCTGAAGTCCAAAACCAGCATAAAACTTGACACCAGAATTCATGGAAACAAGTGACTCCTCATCTTTAACCTGCTTGGTCTGATGGTAGCAGATACTGATTGCTCTGAAAGTATACTTGGGAGCTGTTCAAAGAAAACCACTTTTCTCCTTTGTGCCTATGATAGATACAAGTGCAAAAATATCTTCTATTGCCATTTAATCCCTAGAGTCATTTTCTGTCTTCATCAGGCAGCGAAGTTAGTTGAGCATTTTTGGATCCCTGATGTTCATTGCTTATGCCTTGTGTACAGGTAGGTATCAATCACGATTTCCTCTCTAAATATAATGACTTTCCCAAGAAATTACAAATGAAGTCCTTTAATAAGTCAAAAGGTTGAAACTTCAATTTAATAAACTCCTTTTTTTTTTTTCTGAGAACTTTGTTTTATTAGCATTTCAGAACTAGGCCTACGAGTCAAAACATCTTTTGTCAGGGATTCTTTTTTTGTTGCAATTGCAAATGACTGCAATTTGTTGTTCATTGCACAAAGTAAAATCGTTGTCCTGAGTAAATGGATGTAAGATTGGAGCTAGATACTTTGTGCACTGCCTTTAAAAATAGTTAACAATTTTCTGTACAAGAAGGCATATTTACACCTTTATGCACATAGGAAGTTTGATATCAGCTTTGACACTTAAGGGACAATAAGAACATATTGCATATTATTTTTTCAGAACAGTGAATTAGTTAAAATAGCAAAAATGCAATATTATGGTAGCATAGCAAGGCTTTCTTAACAACACAGGGGTTTATAGCTATAGTTATGTACTTGTAAGTATGGAAGCCTTACCCTGGTGTAAAGAACATCTCAGATGAAGCTATCAATTATGTCATTGAAATGCAACAGCAGCTTCAACGGGATTGACAGAAAAGGGCATGAAAGTGAGAATGAATAAGCATGTTCAGAAGTTATAGCTTAATTTGTTAGGCCATTAGGGCTAACATTTTTACCACTGGAAATTGATTTAGAATGGTAATTAGGTAATCACAACTTCACTGAAAACCAGAATCAAAGCTTCTCATTCCTTCTTTGAGGTGAAGATTTCCCTGGCAACTTATTCCTGCAGGTGACCAGATCATTGTGTTTTACATCTCTTGTGAAAGACAATTCTCCTTATCACATAGAGTGACCACAGTCCACGCTGAGGCCTCATACTCTATTGTAGGAAAGAATGGTGCATGTTTAATAGCAAAATTTATTTCTTTTGCATGGCCAGTATTAGATTGTCTCTTAAGCTGGTAGCTATCAGCCTGACGTGGCATGCATACAGGTTTCTATAAATTTATCTTTTCTAGATGTAAAGCTGTGAAAATAGGACCTCTGATAAAATACCATGTGGTTGAAAGTGGAAATTTCAGAATTATTTAAGAACTGGATTTTTAAAGTCTTCTAGTCTTCCAATACCCACGTTTGCAAATTATTTTCACTTGACTGGCATTTTAAAATGGGGTTTGAGCTGTCTGTAGCAAATATAGAAGAGCAAGATGCTGAATACTGCCTTGTTTGCATTTTCCATTTTGATGCTAGCTACTTAAATGGAAAGCAAAACTTTCTTCTGTTAAGGAAATTGGTTAAACAATGTTTGGAATTTTTTTTTGTGGAAACCATTCTGTGTACAGGTATACTTTTCAAATAACTGTGTATTATACAAATGATAGTAAATAAATACATGAATAACTATAAAAGAATATATTATTAATAACTATGTGAAAACATACAATTAGCTTCTTAGCAGAGGCTGCAAATCTTGCAAATGTTAACCTGAAACATCAAATTACCTCTACAGAGAGAGATCAAGTGCTGCTCACACTGATACTCTTGAGGAGCATAAGAGTAAACAGTTGTCTTCAGAATGTGGCAGTGACCTTGAACTTCTACTGAGCTGCACTTTCTCTAGTTTAGGCCAATGATTAACTTTGCTAATGACTGTATATCAAATTCATCATTGTTTGTATGTCTGGCAGCGAGACAAGCCATGTCTGTCTTTGCGTGGAAGATGCAGTATTAATTTCAAGGAAACCCTTTGTATAAATTGTTTCCTTTGAAAAGTTATGTCTTTGTGCAAGTCCTAATTACTTCTAATTTACCTCATTTGTCTTTGGACTCTCTAACTTCAGGTTAACACTACTATAGGCACAACATATTTCTTCTTTGTATGTGTTGTTCTTTTCTCTTACTCCTTTTTTAAAAGAGGATGATGGATTCTCTTATTCTGCTCCCTTACAATCAGTCATCTATGACAGATCCCCATGGAGCAGAGGAAGCTACACCCTGAAGTAGTCATATGTAGGGATGTGAAGTCATCTGTGCAGCTTTGCCTCTGAAGGGAGGTTTGTCAAGGCACAGCACTGTAATTTCTGGCCTCAGCACCACAGGGAACCCAGCAGAGACCTGCCCACAGTACACATGGAAGCAAGGCGTCTTCAAATTCCTGTCGTCCCTGCTGGGTCAGCCCTGGACGGTTTGTGGCAATTTTATCAGGCTTCTGACAGAATAAGAATCATGCTGGGTTTTTTTCAGGAATAAAGGGGATGCAGCCCTTAACTGCATTAAACCTGGTGGAAATAGTCCAAGCTGAGGGGAACTTACGGTCCTTGGCTTAAATTCAGGATACTGTTACGTGCTGTGAGACAATCCTACAGACGCTGTAGAAGACAAATGCTGCTTAGAAGTGTTTCATCAGGTATTTAATGGAGAAAGAGCCCTTCATTAAGGTTTGCACATTCCAGTGGAATTGAAAAAGCCAGATTCTGCCTTTAGTTGCAGTGATGTAAATGGTGACTGAGAGCAGAAATTTTTCTCAAGTGGTACACAATTCAGGCGTATGACTGTTAGGAGATGGTGAAAGGCTGGAGTTTTCTTAGTCAGCTATAGGAATATACATGTGAAGGTCTTAATATGTGTATATAGTAAGATGGGTATGTGTATGGGTATTTGCCTTTCTTCTGTAAGTGAAGGTTCTAACGGTTTGATACTTCTGCACGGTTCTTAAATGTCTCAAATGCAGCAGAGACTATCAACTCTTTTGTGAATGGGGTTATCTTTGCAGGGAAAAAGAGACAGGATATTCAGAGGCTCTACCTTGATTCTTCCTTGTTCTGTTCTCTAAACACGAAACATCATTCACACTCTAAAAAGAAGAAAAAATGTAGCATTCAATGCTTAAAAATTAAATGGTCTGATTCTCTTAAAATTAGAATCTAGACCAGCTCATTCCAAACAGAAGCTTTTTCCAAGTCTTTTCCAGCTGTGTGATAGTGACAGCCGGAAAGTTGATCTATGTAACACATCTACTGTTCTCTGGTTTTAATCTTCCCTGTATCTACATGTGTTGTACTGTCTTTAAAAGATCTGTGGAGTGTTCATACCAGTGATTTCAGCTGTTCTTCAGTGATGTTTCACGGGAGCAAATGGGCACACAACCACACTAATTGTCTACTTTTGAGATCATGAAAGTTGAGCAGATGCTTATTGATGCTGTTTTTTCACAAGTAATTTTGAAGTTATTTGACTTTTCTGTTGACATACAAGGACTTAAAAGCTATAACTCAGCACAGTGCAGCTAATGAGGAAATCATACTTGATTATATAAAAGTTGATTAAAAGATAAAAACAGTTTGTGGTCTACTTTTTTCTTCAGTTTTTCATCAAGAAAATAAGACCAATATTATAGATAAGCTTTCCTGCACACCTTTGAAATATCTACCCCAGCCTTTGCTTTGAAGGAAGAAAACCTGCACATTTCGCCAAAGCTGGATTACCTACTTCAGAATGTGCAGCTGCAGTGACTGCAAATCCAGTAATAATGAATCAGTTATTTTGCAGTCCTTTCTCCAATTTGGTTTTAAGGGTCAGATTTTCAATTCCAACTGTGTTGTTTCATGTTAATGACTATACCACCTAAAGACCTAATGACATTGGCCATTTAAAAAATACCCCTATTTAGAGTTTAGTGCATAAATGCATATTATGCACATTTAAATAATTGTAATATTTTCCCTCTGTCTTTTCCCCATCTAGACATTGTACTAAATTGAAGGTACAGCTGTTTCATGCCTTCCCTTTCCTTGATGGGTGAAGGTATTCTAGAATAGTTTTTGCAGGCACACCTGTGGTGGTTCTGCTGAATGTCAGTGTGGCAGGAGACATGTCAACTGCTGTCCAAAATCCGTTGTTTCTTAGTGTGGCTCTCTGCTCCCAGCAGGATTCTGTTTTAGTGGGAGACCTGCACTGCGTCTGTGGCAGTGACACTTCAGGAAGAGACCTTTGGGAAGCGCTTGGATCAGAGTTTGTGCCCGTCTGGCAGCTGGGCAAAGTGAGACCAAAGCTACAGAAAAACTTAGGCAGAGGTTTTGAGTTTCCCACAGGCAAATCCAGCACAAGACTGAGAGAGCAGTCCATGAAGAAGAAAGATCTGCACCTCCTCTGTCTTGTCTGACACTCCAAAATTAAAGTCTGGGTGAAGACTTTATTTGGGCCTTCAGAAATGTAGAGGTTGAGTTCTTACATTGATGACTGCAGTGTGGTTCTTAAACCCAGCTGCTATCCAAGCACGCACGGTGAGAACACGCAAGGAACAATCTGTGACACCTGAAATTACCAGGTTTAGAATTATCCTTACCAACAGAACAAAAGAAGACCAATTGTTTTGAGATCAGAGAAGAGTAATAATGTTCTCTGACTGATGAGAAGTTCACTGCCTCGTGAGAAGTAAAACAACTCAAGAAGTATAACAAGTCCTTGTAAATGTACTTTTGAATTACAATTCTTATATTCCACAAAGCTGATGCTGAGCAGTAGGAGAAACTGCTTTGCTTGGAACGAGGTAGAATCATCTGCAGTGGAGTGCAAATGGGATCAAATTAAGAGAAGGAGAAATTAGGCTGCATGTCAGGCAATCTGAACTAAAAGAGTTATTTGACTGGGAAAGAGCTTCCCAAGGGAAATAATAAAAGCCACATTATTTGGGACACCTAAAATTAGACTTCAGAAAGCACTAAAAAAATGTACAACCTTTCTTTGGTAGGGAGGTGGACTAGAAAAGGCAGGGTTTGGGATTTTCTTCTCTTTTTTTTGGCAATAAATTCTACAATTGTTGGGCTTGATTCTGCTCTGTGATATTTAAGTCAAGGTAAGATTTACATTGTTTCTTGCCTCAGGAAACCGAGGTTAAACATACAGGCTTCTCTCCTCCACCTATTGCCATCTTTTTGAACTGTATCTTTTTATTTCTGTCCCTCAGGGATAGTTCAGACCCCTCTCTTCCAATTATAGGTATGTATATTTAGAGGAGTGGAGAAAGGGCACATGTGCCTTAAGGATCCTTTGTAGCATTTCCCTCTTGCCTGGCTCATATCAGGCACTAGAACTGATCAATATGATACTCCTTTTTTGGTTTTAATTCAGAATTTATTTAGATTATTACGTGGAAATCCATAAACTCGGCATGTTCTGAAGCTATTCTGTGAAATTACTGACCATGGTTTTTATATATTATATATTTTATATATAAAATATATATCTATTGTTTATATATATATATATTTTTATATATGGTGAACACTTCCTCTGCACAGAATTTTGGGTTGTAGATGGTCATACAGTTTCTAGTCCTTGAATTTAGGCTGCATCGTTTGGAGGAACAGGTGCTGGGGCAGGGACTGGTGGAGAGGCAGCTAGAAAAGTCATCTGATGGCATTTCAGATTGTGACTTTTAAATAGCAAGAGCTGATTCCCATTTCCTTTCTCCCACTGCTGCTTGCCTCCAGTGTGCTCTACCTCCTGCTGCCATTCATGTGGTCTGCCACAGGAGCGTGGGTTGTAGGGGTTTTTTTTTCTAATTTGACTAAGAGCATATTTCCCATTCTAAATCCTTAATGAAGACAAAGGGCCTGTATTGTAGGGTAGGAAGATACTAACCCGAAACATATTATTAGCTGGGAAGACTCATTCTCCTTATGTCCATGTTTTTGAATGGCTTAATTGAGGAAACGAGATCTCTTCTGATAATGGGTTTTTGAATAGGGCAACAACGAGGGTGGAATGGTGGAGATGCTGTGATGCCAGCCTTCTTGGAAAGCTTCATTAAGTGATTATTAAAGTGATTGTAACCGACTCTGTTACAGATCAGAGTGCTTTGATATGCCAGTCCTTTGCATAGCAATCTCTCAAGGGAGAAAGTGAGTGTTTCAAAGGCTCTGCACATTTAATTTTTGATTGATCTCCCATTAAGTATTTTACAAGATAGAGCAGGAGAAAAATACTCAGATATTATCTGGATATTGTTCATGTACACTAGGTAGAAGTGAACAAGTCTGCATGTACATTTTAATTTCACTGCCTCTTCCAATCTAACCCTCTAGCAAAACAGCCAGATATTCCCCTCAAGACTGTAACTTGCCTCATTTCTGGGTTGTCTTCTCTCCTGAACTTTTCCAGATTTAACTGTAGTGCCTCCTCCTTACACAGATGATTCTGGAAAAGCATGGAGTGTCTGCTTTTAAAAATGAAGGGCGAAACAAGGGGAATTGAGTCTGGGAATTGCGGTCTTTTCAACTTCACATCAATTTCTAGTAAAACATCAAAATGCAAAAAATGTTTTTAAGACCTTCCAGGAGACACAAAAACAAATTATCACCTAGAGAGATGTATAAAGAGTAAATGTGAGAAACGAATGTAATTTCTTGTTGAGATAAAGCCTTGCAGAAAGAAAAGACAAAGCATATGACATATTTTGTGTTATTGTAGGACTTTTGACACTCTTTCATATGACATTGTGAAGAGTCTCAGAAGATAGTTGTGACATGATGGATGTAGAACTAGATGTAAAACTAGATGTGTTTGGAGCATTTAT
Organism: Rhagologus leucostigma; assembly: GCA_013397725.1. Classification (NCBI taxonomy): domain Eukaryota; kingdom Metazoa; phylum Chordata; class Aves; order Passeriformes; genus Rhagologus; species Rhagologus leucostigma. Next base: position 2,717,803 of record VZTD01003784.1, read on the forward strand.
CCAAGTGTCACTACCAAAAGACGATTTCAAGTATGGCTTGCAGAGGGCTCTCTTTGGCACTGCCTAGGACTTTCATTTGCAACTTTACTAATGAAATACAGGAGTTTCTTGTTATCTTTAATGATGACCGAGTTATGCTGAGGGCTGGGTTAGGTATGAAAATAAGTGAGTGATGCACTGTCATTCTGCAAAATGTTGTTGTTTTTTTTTAAAGCACATAGCTTTTGTTGGAAGATATGTGTCTTTTTGGCAGTGTATTACTAAAGAATTGTGAAAATTAACATTTAAAAATGGCAGGAAAAACACATGACTTTAGCACTTGAGATGTCTGGCCCTTGATATGATATCATTTGGTAGTAGAAGCTTTAATTTGTAGAATTATTTCTTTATTTATTATTCAATCATGAGGTGTTTTTTTCCTCTTTTTTTTTTTTTTGTTTAAACATTGACTAAGTGCATTGAACCTTAAAATGTCCCTTACTCTCTCCTTAGAGCAGCAAACCTCTGGCTTAAAGTCAACAGAGTTTTCGTCCCAGCAGGAGTGTCTACATCTGGTCGACTGTGATTTGTTCTCTGCAGAATTGCATTTCAGGGCTATGGGCTAGGTTAAGGCAAGATGTAATAGTTGGACAGGCTAGCATCTATGCATTTGGTACTCGTGGCAGTGGTCCAGATCCGTGAGCTTGCTCTTTAGATGTATGCTGTCATCATAACTGTAATGAGGCTGTTCGTGCTGTAGTTTTGGAAGCAGTGCAGTATAAAAGTCTTCAGTCTGCTGAGAGCTAGATATTCGGCTGATCTTCAGCTTGCAGTGTATAAACACATTCTTCTCTGTTTTTCCTTTTTATTCTTCCCCTTTTCCTTCTCCTCCCTTCCTTCTCGTCAAGGACATAGACTTTGGCTATATTTTTCACAACTGCGTGAAGCTAGAAATCCGAGCGGATGCCTGTGCCACCACCACCACCGCCTCCTCCTCCTCCACCACCTCCACCACCTTCTGGAGGGCCCCCTCCACCACCACCACTGGTAGGATTGACTTTTCATTTGTATGAGCAAAAGCTTAGCTGTAGTAGCCAGCTCGGAGCCCACAGGATTTTGGCATGGATATTCATAGCAAATATCTGGGGCAGATGTTTGTTTTGCTGGCACTGGTTCTTCTGTTAATTACAGCAGTGGTCTCCAGAGTGGGGTGTGTGAGATGATCCATTGGTGTGTGTGATGAAAATACTGGAACTTTATCATACATGTGTACACTTTATAAAGAAATAAACCTATGTTTATTGGGGTGCATGCTCAAAAATTTTGTTACTGCTAGGAGTGCAGGATCAAAAAGTTTTGAGATTATTAGAGTGCATATGGTGAGAATTTAGCATTTGTGAATACTTCTCCAGCCACAGGGAATTCATTTTTGTATTGGTAATGTGCAGATGGTAAGTACTAATTTCTTCATCCTTTTTCTTACAGCTCCTATTAAGACTCACAGTGTTCAGCTGTAGGTTTTGTCCTTTCTAGCACACGGCGTCTTCCTGGGGATACAGCACAATATTCTTTTGTACATGTGCAGGAACAATTACAGCTTGTAACAGATCATTACTGTGTGTGTCATGAAGCAGAACATGTGCCTTGCCAGCGTGTTTGCAATAAGAGGAGGATGCTCCGGGTGAACTTTCAGGGTATTACATTTTCATGCCTTCACGATCAGTTATTATACGTATGGTAAAACCTGTTTAAGTAATTCCTTGAATTCTGTGATCAATTGGTCATAACCTCTTTCTGCATTGAAATTCTTAGACTTTTTTTGAAAGAGTGGAACCTGGCACGGTTGTGTTCAAGTCATAAAATCTCTCCTGCCTGTTTTTCATATGTTTTTCTGTCACTGCTGTACTTATTTGCAGAGTATGTTAGTCTCTGTAGCAAAACAGTACGTGGTACTTCAAATGTACTTCAAATTTGTTTTTTTTTAAGAACTACTTTTCTCCCTTGCATTCCCTGGCATCTCTGCCTGTTTTGTTCCCAGGAAGGTCAGTTGACTTTGTTTGGTAGTGTTCATAATGCTCTTCTGTTATCTTTTCTTCCAGAAGGAGGTTTCCTTGCAAGTTTCTCTCCGCTGCTTTACGGGCTGAACCATTTTGTAAAACTCCCCATGAGTTGTGGAGATGAAGAGGAGGAGGATAAAGACAGCAAATGAAATAAGCAGTGTTTTATTCTTTTCAGCATTCAGTTTCAACTTTGGCACCATGAGCAGTGTTTCCAATTAGCAATTTTTCTGGGCTGGTACGCAACCTATACTTAGCTGCTGAAATAGGTGGGCTGCATATTGTGAGCAGCTTAATGCTCACAACTGCAATTAAAGCCAACAGAAGCTACAAATGTTCTTATCCTAATAAATTTAGATCAGTAAAGTATCTAGAGACATTTTTAGACTCCTCTAACATATGCCAATTGTAAATGATTTGAGAAAGCTAAAAGGACCCCTAAGGATCATTATGAACAAGTTTAGGGTTTTTGTTTCCCCTTCCCTTTTCTAACAACTAAACCCTCTAGTGTGATAGGGTTTTGATACAAGAAGGCTTATTTTCATATTTTAGTTGGATCATTCTGTTGCAAATGGGGTGGTCTCCGTATAAGATACGCAGAATTTAGAGTCAGCTTAATCTTGGTGACACAATACATACTAGATGTGTTTCTAATTAATGCCTGGTATTAAAGTCTTGCTTTAGTAAGTCTTGATACTAAAAAGAGCATATGAATCAACACAAATAATTAGTAAAATAGCGTGGCAGAACATCGTTTCTTCTGCAACAGTAATATTACTTTTCCCTGTCAAAACTGAATGAGAGACAGAATCAGGAGTCTGCCTGGTAAGTTCAGCAGAAGCACAGAGTAAGAGTCTGCTCTCCAGCTGGTGCCAAGTTACAGAGTAAAATCTTATAGTTGGGGAGTCTGCAAAAGCTTGCTACAGACCCTGTTTTCTTTTACTAGAAAGCCCTTTTCTAGAAATTGGCATTTGTCTTTTACACTTGCTAAACTGCCCAGCTGTTGTTACAGCTGCTAGACCTACAGTTGGGGGATGGAAGAAGGAAAAATTTTAACAGGCATGTAGCTTTAAGGAAAACCTTCAAAGCAAATAAATCATTATTTGACCAACAGCTGGAAAAATTCCAAAGTAAACAGCACAGTGATTTTTATTATACTGGTATGATTAAACCAGAGTAACGTTTGCATGTTAGCAATTAAAAGTTAGGTTTTAATTTCGCTATTCATATGCTGGTGAGCCACTAGTTTAACTTATTTGGTTTATGTTAAAAGAAAAATGCCTGTGTGTAGGTGGGGGTTTTAGAATGCTGTCGTTTTTCATGATGCTGTTGCAGGGGTTCCATAGACTTGCCTTGCTTTTCTAGTTTTGGATAATAGCCATACTTTCCTCTTACTTTCATTATCAAGAGATTTTTAGCAGACGTAGTCACCACGTTATCTTTTTTTCTACACATTTTCTTCATGAATATTGTGAGCCATGATCCCAAATAATTTTGCAGTCCTTCCTTCGTGGAAATTCTAACCACTGTTGGCACATAGCTTTTTTTGTCCTGTTAACTCCTTCTTAAGGCAGAAGAAAGTTCTTTCCTAGATTTTCTAAGATTTCTTAGTTTTCTAAGATTTTTGGCCTTGTTCCTATGGTTTTCTAAGACTTTTGGACTTCCTGATACTCTGTAAGTACTTGCACTGAATTTTATTCACAGAAGTTGTTACAAGACAATATAAAGTGATTTGGAGATGGTATTTAAGACATGCTAGGAGCCACCTGTGCCCAACAGCCAAAAAGTTACTGGCTGTTAGAGCAAACTTAAAAGAAAACAAAGTGGATTTCTCAGGAGGGAATGGTAGGGTGTCTGCTGTAGCAGATGTAGGTGGCTGAGTCAAAATGTAAATATAGCTAATTAGATTAATTGAGCATGTCTTCAAATGCCTGCCTTCTGGGGGTCATAGAGATGAGAGGGGTGAGTAGGCAGGATAAAACTGTGCCCTGATGTATTTTCTGGCGCTGGCTTACAGAATTCAGATCTCTTCTTCTTCCCTTTCCCCCTACATCTTAACAAAGCACACTTAGAAAGGAGGCACAGGGTGTTTGTTTCAAAGCTCTTTTAATTTATAGGCATGCCATGTAAGGTAGGTTTTTTTCATAGAGTTTTTGTTGTTGGTTTTGGGGAAGAGGATGGTAGGTTTGGGAGTTTTTAAAGATTTCTGCTCATGAAAAACTTCTTTTTATTCCACTTCTATTTCTTTTACTACTCTTGCCTTTAAGTTTGGCATATGAGGCAACCAGGTTAGTTTTGGTTCGTCATATTTTGTGGAGCAGGTGTCACCACTGAGACTGAAATTTTTCTCTACCTAATTTCCCAAGGATCAAGAGAGAATTTTGCTTTGATAAACCCTGTTCACTTATTACATGCAGTGAAGGCTACTTACTGCTGTGTAGCCTCTGTGTCTATGAATTTCTAATGTTACGATCAGTCATCACCTATCAAAATGTTCATATTGAAGGAAGTGTGGATGTGCAGCAGCCCTGCTGGGTTGTGCCTTACTCAGAGATGTTTGTTTAATGATTCATATGTTTGTGAAGTGTAGCAAAATACTTCTGTTCTCTTTAGAACTGTTAAGATGAAATTCTTAGCATAGAAATTGACCCCCAAAATCACAATGGATCAGATGATTAAAGCTCATGAAGTAGCACCAGGTGTTTATTTGCTGCCTTGTGGAACACTAGAAACTAGGATAGCAGGAGGAGAAAGCAATATGCTTACTTTGGTGGTAGAAACGTGAAACTTGAAACAATGGTGAATGCTACGCTAGCATGTTGATGAATCTTAATGATTACCTCATTCTAATTTAGTTTAAATTTTTTAAAAATTTAAAATAGAATTACTGTTGTAGATAAATCAGTCAGTGCTTACCAAGTTTGATATTCTCATTTTCTACTCTTGTAGTAGAAAACTCAGAAAAGCAATTCCTCATGACATAATGCTGTGTTAAAAGCATAATTTACACAGAGGAGGGATTTCCAAGGTTCAGAAAAATATTACCTGATAGTTTTCCTTGGGGGCATGTTTTTTTCCCTCCTTCGTGCAGCTGTTAGATTGAAAACCTTGCTGAGCTCTTTCTTTCAGCCTTCCCAAGAAATTCAGAGAGCTACAGTGTTCATCTGAAGTTGTGTGGGAGTTGGTTTTGCTCCTATGACATTTAGCACTACTGTTCTTTGGAAAGAGAACAAACAACATATGTAAAACATCTTGGCTGAAGATAATGATGATTTATGGTATTTTGATTTGGTCTTACCAAATGTAGTATGAGCGAATGTGCACATTCGAGCACTCATATGCATAAATTCTTGGTCATGCTTGCTAATTGTTTATTGTAAAAATTAAAGTAATTTCTCCAGTTTTTATTCAGACCCCTAGACATGCAAGTGTAATACTGAAAGAACAGAATCGTGCATGGTGCTAATTGCGAAATACATAGGAATGTGTTTATTAAAATTTTATCTGAGCTGTAAGATCATATTTAGTACTTTGTCATGGAGTCCCTAGGCCAGGAGATACTGAAGCACAATATTTATTGCTGATAGGTAAAACACACTGGAGTGAGAGAAAGTGCAGGCTTGGTAATCTTGTTGGTGACTGATCATACAGACTGTGCTAAGGGCTGGATAAAGCACAGCTGAAATTTTTGAGTGCCTTGTTCCAGACAAAATAAAAGATAGTGATTTATAGTGTTTTAATGATATATCATGTCTCACATCAGTCTGCTTTCATAAAGAAGTGAGAGGCAATCATGTAGAAAAAAAAATTGCTGTGTCTTTGTGTGGTTTATTTGGCTTAATTTTCAGCTGTTGGAAAATGAGGGTTGCATTGCTGTGGCATCTCAAAGTGTTGCTGCGGTAGCCTTCTACTCTTGTAGTCAACAAATACAGAAAGACTAAGTGGGAACTGTGAAAGGTGGGGAAGATTAAAAGAAAACATAAATACTAGGCTGGCATTGCTCTGTCTCATCTGGACAGGCACAGGGCCATGGACTGCATATTGTTGCTGGGTGCTGATCTTCTTGAATGCTTCACTTGAGAACTCTTAGGTCACAGTTTTTAATATATTTAGATGGTGAGTTCTGTTTTGCAGGTTTCTTTGTAATGCCATGGGTTCTACATGTCTGAATGGAATGGAAAGCATTTTAAGAGCGTTCTTTCTCTTTGTTTTTCATCTGTATACTGTACAAGTATGGAAATTGCAGAGTACAGCTACGAGCTGTAAATGATCGAGCCCAGGTACCAGAAGCAGCCTAGCTGCAGAGAAGTAATAGGTTAATTTACCATTCTAAACACAAAGTAATAATGCCCTTAAAAGTCAGTACCCTATGTCTAGTGTATGCAGTGGCTACATATTAAATTCCATCTGTCAATTAATATTGTACTTTTAGCCTTTTAATTAAAAGAGAACTCAGAATTATAGCAACACTTGAGTAGAACTTCTCTGAATGGCTGGAAGGCTAGAGTGCGAGAAATGCTAGTTTCTCATTATTCTCTCTTGGGTTAACCATAATTTTGTGTGGATGCTAAAAGGCATTTCAGAATGATCAGTAGCTTCTGCACAGGTAACTGGGTACAAGAAATGGCCTGGTGTTCTTAGAGAGAGATTAAATTGTGATGTGTTTAGGTTGTTACATGCTGAAATTTTTGTTGCCACTACTCATGGTATCCCTTGTCATTCTGGGGACTCTGCTGTGGTAGACAGAGAGAATAAACAGTGCTAGTGATAATGATTTCAGCTTCGTACTGTTTGACATTGCAATGCCAGGCCCTCAGATTTTCTGGTTTATGTAAGCGTTTTCCCTTTCTTTTAATTGCTGCAGAGGCAATCATGGGACTTCAAATCCCAAAAATTTAGAAATCAAAAGATGAAGTTCAAAATTATTTTTTGAAGCCAGCCTCAGGGTATTTTTGGTATTTGACTTGTGATCTTTCTGGACTGCTGGGAAGCACTTTTAGAGTAGTTTAAATTTTATGCTGCCTCCATTTTGGTGGCTTCTGTTACTGCATGTTTTCTTTTAGTGAAAGCACAGTCAGAATTTACATTTAAAATGTGGGTGTCAGAAAGTTAAATACCTACAGAAAAGCTCAGCAGGTATAAATGATCCTACTGATTCTGTTGCATTTTTTGTATTACGGTACAGAAATTTAGCAACCCACGCTGGAAAACCTTAAGTACACTCTAGTTAACAAGCCCACTGCTCCATTTGAGGCAGGAGCAATTGAACCCTTCAGTATACAAGATTTTATATTATCTGATACAGCGGTGCTAGCATAAGGTGCAGAGGGTTTATTGGGTGCAGTGGCATTGATTTCTGGTGGTGTTTGAAATGAGCACTGGGAATGTAGATTTAGAAGAAAGTTGCTCCTGCTATGCTGGGTTTTGTTTTCTGTTCCCTGCCATTGTGTGTGCTGGTAACTTCAAGCAGGTGCAGAGCAGGCACCAGGCTCTGCTAACACTGAAAGGTCTCACTTTTTGGAACTAAAGCCAGGACTAGGCGGTGGCTGTAGCGCCAGGAAGAGATCTGTAACAACTTTTGCACTACTTCCCTAGCTGGGAGCTGAGAAGCAAGGTCGGTGTAGACACAGCCTATCTAAGCACACACATTGCTCAATGACCTTTTCAACCTGGCGGGTTCAGACTGCAGAACTTTGTGCGATGGAGACTGAGATCGTGGTTAATCAGTACTGAGCTGGGTGTAGGTGGAATTGTCAAGTGCTGGTCCTGTCATTCTCTTGAAACAATGATTTCTTCAGCTGCCAGGAAGTTTTTGGCAGGTCCCCTCTTGTGGACTCCCTTGGAAAAGTTGGGTGGAGAGTGACCCCTCGCATGGGAAGCATTTGAAGCTCAGCTTGCTAGAAGGGTGAGAGATTGCCATGTTTGCCCAGGCAGACCAGGTGCCAAGAATTAATTAGTTTTGTCCTATGCTACACAGCAGAAGCATAGAATGCCACACAGAAGAAGTGGCTCTGATCTTGCAAATGACTGTACAGGTAGAGTCTTGCACCATGGCGAGGTTTCCCATAACTAAAAAGCTTTAAATCAGAGGTCAGGGCTCTCTTGTGAATAGAACCAAAACTGTCAAGTACCAGATCTCCCAAGCTTCTTTAGAAACAAGCAATTAAAAGTATTTAAAATAAAAGAAGACGTCTGCTTTGTTGTTGAGACTTGTTGGATTTTTCCTTAAACTCGAAGGGAGGATTATTTTGGTTATTTTATTTTGCATTTGACAGTGCATGAGTGAAACCACACCTGATGCACATGTAATGTAAATACAAGAAGGATGACAGTGTTTTTCTCTATGGTACTCCTGTTTGTGATGTGCTGGAAACTGGGTTTATTATTTCAATAAGCTCCTTCTTTGTGTTGCTTCTGCTTTTCCTGGCACATTCCTGGTGGAGACTTTAGCTGCTGGTTTGAGAACTCTTTGTGAAAGCAATGCTCTCGCCTCCTGGGCAAACTGTTTCTGCTGCAAATATAAATTCATTAATTCCTGGCATAATTCTAAACTAGTAATAGTGGATTGATCTTGGGATCAAGTTGCAAATTCGTCTGGGGTTTCAGATTTCATGTTGAGCTACAAATGCAGAGATGACTTTTATAATCCTGTGCTATGTCTAGGAATACATGCTGGTCATCTAACAGTGAGATTTCTGGCCAACTTCCATGTTTTACTTTGTTGCAAAACAACCTCATTCTTTTAATAAAAAGTTATGACATCGTAGTTTGTTAGACTGTTTTGGCATCTTACTGGCAATATTATTTTTTTCCTGTCAGTTCTGCTTTTGAAAAGGATGCAGTCTTTGAGGAGCTGAATTCATTCAAATACCTTAGTCCTGATGGTTATAGGAATCTCCTTATGGAACACTTGTGGTCAGCAGCTTGTGGCTAAGTGGGAGGAAGCTACAGGGTAAGTTGCTTGCAAGCAGGTCTCCCCTGTTCCTAGTCCACTCTTTTTTATCATCAGTGTTCCCAGAAGAGTATTTTAGCAGACTCTTGCCCCTTGAGGCCCTTTACTCAAGGTCTGCACCCTTCCAGACTGGTGTGAACACCAACCCAATGCCCGGCTTTCCTTCAAAGGAGCAGGAGATTTATGGCTGGATAGGGACCCAGTCATCATTTCTCCCTTCATGCTCTCCTGCTTGGAGAGTCTTGTGGTGCCATATGGGCAGTGAGAACACTCATCATCCTTCCTCAGATGGTTTACCAACCCCAAACAAGCTGTGTTTTTCTCTCATATTCTCAGCTGTGATGCACATACTGCATTACGCAGCTAGCTTCACCTTTTTTGTCCTCGTTCCTGAAAAATCTGTATTTGTCCACACTGGAATTTCAGTTCTTGTTAATATAGAAATAATACTTGGAGAATTTTGTTATATTTCCAGTGGTTCCTGCAGTTCCTTGGTGCTTGATACATCCTTTTTTTAAGGTTTTAGTTGTCTCTCACTATTGATGAACATTTTCTTTGACCAGACCTGGCACTATGACATTACTGACTGCACTGCTTACACAGTTATTGCTGGTTTTGCCCCACCTGCTGTTTCAGATGCTGGTTTTAATTGTCCATTGCCAGGTTTGTAGGCTTTTTCTCTCGCATTTTTTAGTTTGATTTGGGTCTCTGAATCATGATAGGTTGGGTGCCAGAGAACGCCAGGACTGGCTCAGGAACTCTTTTTTTTTTTTTCATGAATATGTGTCTCTGTGATCAAATATCCTTTATCCTAGGGCTTTCTGCTCATTTTTTATCTTAGCTGCACTGTCTTTCCCTTCCTTAAAGGCCAAACCTGAGGTGTTTCATGCTGCAGTGGGGAAGATCACTTGCCTCAGTCTGGATCTCTGCATGTTCAGCTGAGCATGACAGAGAAAAATAAGAAAGCAAGGGTTTCTTAAGGGATGTCCTCAAACTCTTTTTTCACTAAAGTATATGCTGCTCATGCCTTCTGCCAGTACCTGTGCTTGATCTCTGCATTGAATGTGGGGGGCTTTGTCTAGGGGGGGGGAAATTGGTAATGGGAGAGAGGAAGATTAATTGCCACCAGATTCATAGAAATAATTTATATTGTCAGCAAAAGAGAGAGCTCTCCTTTTGCCCATAATAAAATACTGATGTCAAATGTATTGATTGGTCTTTAATTTTATCATTATATGTCTCACAAAATAATTAGGGAAAAGCTAAATATATTTTGACTTTTTTTTTGGTTTAGTTTTTTGTCTAGTTCAGATAAATAATTTTCTACACAGGTGTCTTTCCAGTGTTTCCTATAAAATGTGACCAGGAGAGGGAATCTACTATGCTGATACAATTCATTGCATGTTAGCAGTGTAAATACGCAGTACTATTAAGTTCTCTGAATAAAAGAGTATGTAGTGCCTTTGGATGGAATAATGCTTTATTTTATCTTACTTATGGCTCCTAGCTAGTTTTGGTACTGGATCCTCTTTTCCCGTCCGCTGATGGGTTTACTCTGAAAGAAAGGCCCATGACTGCCTGGCTATTGGGTTGTCCAGAAGGCTAGAGGTACATTTTTTCCTGCAGCTGTCATGTTTATGTAGATCTGCATTACCCTGAAGGACTTTACAGATTCATTAAAGAGCATATTTCAAATCAGAGTAAATACAACCCATTTATGGAGCAGTATGTATGAACTGTGACTGAACTATCTGCCCAGAGTCCAGAGGATTTCCCCTTTTCTGTGTGCAGGGGTACTCTTTCGAATCTGAAGATTATGATTAGTATTAATAGAAACTTTTTCAAATGGCTGGTGCCTTCTGCATTTGCATCACTTTAGTATCTGAGCACGTATACCTCTTAAATATTTTAAGTATCGTGGGAGCCCAGAGGGTAGGTCGATGCTCCCATCTGTCTTGCAGGATGTAAAGTGACATTCTGAAGGTGATGCAAATATCACAGCAGAGTGTACCCAGAAATGGAGCTCATTGCCATGCATTTCAGTCAGTTTTCCCTGGAAAAAGTCTCTGTTCTTAATTAGTGTGATACAACCCAATTTAGAGTGTTAAGATTGTGATTATTCAGGGTCAGACCTGGAGTGGTCCATGTATAGAAAGTGTAAAAATACAGAGTTGTTCTTCTAAATGAAACAATCCGCTTTCACAGAACTCCTAACTGGAAGAAGCTGTTACAAACCACTGGCTGTGCCACTCCAGCACAGGGCACTGCACCATCAGCAAGTAGCTCTGCACATGACCTGGTGACTTGAGCCTCACGAAAAACATTTCTGCCAAAGAGGATCCAGCCTTGATCCAAATACCAGGAGACTGATATTCTGCTGTTGTCTGCAGCTTGGCTGTTTGCATCTCACATTAATTCACCAAATACCTGTCTCTGCTGCTTGAGTCTCCACCACCATCTCCCAGTACAGGTTGTGGTGTGCAGGCAGACCACGCTTCAGATAGACTTCAGGGCTGACAGTCCAAACCGAGCTGCTAAAATCTGAGCTGTTGCCTCCAGTGTTTTGAACACTGCTTTGGCTCTTTATTTTGCATCTCCAGGTTTCCACAATGTAATTTTAAAGATCTAGAGGCCAGAACAGAACTTGTGATTTCATTTTTGCTCACACTGTTTTTTCTGAAAGGATGAAGTATATTGGAGGACTGTGCTATCCCTCCTTGCCAGGCTTGCTCAATCAGGCTTGCTGCTAGAGCCCCCTTCCAAGTTCAGGCTTGTGGCACTCGGAATGCAGGCTTTAATTTCAGAGATATGACCAGTATTTGCGACCAGTCATTTTCAGTTTTACATTTGACATTTTTATATTGTGCATTTTTTTCCCCTTTCCCCCCTCCACCTCAGCAGTAGGGAAACATGTTTTGGTTTGTTGTTCTTTTCAAATGGCCTCAAGCTGCAGTGATTTAGAGCTCTCTGTATATTCATGCTGTCCTCATTCATATCTCTGTTAGTCTAAGTTACCAGCTTCAAATTCTGAAATGTTTATTTCCAACATTGATGATTTACAGTCTGAAACATCACTCTAAAAAAGTGATTTGCTGGTATTTTCCTATTTACGGGTACTTTGAAGACCTGACAGATAGCCTAAACATTAATCCTGTACTTTACTTCATAGCACGGCTGAGTGTGTAATTTAGGACACTGAAGACAAAACGTGGTGGAGTTGGGCGAGATGAAAAGGAAGTCATTCTTATGTTCAGGCTATTTACATGCGTGGTTTGTTCCATTCTGTTTCTAAGTATGTGCTGAACGTGACGTTCTTTGTGTCTGAAATAGTAGCAGAATAACCTAGTGGTTGCTAAGGTAATGAGAACCCGCCGTTCCCTTACCAATTCCTGTAAATAAAGTATGGAATTTAATTTCACTCTGTGTTACCTGAGGCAGCTCTGGCATCTGATAAAACAAATGATCTTCACATTCTTCTCCACTTCCCTTCTGATTTTCATTGAAATACTGAGATGTTTCTCTTTTTGTAAATAAATGAGGCTGCCCCGCAGATGGTGGGGTAGAAAGTAGCCTGAGAATTACATCTTTTGTCTTGCAGCTGTTTTCCCTCTGTGACTTAAAATGTATTTGTCTTCCTGCTGAAACACTTCTATTGCATGTGATCAGGACTGAAGATTTGACAGCAGTAAGAGTTCTTCTTTCTGTTTTTCTCTTGATGCAGAACTTACATGTTTATTATCTGTGCTTGTGCTGTGGATTGCAAGCACAGCACAAGTGTGAATCCAAGATTTATTTCTTCATCAAAGAAAGGAAGGTTCTCTGAAAAAACAATACGGTAAATCCAGGAATTTGCAAATGCAAGACACTAGTAGATGAGTGGGTGAGATACTTACCTGGTGGAATGACTCTTTGGCAAGGATTATCACTGGCTTTGGGATAGCAGGCAGCAAACAAGAAATCCAAAGGGGCTCTGACTGCTCTGCAACCAGGCAACACTACACCCCAGACCATCTTGACTTTGTAATGGAAAAAGAGAATCCATATCAAGCTACTTGGCAGCTAATCAATCATCCGAGTACACCAGGCTGGGCACGGAAGATTGTATCTCTTACATACATGAGGAGGAAGAAGAAACAGCTGGGGCATGGGTTGGAGTTATGCTTGGAGTAAGGGAATCTATTGTAAGAGAGAGGCAGCTTGTTGTGCTGCATTACAGACTGGCAGAATAATATTCTCCCTTTTTTTATGCGACTAATTTTTGTCTTGGTTGTGTTACACTGATATCAAGTCATGGGTCACTTGCCACAAGTTCCCACAAGTGGGTTATTTTAGCCTATAGCTGTCTGGATATCAAGACTTAATATTCTAATAGCCTGTCTGCCCAGAGAAGTAGATCTGGAAGGTGAAGTGGACAGCTGGCATAATATATGGACACTTGAACCCGGAAACGAAAGACAGCTGCTGGATCTAATTTTAAACATAGCTCTTGATCAGATCCCTCTAGATCCTGATTGTCCTGCTACAGCAAAGTCATTAGTGGGAGTAGAGACACAAGAAGTTGAAGATATTGGTAAAGAGCTTTTGTGAGGAAGGGAATCACCCTTGTTCCAGTTATGGTATTTCCATTTTTCACAGTAAGTATCGTCAGCTCCCAGAGAAGGGCAGTGGAAATGGTTTGTGGCTGGTACGTGGTCTAACACTTATGGCACGGGCAGCTCTTCTGGGGCCTCTTAATGGCCAGTGGGACTCCCTGTTCTGCAAGTACGAGGCCGGCAGCGCTGTTTCAAACGAGGAAACGATATAACAGAGTGGAGGTTTTCCTAACATTTTAAAATAATACATGGTTACATATCAGCCAGGTTGTAATTCCGAGTTTTTACATCAGGGCTCGGGAATGCGGTGGCGTTAGCGGCGGCCTGGAGCTCCATCTAGCGGGGCGCGGCAAATCCCGCTGGCTGGGATTGGATTTTTTAAACTAGTACAAAAATAACCACGAATAATATCGTACAGACAGAATTCTTCACTTGGGATTAGCGAGTTACACACATTATTAATGCAGCAGCTGGTTAAGTGTTTTCAAGTTTCTGTTTTGCTTTCAGAATGTCATTACCAAGCTGGGTTGGTTTTGGGGGGTTTTTAAAGTGTGACAGTTATTGTTCTGCTTTATTACAACTATGATGCTAAAATTAAGGGCTATGGAGACATTTCTGGTACTCGTTCTCTTTAGGGAGTTAGCTAACCTCTGGGAATTTTGGAAGCAAGCAGAACATTGCTCCTCTGATGTGAAGATTCCTCTCTATTAGATTGCTCTGTTAATCACAATAGGTTTAGATTATTTTCACTTATTAAAAAGTGAAACATCCATTTTTTTTAAGTATATGGTTTTTTAATATATATAACAAGAAACTGGATGAAATAAGAATAAAGAATAAATTTTGTTTGTTTGTTTTATTCCAAAACTTTAAACTGCAACTTGACTTTACATTTACCAAGCTTGCTTAGGGTAGAAAAGTTACTAAAATAAAATTGTATTATTCCAAAGTATTCTAAAACAGTATTATTCTAAAGACATTCTACTTAAACTGGTGTTAATCTCCAATACAGAAATGCAGTGCAAGTAAGTAAATTACCATATTCAAATATAAATTCAGCATGTGTTTCTCTTTTTTCCTAAGCAAAGTGGATAGAACAGATATTTATTATAATGTGACATATAAAAATTTTGATGTAAAGCATTGTAAATAGCATGAAAAGAGCTGAGAGAAGCAGTCGGAGCTGGAGTTGTGGGGCAGAGGCCATAAATGGCCAAATGAGGTCACATTTCATTTAAGCATGCCTCCTAATTTGCTTTCAACAGTATTAGCCCAACTAGTATTAGATTTGTGTTATATTTAAACTTTCAGCTTTCCTGCCTCCTGCACAACCAAATGCTGTTCCTGTTGATTTGACTCAAAGGCTTGGGAGTGACAGCTGCCAAGGATGGCTTATTTCAAATCCATCCCATGCTGGCCTGTGTATCCTTTCTAAACGTGCATTTCTGTTTGCACCTCCCATCTAAAGCTCTTATTGTCAACAGGCAAGCTCAGAGATACCAAAATTGCGAAAGGAAGACCAAAAAGCACGAAATGCACTCTTGGCTGATATCCAGCAGGGAACTCGCCTCAGGAAAGTGACTCAAATCAACGACCGCAGTGCACCACAGATTGAAAGTGAGTCTGTGCTCCTCAGGAAGGCCCTGGGGGAGCTTTGCTGAAGCCTCGGGTGTGGGTGGAGGTCAGATAGACAGTTTCAAACTGAAGGGCAGGTTTGAAGGTCAGCAAAGGTCTGCATAGTCATATGGCTGTAGGATGCAGAGCAAGGACACTTTCTAAACGTGCATCCTGCTCTGAGATCAATGACTATTAACACTTCATGGTAAGTCTCTAACTGGGTATCGCCTTAACAGGCATTCCTTGTTCAAAAAAAAAATCATGAATGATGAAATCCTTGAGAGTTTTTCAACAAAATAATTGTAGGAATTGTTGGCTCTAGCAGAAGAATTGTTCTTTATTAGATTAAAAGAAAAAAAATGTTGAAAAATTCTGGAAACATAAATTTAATATTAGGTCTAACACAACTACTTCTTCTTGGTGTCATGATTCGTGTGAGATTGAAGAGCACCAGAGGGTGCTGTGCTCCAAGGTACAGGTCAGAGAGTGATGGCAGTTACTGTAGTAACAGTAGAGGGAAAAGTCTGGCCTTGGCTGTTTATTGGTGCCGAGACTCAGCAGTGTCAGGGCAAGGATGAAATGATTTTCTGATATACTCTGGTTTTTTTATTCTTTTTAACAGAGCCCAAAGGAGCTAACAGAGATGGAGTTAACCCAGCTGTTAATAAAGGTGGCTCTCAGCAGCCTCTGGGAGGTTTATTTGCTGGTGGCTTTCCTGTTCTCAGACCAGCAGGCCAGAGGGACATGACAGGTAAGGGCTCCATTTGTATGAAAGCATAGCTGGGAGGGAAGTGATTTGGGATGAAAGTACTTTGGGGTTAGCTTATAGTGACTGATTTTTATTGGGGTTTTTTTTCTGAATGCTTAGTTCATCATGTGACCATGGAGGACTCAATTAATAATGTGATTGAAGCCATCTTTCTAGATCTCAGGTGCCTTATTCCTTAAAATGTAAATAAAAAGCTATCTCCACACTCAGGCAGAAAGAGATTAAATAGATCTCTTTAACTGAGCTTTTTACATTATTTTAATAAAAACTTTTAATTGTGTCTTGAATACAGTATTGAAATCTGAGCTTACCAGTTTCAGCACAAATGGCAAAGTCATATTTCCTTCCCTCCATTAATGTATATTTCTATGGTATTGCAGTCTTGTGTATTACTTTAAAGATTCATATTTAAGATTTTTGCCCTCTGGATTTTATAAAGTATAGCTTTGATCCAGCAAGGTAGTTTACTGACCTGAAAAAGAAGGGTATTGTTGCTTCACAATGACAGGAGGAAGGCACATGTGGGAGCCCCACTGCTGCTTTCACCTCGAGAAGTGCCAGCATCAATGAGGGATGACTTTTATAGTCACAGTAATGACCTCTGGCACTGTTGGGCAGCTGGTGCCTGCTCAGGCAGCACAGAGAAAAGTAGGTTTTTGCAGGGAAGACAGAACTTGGCTCTACCTGATGGTTTTTTGCTCCTGAAAGGCAATCCCAAGATGCACAGCACTGTGTGTGATGGGGCTTTTGACATAGCTTAAGTGGCAGTAACTACTTTGAGTTGTTCTTAAAACTATGGCCATGTCTATCAGACTACGTGAGTGTCAAATGAGATGCCTTTTCTGACATCTTGCTTTGTGATAAATCCTTGGCATTTACTCAGGAAAAGACATTTTGTAAGTTCAAGAGTCTTTGGGCATTTGCTGTTAAAAAGGAAATACCAGAACCTGTGCCTTCCTGAAAGCCTTTGAGGCATTGCTTTTAAAAATTTGGCTTTTATCCATGGAGTCGAGATTTCTAGAACATTTGTGTGAATTTTTTGATCCTGACCAAGTACTTAACTTGAAGGATGCCAGTTGATGTGTGTCAAACTGCTCGTGTACCTTCCACTGGGACTCTCGATGCCCAGCGGGCTGTACTAGGTAGATGAGGCTGGTGTGGAGGGCCCCAGACCCTGCAGAAAAGCGCCTTCTCCTTAAACTGTTTCGTTCTACAGAAGCTGAGGAACCGGAAGGGGAGCACGGTCACTCAGCAGGTCGTCACATAACTAAGCAGAATCCCTGGTGCCCACTGGAATACATCACCTCCTAAGCCCCGTTACAGCATGGGCAACCTGTTGGATATGCGGTGCTCGGGATGAATTAGTTTAATCCCTCTGGCTATCCACTGGGGAGGGGAAGGTGAAGAGCTTGCCCTTGTCGCTGTTCGGTCTGAGGAGTGGGAACGCAATCCCGGTGTGTAACGTGTGCTATCTGGTTTCCAGGAGGGAAGCCTGGGCAGCTTTCCGGAGTCCGAGCAGCAGCCCCCAGGCCCTCCGCTCCGCCGAGCAGCGGCGCTGCCAAGGCGAACAGCAACCCCTCGCACCCGGCCGAGGCTCCAAGGGCAGCTGTCCCACCGGAGCCTCCCGGCACCTCCCGAGCAGCACCGGGAGCCGGCCCCGGGCGGCCCAGCCTGCCCGCCCCACCTCCACCGCCTCCCGCTGCCAGCAAGCCTTCCCTCACCTTCCCTCCTCCTCCCCCCGGGCCCCCCCCGGCCGATCGCCCTGCCAAGGGGGTGACCCCCGGCGCTCCGCCCCCGCTCCCTCCC
>VZTD01003784.1:2735631-2782105 GCA_013397725.1 Rhagologus leucostigma
CTCAGCGGTGCTGACGTGCCCCCTCCGCTGCCCCCCAAGTCTCCACACTTGCTGTCACAGTTCCATAAGCCAAGCAACATCCAGTCGCTGCCGCTGCCACCCACTCCCGGCCCCCCTCAGCCCGCAGCCGTGGCGGAGACCAGGAAGAAGAGACCCGGCCGAGGCGCAGGTGAGAGCGGCACCTCTGAAGGCTTTTCCCTCCCTTTGGATTTCCCGGAGGAAATCATAGAATGGTTTGGGTTGGAACGGGACCTTGAAGATGACTTAGTTCTTCAAGGTCCCCTTCCAACCCAAACCATTCTATTGCATGGAGAGCATGGAGGGGCAGGGATGAAGAGCACACATGGGAGGAATACCTGTAGGTTGCACGGCACGTGACGAACACCCAAAACATCTGGCTTTTTGAGATGTCAGGTGGTTCTCAGCACTGGGCGCACATGCCTTATAGTTAAAGCTGCCACTCTTGGAAGTGACATGCTGATCAGTGGAGGCAAAGTCTTAGGATCACTGGGCTGCTTCTTGCTTTTGTGTTGGCATTGGTTCCAGCAGTGCGATGGGTGGTACCCTGACAGGCTCAGGTAGGGCAGCAGAGTACACACCACTGTGTCTGCCGGGTCAGCAGCTGCTCATGTGCCAGCCTGCCCAGGACATCCCTCTACAGCTGTACCCATGCAGGAGCAATATTGCCAACAGCTGGGAAACACTACAGGAGGTAATGAAACAGAGATGGGGCAGCTACCAGCCACAGGTGAGCAAAAGCAAATCTGGCTGCAGCCGTCTGCTGTTCGACAAAGAGAAGCAGCCAGTGCCTCCTGTGATCAAGGTGATTGGGCCAGAGGTTTTCCGACTACTTAGGAAGCGGGGTATTAGCCAGCATTTTCTTGAGTAGGTGATAGAAAGAAATTTTATTACACTCCTCTAATGTAATGAAAATAATGAAAAAGATGAGCCTAGATCTATATGGGTTTGAGAAATGGAGATAGCTACTTAATAGGGAACATCTGAAAGAGAATGTTCTGTACCCTGTATTTTAGCAGCCACACGTCAGGAGAAAGATTACTGGTTCCCTTTGAGAGCTAGGGGAAAGGCCGTGTAAGTACAGCAGATCACGTGCTTTGTGGCGCTGATTAATGCTGCTCAGAACTCTCTGATGAACTGTTACTATGTCGAGATGCCCATTTCTCATGGTAGTTCAGTTTGTATGTTTTCCATAAAATTAGCCTGCCTGTTCCTTGGTTATCTAGGAGGATAAGCAGTTTTGAGAGGCTGCTAACTTGGAGGCCTTGGGCTCCCTCCCCCTCATACAGGTCCTGTGGTAGGTCTGCCAGATGTAAGCTTTGATGGCCCTTGCAACTCCTCAGTGAAATGTACAAGACTATTGGTAATTTGTTGCATAGCTGCCAAAGTGTCAGGAAATTTTCTTTAGAGATACCACCTAGTGTGGTTGTTTTGTTGATTTCTTTTGCTTAAAGAGACTGCTCGTTCTTGTGAAAGTGGAAGGATAATCTTCCCTTCCAGACTGGGACAAAACCACACTTCAGAATGTCAGACTTTCCCTAGAACTGGAAATGGAAAGCCTCAGCCAACTCCAATAGTGACTTGAATTTAATACTTAATGCTACAAATCCGTGATTAGGCTTGACAAACAACAGCTATGGGTATGTTTGCTCCAAAATACTGCATTCTTTCTACACTCTCTCCACTTTTGTGTGTAGTTTACTGTCGGGCTTAAGTCATGATGATGTTTATATGCTGGTCTCCTGGGGTTTTTTTTAAGGAACCGGTGCTGGGAAGCTGGTCACACCTCCACAGCCACCAGCAAGATCCCCAACAACTGAACTTACAAGCAAGTCTGGAGTCTCAGCCTGGGCTACAGCTCATGACCCCTACACACCACTTAAAAATGGAAATATGCACATCATTGGTAATGTCATCTAAATTAAATCTCTTTGCCTTAGTTAATAATTTTAGTACAAAAATGTGTGTCTCAGACCTCAAAAGCTTGCTCAAGACTTTGTCATAGCAATAACAGGGTGGTATAATAGAAACATTTTTGTACAACCTTGTACAATGTTAGAAAATTAAGGCTTTTTCACAAAGGATTTGAATTCAATCAGTAGAAAAGCACACACTACCTGCAAAGTTACTTAAAAATATGAATAGTTCCCATAGTGTGCTTATATTACCATTCTTAAAACCGCATCATGGACGTTTAGAGGCTTCAGCTGTATA
Organism: Rhagologus leucostigma; assembly: GCA_013397725.1. NCBI lineage: Eukaryota > Metazoa > Chordata > Aves > Passeriformes > Rhagologus > Rhagologus leucostigma. The sequence goes on from VZTD01003784.1 coordinate 2,737,864, forward strand.
GGGCAAAGACCACTAAGAATTATTTTTGTGGTCTCATGAATTGGCCATTCATTCTTGTTTACAGCTACGTCTTGAAAACCACCAAGGAATACCTCTATTACCACAATACCATCAATGCAGAAAACTGGAACAGCAGCCAGAAGCTTAACTTCAGTTTTAGTAGCAGGCAGTGATTGCAATTAAGGCAGAAAACTTGGATGGCTCACAGAAGTACTCATCGAGATGGTTTATATGGAATGAGCCACTATCAGTTCCAGGGGAAAATAAGCCAGCATTTTTAATTCCTTGTGGAATTAAAATTCCTTGTGGCAACGCTGTTGGGGGGTTTTTATCTTAAAGTTTCTCTCTAGCAGCGACTAATGTTTATTTCCCTGAAACTTCCCAGATGACTTTGAATCTAAATTTACTTTCCATTCGGTGGAAGATTTCCCCCCACCTGACGAATTCAAACCATTTCAGAAAACATATCCAAGCAAGATACCCAGAGGTAAGCGTGTAAACATGAAAAGATCTGATCATTATCAAGAGGTTTAAAAATGGGGACGAAAAATAAGGAACTGAACCAGCATTAACGTAACTGGACTGCTAGCATAGGCACAGAGAGGAATGCGATTTGTCACAGTGGCAACAGGGACCAAAGATATAATGAAAAGCACTTCATTAGTTACTTTAAAGTCTTAGCTAAAAACAAAATTATGTGGCTGGACATGCAGCCTGTGGTTTTAGATTGCTGATTTTGCAAAGCCTGTGATGTTAAAAACAGTAGTGTTGTAAAACAAACTTGGGCAGCTGAATCAAACTGAGTTTGATTTTTTTGTTCATCGACTTGTGAAATCACAAAGAGAAAGGTGACTTGATGCACGTCTTCCATCATATATTTTGATTTAAATCCTATGCACGGTGTTTTACACACCTGAATAACAAAGGGACTTAGTACCTGAACTTTGTCAGGAAAGTGATAAATGGCTGAACTTTATTTTTTTTCCTCCCTTCTTAACTTACAATCAGGTCACTGTTGTAAGAGTAGCTCACCTATGCAGCTTTGAAAATGGGTAGTTGAAGGTGCCAAAAGATCTCATGCCTACATTCTGCTTTTTATAAAACCTGGTTTTCTGTATTATTAGATCTCCAACTTTTAATTAACCTTTTGTTTTGTTTCCATGCTAAGGTACTTTGCATGACTTTTCATTCCTATCTATTTACAGATCCCTCTAAAAATCCTCCATTAAGAACGCACGTGAGATGAGAAGAGTCTTCTGATGCCCTCTGGACTACTATTAAAAAAGAAGATCAAGATAATATATAAAACAGAAGGGGTCCCCATTGCAGTGACAGATTGTACTTGAGTCACAAGTACTGCAATGTTAACATTTCTATAAACTGGAAAAACAATATAAATTATACCTTTTGAACTGGCCTACATACTACAGGAATGTTAGTACAGGCTTTTAAATTACTGTATATAGGTGAATATTTTTTAAGCAAAGCAGCATAAAGTTTAAATTGTTTGTAGTGTTAAAACAATTCTCATTCTTATCATGCTGACAATGTTACCTCAGAATGTTTTGCGCTACATGCATGTAGTTCTTTTTTCCCCTTCCATCATAATTTTTGGAAATTCTCCAGCTATTATTCAGACTTTTTTTCAATGAACTGTCAAACTAATATGCTATCTTTAGTCTATTTTTATGTTTCTTCACTTCTTCCATTCTGCCTGTCCTCAGATTGCAGCAGGATGTCACTTTCATGAAGAGATGGGCCCACAATCCTTTTCTCACAAAGCATGAAGAGGAGATGCCAAGGAGCTGTGGCTGCTATTGAGCCTACCTCCTAATGATTACAGATCCTTATAGGATAGTGTCTGACGAAGCCCAGCTGGGTAGGGTGGTCATGGACTTGACAATGATGACAGAACCTTTCCAAAGTGGAGGAAAAACAAGTTGCTCTATTGTAAGCAAGAAAAAGAAATGGTGTGTGTGAATACACATGCTGTGATGAGTGTATGTAAGGACACGTGTCCTGTCTTTTCCTGCTGGCAAAGTGGATATTTACCATTTCTGTGATAGATTGCCTTTACCCAGCAATTACAAGGCCTTTGGATGAGGGGTCCAAAACCTGCATTTTAAACAGGCAACTAGAGCTACTACTATTTGCCAGCAGAGAGGATTCATTGTCCAAAACGCACCACATAGAACAGTCAGTCCCCAAAGTGGTTGTCTCAAACAGAGTTGGTTGGGAAAAGTAACAACCTAGCAGCAGACAAGACTTGGAACTTCTGCCTTTAATATTCAGACCGTGAGTAAGGTCTTTGGATTACAGATGTTCCGATCTGGTCCTAAGATGTCTGTTTCTAGCAAGAATTACCCTTATTCCTGCGCAGTTCAGTGCATTGGGAGGAGTGGTGCCAGGTTAAGGCAGGTGATTCTTCCCCTCTGCTCAGCACTAGTGAGGCCACACCTAGCGTGTGGCCACGTGTGCTGTGTCCAAATTCTGGGCTCCCCAGTGCAAGGACGACATGGCCATGCTGAGGAGAGCCCTACAAAGGGCCACAAAGGTGGTGAAGGGACTGGAGCATCTCTCCTATGAGGAAAGGCTGAGAGAGCTGGAACTGTTCAGTCTAGAAAAGAAAAAGCTCAGAGGGGATCTCTTCAATGTATATAAATGTTTGAAGGGAGGGTATAAAGATGGGGTCAGACTCTTTTCAGTGGTGTCCAGTGACAGGACCAGAGGAAATGGGCAGCAACTTCAAAACAGGAGGCTCTGTCAGAACATCAGGAAACACTTTTTGACTGTGGGGGCGACTGAGCCTTAGCACAGGTTGCCCAGAGACCTCATAGAGTCTCACTCCTTAAAGACATTCAAAAGCCATCTGGACTTGGTCCTGGGCAACTGGCACTAGGTGACCCTGCTTGGCCAGGGGTGTTGGACCAGATGATTCCTGGAAAAACTGGCAGCCCATGGCTTGGACAGGTACACTCTTTGCTGGGTTAAGAACTGGCTGGATGGCTGGGCCCAGAGAGTGGTGGTGAATGGTGCTGCTTCCAGTTGGCAGCCAGTCACTAGTGGTGTCCCCCAGGGATCAGTGCTGGGGCCAGTCCTGTTTAATATCTTCAGTGATGATCTGGATGAGGGGATCGAGTCCACCAGCAGTAAATTTGCAGATGACACCAAGATGGGAGCATGTGTTGATCTATTAGAGGGTAGGAGGGCTCTGCAGAGGGACCTGGACAGGCTGGATCGATGGGCCAAGTCCAACAACAAACCCCTGCAGCGCTACTGGCTGGGGACAGAGTGGCTGGACAGTGGCCAGGCAGAAAGGGGCCTGGGAGGGCTGGGCACCAGCCAACTGAACATGAGCCAGCAGTGTGCCCAAGTGGCCAAGAAGGCTAATGGCATCCTGGCCTGTATCAGGAACACTGTGGCCAGCAGGACCAGGGAAGCAATTCTTCCCCCGTACTTGGCACTGGTGAGGCTGCACCTTGAGTGCTGTGTCCAGTTCTGGGCCCATCAGTTCAGGAAGGACGTTGAGACACTTGAACGCATCCAGAGGAGGGCAACAAGGCTGGTGAGGGGCTTGGAACACAAGCCCTGTGAGGAACGACTGAGGGAGCTGAGGTTGTTTAGCCTGGAAAAAAGGAGGCTGAGGGGAGACCTTATCACTCTCTGCAACCACCTGAAAGGTGGTTGTAGCCAGGCAGGGGTCAGTCTCTTCTCCCAGGCAATGACTGATAGAACGAGAGGACACAGTCTTAAGCTGCACCAAGGGAAGTTTAGGTTAGACATCAGGAAAAAATTCTTCACTGAAAGAGTGATTGGGCAATGGAATCATCTGCCCAGGGAGGTGGTCTCTGCCCACTGTCCCTGGATGTGCTTAAAAGAACGACTGGGTGTGGCACTCAGTGCCTTGGTTTAGTTGATGAGGAGGTCTTAGGTCATAGGTTGGACTTGATGATCTCAAAGGTCTTTTCCAACCTAGTTCATTCTGTGATTCTATGACCTGTAGCCATCCCTTTCAATCCCAACCACCCTTTGATTCCCCTTCTTACAGCTTTTCTGGGTTCCTAGACCTGGGTTACAACACCCCAAGGCAGCACTACAGGCTGGGGGTAGAGTGGCTGGAAACCTGCCTGGCACTAAAGGACCTGGGTGTGCTGGTTGACAGTGGCTGAACAGGAACCAGTGTGTGTGCTCAGGTGGTCAAGAAGGCCAGCAACCTCCTGGCTTGAGGTTCAGAGGGGACCTCATCGCTCTCTGTAACCCAAAAGGATACTGTACTAATGTGGGGGTCAGTCACTTCTCTCAAGTAACAAGGCACGGGACAAGAGGAAATGCCCTCAAGCTGTGCCAGGGGAGGTTTAGATTCGGTATTAGGAAAAGATTCTTCACCAAAAGAGTGGTCAGGCATTGGAACAGGCTCCTCAGAGAAGTAGTAAAGTCACCATTTAATACCTGCAGGTATTTAAAAGCCTTGTAGATACGGCACTCAGGGACATGGTTTAGTGGTGGATGTGGCAGTGCTGGGTTAATGGTTGGATCCAATGATCTCAAGAGTTGTTTTCCGGTATAAATGATTCCACAATTCACAAACTTGAAAAAGAATACTGCTGTTCCAGGGTGAGTCTGGTGCTAACAGCCAGGCTATTACAGTCATGGCATTAATTTATATAATTGCCATCAATTCCCCTCAGTTAGAGCTGTAATAACGTTTTAGATCACAGATGATCTTTCCCCATGGTGTTGCCTTTGAACAAAACCACTTGGAAAAGACAGGTAACTGCATCTTTACATCCCTGCTTTTCTCTTTGTTCTTACAGCAGCTCAGTTATGCTGTAACTACTCCCACACACATGCATGTTCATAGTGTGAGATGGTGTAGGGGTAAGAAGCTCTTCACCGCCAAGACTCCAAGAAAGCAACATTAGTCTTTTTCTAGCCTATTACGGTACCTCGCTGTACATCACGTGAAAAGAAAAATGAAAAAAAAGTGGTGATGCTTTGACCAATACTGTCACTGTCATTATTGTAGTTACTTGATAAATATGCATGAATATAGTAACAAGCAGGGGTCTACATCTACATCACTTCTCAAACAACTGGAAAAGTTGAATACTGCTTCAAAAACTATTCTGTTATAGTACTATTAAAGGTGGCATATTGTTGGCTCTCATTTACTCTTGAAATTTGTGAACTGCTCTGTAATAAGTACCTTCCTAAAGATTTTAAAACTACTTAATGCTAGACTACCCGCCAGCAGATATATAAAGGAGAAGAAAATTTTACTCCATTTTTTATTATGCTTTGGGTATTTTAGAATTAAACAAATCTTTCAGGGATGAAATTAGAAATCCTGTGCATATTTGCTAGCATTACTGAAATGTTGTTTCCATGTATTTGTCATTCAAGATCCATTGAAGCTTCTGGAGATAGAGAGAATCACACTGGCTGTCATCCTGTGGCAGCTGGTCCCACAAGTCCCACTGTGTCCTTCCACTGAGACACAGCTCTGCTCAAGACCGCTGGAAATGTTAAGACCATGCACTTGCTCTGGTTCATACTGACTGCACCCAACCATGTATTTTGGTTTTTGTTTTTAAATGCACTACACAACTGAAGAAAAATCAACATGCTTTTAGAAAATTACTACCTGGATCACTGTGCTCAAAACAATTTATTAATTCTGTCATATAAGCAGTTCCAAATACGGACGCAAATGCCCATGAGATAATTGCAAGTGTTGCTTTCTTCTTTCTTAAGAAACAGGCAAGTAAGTTATATGATGTTTTTAACAGGAACACCCACTTCTTTCATCTTGCCTCCCTCCCAGCTCTCAAAGATTAGAGATCCAAGTTGTGCAAAATAGCTGTGAGAAGTGGTATATCCTAATTTTTGTCCTCTGGCTGGGGGAATCATTTTATTCCTGTTCCCTGGGTGTTCAGAAATACCCATCTACTCCTATCAGGAGATGTGATTTCATGGGAAATCCATGTGCTTCAGTTATAGGCAGCTGGAAAAAGCACACTTCTCTTTCAGCGGGCTTCATCCCACACAACATTCTCTGAAATCAAGTGTGCTTCTTGCAGTCAGCCCCTCCTCTGGCTACCGTACAGAGCAGCTAAATTTCAGGGTCCACTTGCATATTTTCTTCTCCCATTGTCTACACTTTAAAAGACTTAGACACAGGAGTTGGTCCTATGATAGACAGCATGGGAGGATTTTTTTGTGAATGGGAGATTATTAGGTAGGCCGTAAGAGAAAATATCTTCTTGCTTGTTTTCTGTAAGTGAAAAGGCCCCATGTTTTCTTGTCCAATTGCCACTTGTCACGCGAGGCAATACCAAAGTACTGAGTCTGAATGGAACAATTTCATTTAAAAAATGCTGAGAATGCAGTGTGCCAATATGGCAATGACTATTTCCCTGATGCACAACTCTTACAGTTTCAACTCGAGGTGTTACTGCTTTCTAAGGAGCTTTTACTTCCTCAGTACAGAAGCCTGTGGTTCTTCACCATCCACTATCCCAAACAGTGAAGGATTTTAACTCCGTATGTTGACTTCCACTTATTAAAGACACTGACGTCTTCTTTCAATCTCCTGTATGAAAAAAACCCACCAACCATCTTCACTGGACACAGTGTTTACTGGTTTAATTCTCAGTGTTTGCCCTATCTCACTTCCACAAGAAGAAAATACAGTGAAAAGCAGGTCTGCCTGTAGGACTGTGGAGGAAGGGAAGCACGCTGCAGCACTGCACTTAATATAAGGAAGCATAGGACAGCCATTTCTAAGCCTAACCAGTTGGACTGCCACACCCACCAGCAACTCGCTGGTACTTAATGGGTTCATCAGCCATGTGTCTCACAACAGAGATTACTAAAACTGTTCAGCAGTACAAAGGCAGAAAGATGGAGAATAGCCAGGTATTTATCAATGTCCAGCATCTATTCTTTAAAAAAGTTCCAAATTTGTCGCTTGTGTATAAATCTGACAGCTTATTAATTGCATCTTAAGAGCCAATATGTGTAGATCTCTACAGCATCCAGGCTGGCTCTGCACTTGAGTACTCAGTTCTAGAGCAGCAGCCAGGTGCATGACAAACACAAGCTGCCCTAAGCTGGCTGAGGGCGAAGGCAGAACTTAACCAGGGGGACTTAATTCTGATAATTCGTACAGGCATAATGTCAGGTGCTGAGTTACTGCAACCAGATACTGCGGCCGTATGAGGCCGGCACAATAAGGTCAAGAACCAGGACTTACCTTCCTGCCTGTCTCAAATTGGCATTTCAACTCTACCATTTCAACTCTGCATGAATTAGCAAGAAGAGAAAAATGCAAGTCAGCTTTGCTGCAAGCCTAGTCCTGAGCAACAGAGGGAAAACCAGATTGCTTTCAATGACAATATGGCAATTAGCCTGATGAAGTTAATCTTTACTTTAATTGGTTGCCCAACATACATGTTTTAACATTCTGTACTAAATTAGCCAGCATGCACACAGTAATTGGACCAGTCAGTGACTTTCTCCTTTCACTATATACATACACAAACAGGAACACCACAAGATTGGACAAAGGAAAGCAATTTGTTAACCGGATACAGCTAGCAAGTAACATTTTTTCCTCTAGAAATGTTTTTTCCTGCAAAATCACAAGTGTGAAGACTTTCTTTCAAGGCTTGAAGAACATTGCAGTCTTCCAGTGAAAAGGCTAACAATAGCCACTGTAGCTGAAATGAGATAAAATTTGTTGAAAATCCATTCCAAGCAAGAGTGAAACTGAAAAAAAATCGCCTGCAATGCAGCATAGGGAAAAGGGACCTTGGAGACAACCTGAGCAGGTAGAAAGGTGGGTTTGAACCCAATTCTTAACATCCTCAGCTTAGTGTAAAAGAGAAGGAGGAGGTTCAGAATCGGATCCAACATTTCACATTCACTGGTAGAGTAGTACCTAAAGAATTGTTTGCTTACTTTATTTGAAGAACTTTAGTTCTGTGTCAACACAGTCATAGAAAAGATCCACTACTTCAGCTGGATCCAGAATCTCCGTACGAGAAAGGATATCTTCCATTGCTTCTAAACCTTGTTTTTCAAGGTCTAACATAATCCTCATCAGTTTCTGGCCTTTATCCTAAAGGCAAGAAACAACCAAACTCAGTTAACCAGCAAACAGGCTCATTAAAGCATTTTAATGCTTCTCTTCTGTTACAGAGATATTTTCAAATACTTTTAAAAATGAAAAAGCCTTTTTAAGTACAAACTATTTCTGTTATTAGTTATTTTGGATGGCCAAAGGCTAAAAGACACAGTCCTGGACACTTTGTGCATTAAGAAAAACAACAAGAAGGAGTTGCTAAGTTTAAAGCAAAGAAGGAAGAGGGTGAAAGATGAATAGAGGAAAATTATATAAGGCTTGTACATATAATAGAGATAAAGCAAGTTCTTAAGCTTGTAATCCCACAAACAGAACTATATGAGAAGACTAGAAGCCCTAAAAATTGTACAGATTGTGGTATTTGCATGTGCATCCCTCAAATCAACACCTGCAAGATGATCAACAGATGTGAAATGATGTGTCATGTAACAGTACTAAGACTCCAGATCCCAGGGAGGTTTTGTGTGCCATTCTGACTTACTGTTCTTTATGTTTCTAGAAAATTCACTCCTGGAAAAGGTGTCATTTCATTTTATCCAAACTCTACCCTGTTTTTTTTTTCCCCACGAAGAAGTGCTGTTTGTTTTGCTTGCAGCTTTCAAAACTGAGTTTCAGGGAAAAAAAGTCATTTAGAATGAGCAGTGGTTCTGAGTTTTTCAGGATTTTTCTCAGCATTTTGTCCAGAAAGAGTAGAGCACCTCATCTAAGGTTTAGGCTCTCGGCCGGGCAGCTTTTAAAGCATGAAGCCTGAGCAGGAACTGCATTCCCTTTTCTACCTCAACTATTGGTGTCATATTGTGGGGACTTTACCAGGCAAGAGTTCACAAGATGCTAAGATGCCTCTTCTAGGTCTTCCCTAAATCAACATCTTGCATAATGATATGAGAGCCAGCTGCACATTAAAACAATATATTACCACAGAGGCCACAGATTTTAAATTACACCATTCCAAGAAATAAAAAATCTAGCCCAAACTGCATTTAAATAACATTTGTACTAGCAAACGTTACCATAGCTTCCTTAATCAATAATGGGTAAGTCTGAATGTTGTTATGATTGTAGCAAGACTCTGATCCACACAAATAGACACAGAGGGAAACTGTAGGAAAGCAAGTCCTCTGTGGAAGTTCAACACAACTATGTGAGGGTCTTCCACGAATTTCCTGAATACCAATAAAAGCCTGACTGATGTGCCCTGGTGGTCTCTCCCTCTGCTTCACTTCCTTAAAACCACTTATCCAGTTTACTGCTGTAGTTGTAATTGCAAATGTCGAGAAGTTATTGAACTTTCTGCCCAATGACATCAAAAGTTTCATCTCAACCATTTGGAAAAGCTATACAGAATAATCCCCTTCCTGACTACTTATTCCAAAATTATTTGCATAGGAGATCTTCAACACTTCAAGTTTTTACAATGGAAGGTTTGCAGCCCTCAGGTGTGTATTGCATGGCACTGCAAAGTGTCGTTTCTTTTCACATGGCATTTTCAGTTAAATCTTAAAAATTAACCGAAATGCATTGAATTGCAAAATGCAAGACTCGCAAAACTGTCACGTGCAAATTATACCTTCAAGAAAAACACCTTTCCAAACTATGTAGTTCTTAATCCAGCATGTAATTTAAATGACAACACTCCTGCTGCCATCCTATCACATAATTCTGATACCATGTTGCACTAGCATCCAGTGTTCTATTCACTAAAAAGACTATCCACAGCGGGGACTGAACAGGATAATCAGCTTACCAGTTTGACTTTTCGTTCTGTAAAAGTAATGAAACAGAGCAACGCTCTCAGGATAACAAAAACTACGCAGAATAGTTTCTCCTTCAGAGGGCATCATCATTCAAGCTAAACTTGCAAGGATTGTAAGAATATTCAGAGAATGTTTTTTAGTGAGTGACTGTGAACTAAATTATGGAGTTAGGAATCTACATTGACTTCAATTCTTTAATTCCAGGTCCCACACCTCTTACCTGATCGTTCTCCAGGAGAGATCGGGCCCATTCATGTGCCTTGTACAATTCATGCCTACGATCAGGTTTCTCCTGGAATCGCGGTATCTTTTTAGCTGGATCATCATTGCCAAAAGAAGGAGACTGTACTTTTGGTACTAATTTTACATCATCGACAAAAATAAAGGGTTTAAATATGGACCTGAAAGAAATGAGAATTACTGCTTGCAGTAATAAGAGAGATCTTAAATATGTTATTGACATGTTCACCAGGCTATTTTAAAACAACACATACAGAGCAGCACAGGTAATTCATCTACACTAGGCATGAGTAAGGTTAGAGACTTGGTACTGGCCACAAGCAAAACAAATCTGTGTGCTTTAAAAGAACTGGGTTTGGCAATTACCGTAAAACCTAATTACCCCTTTTTACCTATAAGATTCTCTGGTGTCCTCATGCCAGTTCTGCCACTTCTTTAGAAGAGTAGCACTGATTTTCTTCTCCAAGTCTTTTGTAACAAATCTCAACATTCGGCCCCACATCAGTTTTTCTCCTCTGTTCCCACTGGCATCTCTCCTCCTCCTTCCAGATTTAATTTTTATTAAAACCAGAAATAAACACTTGTGTGGAGCAGGGAAGATTGCATATCTTGCTCAGTATCAGAGGATTTGGCATATAAACAGCAGCACTTTGGAATTTTACTTCAAGAGCTGGGGGAAGACATGGCTACCAATATTGTGACACTTCTCAAACAACTTCAACACCGAGTTTGGATCTAAACTCCAGAGAGAGACAGACAAAAAAACCCTATCAGTGTAGGATCTTCATTCCTGAGAAGCTGAAAGTAGGTTTTGGGCAAGTGTATGGAACAACTGCCTTCCTTCTCTTTAGATACAGAACGATAAAGCACCCTGCATTCTGCAGTGAAGAACCTGCCAAAAGCGCAAGGCTTCTGCAACACACAATTAATAACCACTGCCTGTGTACAGTCAGCAGATTCAGTGCTGCTACCTTTTCCATCACTGTCACGAAGCCTTGCTGACTAAGAATTTATGTGACTCACTAGCTGCATTTAAAATAATGCTTTTTAAATGCATTACAGTGTAGAATAAAGCAAGAAAGGTCTCTAGACGAGGTTTTTAAGCTAGGTTTTCCACCTTCAAAAGGACAGAAATTACAACAAAATAATTTGAAGCCTTGCTCCTTTTTATCGCAAAGGATTTGCATCAAGTCAAAGAAAAGTTTGGGTAGTTTAAACTTGACACTTAACCCTGAAAATCTGAGTTGCATAATGCAAGGTGGGTGGAAAGTCCCTTTGGCATGGATGACTTCCACAGCCCTCAGTAAAACCTAACAATTACTACCAGTCCTCTTACAGGAATGACTGTCAGCTGTTCAAGGGCACCATCTTCTTCTCCCCATAACCTCTTTACCTCAATGCAAGTGGCAGATCTCCTGAATAACTGCAAGTGGTTTAGTTTAATTTCTGTGAATCCCAGGTGGATTCTGTTTAAAACACAAGATAATTCATTAGTTCTTTGATGATCCAGCCCATGAATTCCCTAATCTCCTCAGCTACTTTCAGCTAGAGAGGACACCATGTAAACCAACTGGAAATTGTCCCTCCAATAAAAAACATGCTTGGGATACCAGCAACTTGCAGATGTTTTGCTGTGTTAACATTTTGATGTCATGAAGCTACCTAGAGTACACAACCCCTCTTCGATAGTTAAAACACTTCATTTTTTTGAGTTTTGCACCCACCTGTTCAAGGGAAGCGACTTGGGAAGTCCCCAACCTCATCATCTGAACAACTTTCCAAGTGGAAAGCAACTACGCTGGAATTCCTGGGTCCTCCCTAAACTGCATTTCCCCTAGAAGCTCTGACTTTAGGCAAAGTTCCAGATGCAGTCTTTCAGCCCAGTGGTGCCCATCTGGAAGAGCAGCAAGATGCAGTTCGGTAACACAGGACTGTCAGATTGCACATCACAGAGCACTGACCGCATTTCTGGTTAGAACATGCTCTTGAAGTTATGTTCCAGTTTGGGTGGCAGGGTTTGTTTATCACCTTTCAACCCATCACCTGCTCTGCACCCCGGGGACCCCAGTGCTGTGGCTTACCTTGAAGGGTCTGGCGTGCCAGTGAAGTAATGAATACAGGGAAAACTAGGGTCCTGAGGCAGAACAGACACTATGCTAGCTGTAGTAAGGAAAGATTCAGAGTCCACACAGACACCACTATCCTTGTCACGCAGGACATCAATCATAGCTTGTGCAGAAACGTCACCTATATGGAGGGGGGGAAAAAATTCCTGAGTGTTCAATGGCTTGGAGCCCAGGTAAGGATTTTAGCCCTAACAAGCTTTGGCCTAAAACAGCCACTGACACTTGGCATGGGCATGTCACAAATCCCAATTAATAGTTTCTACTTAAACCACGAACATTCAAAAAGAACATGCCTAGCTAGTAAATGAGAACGGTAGGAAGCATTAATTAGGCATGACAATTGCTAGGTAGGGAGATATGTTATTAAAAAGGTACTTTTTCAGAAATAAGGCTGTAATACTGCTTCAGCAGTCACTATGAACAGACTACTTACATAAAACATCCATTTTCCTCTACACAAGCAGGGCAGAATGAGAACACCCTGATCTTCCACTTCTCAATTTCCACTATCTCTCAGTCGAAATTTTGAAACATCATCTCACAGTCACAGAATGTTACAGCAGCAGACCTAGACACCGAGATTTTTCTCCAAACCCCTATCTACAAGAATCCCCTGTTGTCACTGTGTTTCCTGCCTGTGTCCCCCTCCCAGCTTCCCCCCACGGCCCCTCCATATTTTCTCACATTGCTACTTTGGCAGGTGAGGCTTCTTCCCCTGTACCTTCTCAGACTCTGCAGTGACTCAAACCTCCATGCACAGGTGCCTCAACACACCAGGAGACACGGAATGACTCAGCAGCCTGCAAGATTTTCAGCCATAGCCATCTGTCTGCAGCGGCTCTCAGCGTTTTTAGTGCTATAATCCAGGTTTATTAAGATCTTTTACCTATAGTCCTTTGGAGTTACTGTATCTGCCTCAGACACAAACCATGCTCCCTGCAATTCTACAGCCTTAGCAAGAACTCTGCAGCGCAACAAATATCTCACCTCTACACTCTTCTAGACATTTGCCAACACGTGAAAATGCCAACAGTCTAGTAGATTCACATCTGTAGTAAAGGGCTTTTTAGAAAACGATAATTTGTGTTATTTTTAAAGCATGAAAGAGCAGATATATGTCAGCCATGCACTGCTGCAGGCTGGTCATTTCAGAGGTATTTTGGCCAGCTGCAGTGAACTGAAGTCAGTAATAAATTTGGGTCTGGAAATAAACCCTTCCTTTGATTGCAGGGAATAGGCACATTGTCTGTTCCAGTTGCTTTGTTCCGCTCAACCATGAAAAAGGGACTTCAGTTTACAGCTGCTCTTCCTTTAACTGTGATCTTGAAACTTTCCCCAAAAGGCTAAATCTACATTTTCCCCAAAATGCAGATTCCACTGAGCTCAATCTTTGATACGTGAGGCCATTTTTTTTTTTTTAATAATACAATTTTAGTGTTAGGTAGGGCCACTAAAATTACAGGAAAGCACAAAAGCAGTGGCACATCAAATCACTGAAGGAAGTTACTTTGTAATTGAAATCCTGTTTTGAAACCTTGAGGGTGACACTAAGGGCTTCACCATAAATTGTGGCAAGTTTAGGGACAGTCTTTAGTTCTGATCTTCGTTCCTAAACAGTTTACACGTAGAGGTGTTCTCAGTCATCTGCAGTTCTGGACAGAATGCCTGAAAAGGAGGCAGCAGTGACTAAAAAACCCACTGTACCCACAGAAAGATAGTTCAACACTTACCACCTTGCTTTTCTAGGCTCTCCCTGCCGGAACAACAGGCTAAATGGTCATCAGCAAGAGAGAAAACTTCAGAAAAATTGAAGTCTGAGTCTCCGTTCCACCAGCCTTGACTTTTCACATAATTCCTTAGTTCAGGATGCTCAGCATCAATTTTTGTAGTTAATGAAAGCTGATTGCAAATGCATTTCACTCCCTCTAGAAAGAGCCACATATTAAAAGAGAGCATTAATACAGTTTTTCTGAGAGAAGCTGGAAGGAAAATGTCATTTCAATTAGGAAACAAATTAAACCATCAGTTAGGATGTACATTTGGCATGACTGTGTAACTATATAATTACACATACACAGAATTACCAATCACTGCAGGTTGCAGAGCTCAATTCTCTGTGCCCTACTGAGACATTGACACTTGTGATTAATACTGGGATTTAGTCAGAATGCCATTTTCCCAATCCACACCTCACACATTCTGACCACAAAGCAACAGTGGTATCCAAATGCCAAAGGCACCTGCCTAATCTTTTTTCCAGTGGCGTATTCCACAGACACAAGAAGGCTTGAGATCTGACTTGATTTCAAAATATATTTCAGCAGAGCAGCACTTAATGAACCTGCCTTGCCCTTCAAAATTAAGAATTTGGAAAATGTTCTTAAAATCTTAACAATTGCTTTAAGCTTCCCAGTTGAGAAACAGTTTCACTGTAAGCTGCAAGACAGGTTTAAATTAAATTTATCTTAAATTTTAAAATGGCATGAAGTAAAAAGAATGTGTAAGTAGCCTCCAAAGAATACTAAAGGGTTTTTTAAGTTCCTTTTCTCAAAAAATACCGCAGTGCTTACAACCGTATATCCACAGCATGGCAGTGGTTGCTGCAGATATTCCTCAGAGAGAATAAAGCAAATGTATTGCAAGCCAGAGAAAGAGCTGATAAAGTAAAACTATAAACTAAAATAAACACAGATTCTGGAATTTGGCACAAACCATTTCTTAGACAGAAGCAAAACCAGCAGTTGTGGAAGTTTTTAATACTGCCTTCCAAAAAAGTAAGGTTGCTTTTGTAATGCCTCATGAATGGAATTTAAATAATGGGTAACAACTTCAGGAAATTCTGTGCATCATTCTGCAAAAAACGTCCCTTTTTGTCGTCCAGTTCTGACTTACACTAGGGTCACTGACAGCTTACTCTGATTCACACTTTCAAACAGTATTCCCACTTTTCAGGGAATTGTCTTGACTTGAGTGATGAGAGTATTTGTGTTCATGTCCAGCTAGGCAAGCCACTCTTTAAGAGCTCTTTAAAGATCACATTTATTAACTCATGCAAAATACTATTTCATGGGTTTGATCCACCACAAAAAAATAAAATTTATCAATCAAATAAATTTTTCCACTCAGACTAAAAAACAGTAATAGAAAGGATTTTGAAGTGTTTATCCTTAAATTACTGTCAGAGAGTTGCTTGATAAACACTCACTATAAGCTTTACAGTCCTGCAGCAAGTAATATTAGAACAACTCTGAGGACAGTCAGGAAAAGATATGCCTTCACACTGGGGAATGACACATTTTCTCCATTTTAGCAGCATTTGTGCATTCATTTGAAAGCTTAGGAGGCAGCTTACGGTTGCAAAAAGGCACCCCCTGAACAAAGTATGAAATACAGAGTTCTTACATAGCCAGCAGCCTTTCCTCCTGGCAGGCTGTGGGAGATGGAAACTACTTATCTGCAGTTCACAGGGACCTCCTGAAGAGCAATGTGCTGGTAAAAACCAGAACAGAGCTGCAGAACCATTTCAAAAAGCTGCAAGCAGCAGATGAAGGCAACAGTTTATTTGCTGGGAAGAAGGACATGAAGGTTATATATTGCTGATGCAGCTAAAACTGCTAAACAAAACCCACTGTTCTTCAAATATCAGTCAGGCAGGTCAAGAGAAGGCGGCAGGCTGTCACTGCATAATCCCAGGAACTTCAGGAGTCAGCTGCTTTCCAGAACTGGGGTTTTATCAGGACAGCATTTTCAGTCTTGGTTTGGTATCTGTTCATGCCAGAAGACTTGGAGGTATCCTTAAAATACAAGCTTTACTTGGGAAAACACCACCTCTGTTAAGTAACTGATTCCTATTTGATGGCATGGGCTGACAGCAGGCCATCACACAACACTGCACAGCCTGGTGTTATTTCTTTGCTCCTTTCCATATCTGCTATCTCCTACCTTTCATTTAGGGAGAAATGAAGAGAGAATTGAATGGAACTGTCATAGCTCCAGTCATGGATGATAAAAGTCCTCTTAAATACTCTGAATTTTCACTTCATTCAAACACGAGGACATTTTAAAAAGCTCTACTCTTATGAAAATAAAAAATCCCTTCAAAACCAAGATGAGAATGAATTAAATACAGGCCTTAAACAATCATATTACATTAAGGCAACCCATATATGCTGGAAAAGTTTCAAATAAATTCAGCCACTAAGCCAGTGAATTCTAGAAGTTAGTTTGGCAGCTTTGGCTTCACACATACAGGAAAAGAAACCATTTACAAGTTTAAAGAGCAGAAAAGTATTGTTTTGCACTATCATTTAAAAAACAGGGATATGAAGGGAGTATATCTATTTCAGTAAAGGAACCACCACCAGCAACCCATTCAATTTATCACCTCCAGAAAAAGCCCTTTTGTCAAAACTATCAATGCATATCCTTTCCTCACAATACTTTATATTTTTAAGTAATAATTTGGGCATTAACTCCATCAAAAAAAACACTTGACATATTCCAAACGGGAAATAAATCTGGGAAAATACATCTGTCAAGTATAAAAATGATGATTATTACATAGTTTATGCATAAAGGCAACAATTTTCACAGAAAATGCTAAGTTACATCAGCCAGTGCAAATCAACACACAAAAAAAATCAGAGTAGCACAAATATAGAAGACTAAAATTGCATTAATTAGTCACTTATTTAAACTTACTGACTTTAAGACCAATTCTTCCAAGACAGCTCTTTACAGGTATTTATAATAAGAGAGATTTGCTGTGAGTTCTAAACTAACCTGTAATTTTTTCAGCTGCCCAATACTTTCCAGAAGTCTCCAGTATCCAGGCTTCATTTCTGTCCACAATCAAAAACGCACTTTGGAAAGTATGGCATGAACTCCCATCTTCATAATAATTTCCACCTTGTCCATGCTCTTCCAACAGAGCAACTATTACATCCAAGGCTTCTTTAGCTGTTGCACCTCTTTCTAGCCCAAGTCTATAAGAAAAGCATAAAACAGAGATTCAGAGAGGAATGAAACAGTAAGATCTCCTTAAGTTATTAATTTTAAACATCAGCACTCATCTGGGTTTAAAATATTGAAGTGTCTGGTATGCCTAGTATAAGAATTCTTGCTTTAATGAGTTACTAGAATTAAAGGATGAGATATTAAATTATTTGTTTCTAGTCTCGATTTCTACACTGGTTCTTTATTCTCAAGCCTATCATAGCTGGCTTTTAGTTTTTTAAAAAAGAGTCCAATTACCAACCAGTGATCTCGGCTGCACTGCAAGCATGCAATGCTCCATTTATCTCCTCCTCAGGCAGAATACATTTGAAGGACAATTTCCAAACATTTTTTTCTAAGTAACAGCTGTACCAAGTTTACTTTTCCGTACAAGAGTGGGAAACGGTAAATTAGTATTACCAGCTATCAAAAAAGGGAAGGAGCATCCAACATTACAACCTCTCTACAACCTCCTTTTCCCAATGCTCTGATCAGCCATGGAAACTAGGTGTTACCCTTCCATGCATACTGCATGTGGTAGAGAAGCATTTGTGCACATACTTCAGACTTCCTGCAGAAGCTTCCCCAAAAAGCTGTTTGAACACTAGATATGGCTTTTGTTAGAAGTAAGAGCAACCATATGTCTGAGAGAACGTAATTTTAAAAGGAAGTTCGAGCAAAGCAAGGGTATTTTATGGAAAAGTAAACTGAGGTGTGGTAATTAATTTTACAAAGCCCTAGGAAATGACTGTATCCTGCCTTGAATAAGTGGCATTTAGATAATCCCTTGATATAATTTACAGTCCTAACTGAATCAACAACAAAAGCAGTAACCAGAAGTTCAAATCAGACCTGCAAATGATTTCACTGGTTCCAAAATCCAGTTACTGGTAATGAGGAAATGCAGTGTTTCAAGCAACAGCATATCCATGCCTCCACCCACTGGGAGAGTTACCTGGATCAGTTCAAAATTTCTCTCTGTTGGTTACGTCACATTAATATTTTCCTCTGTGTTTGTCTTTCTCTAATCACTCTATGGACAAAATAATTTTGACTGATGGATAGTTCCAAGAAAATAAGTTTTTTAGATATAAGTACTATGCTAGCTCTTTCCATTTCTCTTGAAATCACATGACAAGAAAACACTACTCTATTTCTGCCCTAAAAACTACAGTAGACAAATCAGGTCCTGATAATTTGAGTACAGATTTGTTGATCTCAGTACTTCTCAACCTGATCTCTGCACTGGGTCTGGTTTGTTAAATACTTGGCTACCATTAGCCTTGTTTTAGGCTGAATTATTGAAAGCAGTGTTTTCATCTCTCTCAGCAGCATCTATTTATCACTTACTGAAAAAGAAGAGCCAAGAGCCAACTACAATTTTAAGGCCTAACTTAAAGAGACAGTTCCTCCCCCATCATCTTCTTACTTTGCATTTATAGGATCTTTCCCTCTCGTCTTTTCTTGTTAGCTGAAACTTGTTTTGTACTGGTGACTCCATTTTTAGTCTCTATGCATTTATGTTTTTCCTTCATTCTTTTCATCACTGGTGCAATTGCCTTTTCAGGCCATAATTTAGAAAAATTTAAAAGACACAATTTAAAAGCCAGTCCAAAAGCATGTCTTATTTATTCCCTAAGAGCAATCCCAGGAGCTGTCACTGCCACAGGTAATGAACAGACTGAAAATTACCTTGGTGACCATACACTCACTAGATTCAGTGATAATCTGCTCCCTTCTCCCCAGTTAATGACCAAAACCATTAGGTTATAATTAGATCAAAACCTGCCAAGAGACATAACATCCCACTAAAACTTTTAATAATGTCTCCCTGAAATTTTCCATTTAAGATGGTTAAAGTCTAGCTTTCCCTGTCAAAAGAACAGCAGGGATTCAGTCTGAAGAAGTATCCTTTAGGTATGATTTTTTTATAAATGGCTCCAATGTTATATTTATTTCCCTTAAAGGTCTAGGCTCTGCTTTTGCTTGGCTGCTCCTATCTGTCAGTCACACGGGACAGCAAAAAAAACCAAGAGAAAAAGCTCCATCCTACACAACAACCACACAACTGATTTCCACAAAATTAAGTCTTGTCAGTTATCTCAGCATCAGTGTCCTGGGCAACTGCAGCATAACCCTCCCAACTAACACACTTCAGAGCACCCTTCAAGGTGAGCTGGAACAAAAGTTGGAAGCAATTTCACCCCTAGACGAGAACTTGATTTAGTCATTAATAAAATTTCAGTGATTTAGTACAATCCACTGCCTAAGTACCTCCGTTATGCTATCATATTGTCAAAACAACATTATGTTAAGCTTTTCAGCTTCACCTATCAATTACATAACGCAGGCTTTCCAAATTAACTAACATACTTGATGACATTCTACTTTATTCAGTTTTGAGGTCTCTAAGGAAAGAAATTGGTAAACAAATTAATACCATTTTAAAGAGCATTCTTGACTCCCTGCCAAGATTGGCATCTCTGTGTGGCTCTGAAAAAATTATTGCACCTGTGATGAAAAGAACAAATAAATAATACAAACACATAGGGATTAAAATTAAGACAAAAAATGCAAAAATAAGGGTGTAATTTACAGGTTTCTCCATATATACCTTCTGTGTGATAACGCTGTCCTTTTCTAACTGCATCAGCAAAACAATACACGAACTCTTCATGGGAATGTGCTTCACTAAGTAAATAGGTGCTTTATAGAGGCAACTGTGCCTCAAAAAAACCCAAAACTGCAGGCAGCTAGGAAGAATACCTGAAGAAAATCCTGATAAGCTAACCAATGCAGCAATACTGGCACAGCTTTCAAAAATCAAGCTTTTCAATAAATCCCTAGAGAAAAAAGGTTCCTTAGGAACTTGTGCTGGAGCATGTTTTCTCTCAGTTTTTCTGTGTGTTGTGACTAGGTTCATGTTCTCCATTTAGATTAGCTGGGATGGGGACCAGCCTGCACGGAATGGGACCAACTTCTAACGCTGAAGTCCATCACACAAACTTTATTAACTTCTTAACTATCATTCAAGTGTTCTGACATGCTGTGATAGTCTATCAAAGAGGCAGAGCTGGTGCCAGCTGCTTCACTGCAAGCCTATAGAGATTGATTTTGTACTTGATGGTTCTCTATTCTACGAGGTGACATGAAATAGACACACTTAATTCAAGTGGCCAAGTCTTCACAATAAGAGAAAGAATCGCTTTGGCTGTAGAGAGCAGCAGACGGTAACAACGCACCTCTGGTTCTCCTTGCCTGACACCCTCTCTCTGCATCCGAGCTACAATTCCTTCTGCAGGTAAGAGGGAAGAGAGGGAGGGTAGCATCTACAGGTGATGATTATTTGTAGTTTATGACCAGTACCTCCTTACTTTGGTATGTCCTGATTTGCTAGTGTGGGTAAACCTAGAGCTGTTGGATAACATATATCTGAATGTTAAACAGTCCTTTGAGACTGCAATAACTGCAACCAAAATAAGCAGAACTTGACATTTAAACCAATGGTTTGTTAAAAGTTTCAAAAGGACTGTAGTAGGAGGGAAAAAATAAAGGTGGAGCTTAGAAAGTCAACTATCTAAGCCCTTTTCTTCACGAAAAGTTGTCCTATATTTTCTACATCTACTCAGTCTCCCTTGATGCAATTAAATTTACTATTCCTCACAGGTACAGCTTCTCCACAGATTCCTTCAGTATATACAGGGCTTGGAGAAAATACCAAAGAGAAAAATAACCCAAATTCCCTTATGAGTTTCTCAGATTGGTCAGATTCTATAGCTCTCTGATCACATTTCCGATTTCCACTGCATTCTCTCCAACTGGCCCATATTCCTCTTGATTTATGGTAGCTGGAAGCAGACACTGTATTTCTGCAGAGACACCTTAGAGAACATTCAGTTACAGTTTCACGCAGCTATACACCTAGCAACAATTTCTTCTAACTCATACTTCCCAGCTTGCTTATGAGAATAACTTCTAAGGTTTTAATGTCCTCTTAAAAGTCAAGGTATCTATTTCCTATCCTTCTATCTATAAAATATGTTAACTCATTGCAGGAGTAGAGTAGAATGGTTTGACAGGATTTTTCTTGACTACCAGTTATTACTGTGCATTTATCAACTCCTTGATATCTGAATTTTTTCTCCTTCAGGAACTGAGGTTAAGCTGGTTTATAAGAACTCTTTTTAACTATATTAAGCATAGACACAACATTTAACTTTTTCCAGTCAACTAAAACCTCTCCCATCTTTCACTAGTCCTCAAGAAAAATGAGAATTCACCTGTAACTGCTTCAGTCAGCTCATTAAGTATCCTAGGGCAAATTCCAGGACCATTAGGTCTAACACTGATTCACTTAAATATGCAGCTGTTGTTCTGTTCAGTCTTTAAATTGAGTCCATTTGCTTCATTTCTCTTTGTAAGAAGTTTGCACGTTCTCTCTTCTTTCATTTCCAGCTTTCATCCCCCACCCAAGCCTCCTTTAAACTCTCTTCACTACAAGATCAGCATGCAGGCTGAGACTTAGAGTGCAGCACAAGCCTTTTGGGCAGACAGCCGTCAATGAACAGACTCGCAGGAGTTTGTGTGCCAGCATTTGAATAAGGGCAATGGTTTGCATTGGAATGCATGGGCTGAAGTAAGGCACAGTAGTTTGTTTATGCCTACAGTTGGCTATAAGCCCAGAAAAATCTTTTTAGGTCATAGTAGGCTGCTGTAAAGTGGGGGAGAATGAAGGGCACACCGGCAATCTGATATTACAAATTAGTTACCAGTTCCTTACTAACAATGTAATCATATCTCTTACCCTGTCAGAATAGCCACTGATAGACTGAAGGGTAGGTAGACAAGATAGATTGAGTGAACCCACAACAGACTGGTACATACCTGGTAGTTAAATTCAGATTGCAAGTGTTTTAAGTGTTAACTCAGCTGTACCGGGAGCCCTACCTAGAAAGGTCTCCTGCTTATATTGTTTTAAAAAATCTCCCTATGCCATCACCACAAAGCTGTTACCTGGCAACAGCATCATCTAAGGCTGGTGATGAAAGGCTGGTCACAGCTCAGCAAGACACCCACCTGACAAGATCCATGCCAAGCAAGGCTTCAGACTCAGAAGCAGGTTCTCTGGTCACGACGGCTTCGTTAGCTACACACACCCCATGCTCGTTAGCTCCCATTTCTGCCCCCCAAAGCCAGGAGGGCCTGCTCAGCACGACAGCGTGAGTCTTCGGCACCTGCTCAATCTCAATGTATGTGCACTGCAGAGACAGCAGGAAGAGAGCAAGTTAAACAATCACAATGTACAGAAAGGACACATGTTATTTTAAAAGTCCATGTTTTGTGAATGAACAAGGAACTTTTTCAAACAACATTTAACATTAGGTCATGTTTGAACCTTTACATCCTTTACACTGCATAAGCCTGGGAAAAACATGCGTTGATGCTTGCAGGCTCCCAAGAGACAGGCAGGACCCAAATGCTAGGATCAGTGGAAAGCAGCAGGAGACACACTGTACTGCTACACTAATAAAACACAGATCATACTTGTACACAGTAACAACATCAAACCATTCTACCACCTCCCCTAAGCACCATCTCCAGTACTTCATCAAGTACATAGTGTAACAATGGTAACTGGGACAAAATACATGAGAAGGCTTCCTCCTCTCCCTCGCTGCCTCCCCTGCAGCTGCCCCCAAGACAGAGACAACTGGTAGAAAGCAGAAAAAAAACCAAGCCTTGAAAAGAGTCAGCAGTATGCTTTGATAAACAGCCACAGAAATAAAACATGGGTATTGCTGTTGCTTTAACTGGTGGCTTTGCTATTTCAAATGGTCTACTTTAATTAGATGTCTGTGGATGTACTCTGACAAGTCAAAAATACAAAGGAAAGCTGCAGAGAAGTCATTGAAACTGCAAGGAAGAAAGAAATTATGTTAGCTTTCAAACACATTTACATGCCTTCAAAACAAGCGCTTGCCTTCAAAACAAGCACTGTTTTCCCAGACAGCACAGATGAGAGCTCAATCCATCATTATATCATTGGCTTGTGCAAACCAAAGAAATGGACTTAACATTTCACTGTTGAGTTCACATCAAGTTTTTCAAGAATCAAACTCTGCAGAACTTGCTTCTGAGAAAACTGAAGTTGTCTGTATTTACGAGGCACCTCTTAGGGTCCAGCATTCCTGTTGCATCATCTTCCTTAAAGGAAGTAAACTGCAAGTTTTTGGGGGGAATATCTGATCAGACGTATCAAGGTAAACAGGATCACCAGAATGGACTTGTGGACTAAAAGTTATTTGCCTTGTTTGCCTGGCTGTGTCTATATTAAAACCTAAAGCCAAAGAAATCAGTCCAAAATTATCAGAGCAGCAAGAAGCTTCGGGCTTTTTTCCTAGCCTAGTCTTTCCTTTCCTAGTCTTTCCCCCCTTAAGGATTATACAGCATGATCACCTTCAGCCTCCAGTCTTGAGCAGTGATTTTTACAGTAATAGTTCCTCTAGCACGCAATTAAAATGCATAATAGACTGTCTTTGGTCAAAAACGGGATTTTCAGAATCCTTCACTTTGACCAAGCAAGAGGGATACGAGGAATGAGCTTGCCTCCTTCATTAGGTAATGTGCGCAAATAGGTCAAAACAAAACAAAAAACAAAACAAAATGAAGCAGAGGGGCAGTGAACTCCTTCAGTCTAAGGACAGGCTTAGGCAGTAAGATCCTGTCAGGGACTGACCTGCTGTATTTGTAGGAGAACATCCCTAATATTTCACCAGGCTGTTTGACCAAATTGCTTATATAGTAACACACTGTGATTTTGTAGAGGCAAATTCCTCATGTACCAAGGTGCAACAACATTCGGCACTGGCCAGGAGCTAAGATCTGACTAATAAAAACTCTTTATACAGTTCACCCTTTGCTTCATTGTGTAACCAAGCCATGCTGTAACTGACATTTCTTATCAAAACTCCCCCTTCTCCTTTCAAGCTGTCAGTAAACAGATCTCATTTTTGACATTCTGTGCAATTTCATTTCAGAACTTCAGGCCAGTGCTGTTTGGATAAGCACTTGATGCTTGTGTGTGAACAGAGAATAACTATTTGCTGGATGTGCAAAGGGGGAGCTGGAGCAGCAGGGAAAGATTACATGTCAAGACAACCTCAGAGCAGCTATCAGGCCGCAGGTCTGCAGCCTTAGCCCCCCACATGTCACAGGTGGCCAGCTGGCTGGAGCCATCCTGCAGAGCCATCCAGGACACAAACCTTCTCAACCCCATAGCAGAAAGCAAAAACCTAGACACAGCGTGGAGGACACTTCAGGACACCATAAACCCACACTTGCATAGCATTTTATGACTGAATAGCCCTATTATACAAGCTTGCTTACACTGACTCTTTGATTTTCTAGAAGGAAAAATGATACCACTCTGAAAAGTGATAGTTAAGCTAAAAAAATGCTGAATGCCTTTCCTCTGCAAAACATATTTGCAAGGCTATCCTTGCTACCAGTCGCTTATTACTTGGTGCCTCATTCCAAAACCAAGCACTTCCAAAGCTGCTATTCATTGCAGAGATCTTATTGTCAATGGTAGCAGTTGAGAAAGGGAACGAGGAAATTGTTTGTTCCTGCTTCACAAACCCAGAGCATTCTGAAAAAAATGTGGTTTTGTTTTGTAACTATGTAATCAGAGGCCAGAAAACATCCATAGGCAACTACACGCCTCAAAATACAGCTCTCACCTTCTATGCTGCTTTTTTGTGTCCCCCAACCCAAAAAGAAGTGAACATGGACCATATTGTCACACTATAATCAGTTTCCACACAATAATTCATGTACACAGACAGTATTCAAGCCTTATTTATATAATTTGTCTCAGAAGACCTAAATAACAGAAAAACCATTTCAACCTGACGGTCGCTGACAGGTCTTGTAAAACTACTATTGACTTGATTCTTATTCATTTGTCATGGTTATTGACATTGCTGAGTAAGTCTTGATGAAATTTTACCTTCCCACTATAATTATTTACTCCAGTAAGCATAAAAAGCAGGCACTCAATGGGATTCATGTATTAAGGCAAAGCTTGGTTCCTATTTATAATAGTAGATATGAGCTTCTCAAAAAACTAGGGTTCAGAGGTGACAGCAGTTTATCAATTTTAAACATAAAGCTCTTACTTCATAACTTCACCATCCCCCCTTAGAATAACATCAGAAAACTCTTTCCCAAGAAACAAGAGGAACTGGGCTATCCACTTGCAGGACACATCAGCTGTAAAGGTAGCTCAACTAGAGCCAGACACTGGATTTGCAGCACAGCAAACCACTGCTTCTTGTTCCGCAGAAACTAGGACATACCCTTGCAACAGCTCAAGCACGAAAGGAAATAGTGGGGGAAAGACAACACTAGCCACCAAAAAAACCTCACTGGCCACTAGATCTCTAGAAACAGGAGCTCGGATGATGACAGGATTTCAAAAATAGGCAAAAACTCCAACATCTCTGTCCCCTCTCCTGCACCCCACAGACCTGGCACGTCCCTCCAGCATAACAGCAGAGCAACCTGTTCCACTAAGCGCTGTGCCAAACTAGGCAGCGACAAATAAAACAGACATCAGGTACTGCTGTAATTCTGCTTGCCACTAACCCTGTCTTCAAAATTCCTGAAATTTCCAACCTCAGCATTTCCTAACACTAACATTTTTCTTAGAGCATGAATGCTAAAAACAGAAGAATACTGACAAATTTGGTGGCAAAGGCTGAGAGTGAATGGTATCAGGCTCCACTGATTTCCTAGAACTCAAGCCCTGAAAGAGGCATAACTGGCATCTTGCCCTGTGACAGTAAATTCCCACTAGAAAATATAAAACTTAAGAAGAGAGACTTCACATACAAGAGGTGCAGCCGACAACTTTAAAGAGAATTGAGCAGGCCGGGAACTAATGATATTTCTTTTATTTCACTTACAGTATCAAGAAGAGAATCTTATCAAGGGAGTTCCAAGAATAGCACAAGGCACAAATGTATCTCCCACCCTAGCTAGGGCATGCAGATAAGTTGGAGGTATTCCAAAACCAGACACGACAGTCATAAGCACAAGAGATTTCTTCTTTCATTAATGAAAAGAAACTATTGTGCAGTTTCTACTGTACTAAGGCTGCAGAAGCCCAATTCCTAGCACTGTCAGTCAGGTCATTATGAACTATCAATGAAATCACATAGGCTTTGGCCCTGGATAACAAAGGCAATAGTCAGGGAATGCTTTAGAAAGAAACGATCTTTGAAAAGGGGCATTAAGACTCCAGACTACAAAAGAGATCCCAACCCAACCCCCTTCCCTGCCATCAGATCCAGGCTAGAACTTGGCATTAACTCTTTGTTTAACCACTTCAAGCATTGCCATACCATAGCACATATTTGAAAACAAGTAAAATATCTGTATGATTGCAGCAACTCAGTAAGCTGCACCATGGCTGCTTTTTTAACCCCTTCCAAAAGAGGGATGCAAAAAAATGTGCTGAGGCAGTCCCACAGCCTGCTGCCTCCCTGGCCATCAAGACATGGAGACTGACAACCTGGTTGGAAATGTCTAGACAGGTGATTCCACAGGTGACGTGGGCTGCCTGGGCTTTCCCATCATGGTGAAGTGGAAATCTGGAAAACTAGAACAGAGTTGTTCAAGGAAGCCCCTCAGACTATCTCATGCAGATGTGTCTGCCAATGAGCTTTACAGACAATTCTTTTGCTGCTTACTTACAGGAACAAATTTAGTAGAACTCAAAGAAGTGGGCATGACTTTTCTCTGGAAAGAGAAACATGCAAGCAGTAGTACACAACACAAAGGAGGTGGTTAGCCAAAGCTATTACCACCGCTTGTTTATGCACGAAGCAGAACTAAGTATAGAGTGTAAGACATTTGGATGACTTTACCGCACATGGCCATTAAACAGGGCCGTGACATCTCCTACAGCAGCAAAACTTGTGCCATAGTGAAGGGGACAGCCCTATACCAGCGTAAATCCAGCCTGGGTACATGTCAAGCACTCAGCCCCAATTCTAGCGGTCACACGGTCAAACCAGAACAGTGAGCAGAAGTCTCTGCAGCGGCAGGATGATTCCTCAGGTAGCCAGCTCTCAGAAACACACATTGTGCTACTACTTGTATCCTCACGCTGTAGACAGATATAAAAGCATTTACTAACTGTACAAATAGAGAAAAAGCAATTTCTGCCACAGTAACGTGCTTCTTTCTTCTTCATATCAAGAACAGTTTTTTTCTCTTTTTATGAAGACCCTAGTGCACTTTACATATGCTTTGTATTTGCATATTGTTCCCAGCTGTTTGTATTCGTTGCAACCAATAACTATAAAATTTGAATCTTATCTCTAGCAGTGCGTAAGGATGATAGAATTTATTCTAGAAAAAAAAAATAATTAGAGAAGCTAGAAAAAGCCAAACAGTTCCCCTGTCAAAAAGCAGAACTATCTACACCCTCTGACTGACTCTAACCTGCTCTACCAAGCCAACAAGGAGCCTCAGGCATGTGAGCCACTGTATGGAAACGTGCTCAGCAAAATGAAATTTAAATATCTTTAAATAAATCAAATACCACAGAGTGCAGCAAAGTACCCAAGGCTGAGGACACTCTCTGGAGACGCTGTATGTCAGAGTTGATTTAGCAGTCAAGAATTCACCTCTTGTTTTTCAAGATACAAATTTAGCAGTCTCCTGGGTGAGGAGCAAAAGTAAAACTGAAATGGGGATGAAGCTTATTAATTTAATGTTTTAAAACAGGAAGAAACAGATTTCAAAGAAGCGACAAAAAGCCCATCACAGAGATATCCTTGGAACTCTCAGATATCCTAGGCATTTGAAATACATGCTCACTCATATGTTTTGACAGAATTAAATGGTTTGGGTCAAGATGGGAGAGTTGGCAGTATTTTGCCCCACATAATTCTAATACTCTCCCCTCCTCTTCCTCTCTGCTACAATAAAGAAGGAAAATTAAAAAGATTAAGAACAAAAAAATAGTTCAAGCTAACCAGTTTTGCTCTGGTAGCAGAAGAGAACAAATAAGCAGCACTCCTACAGTAAAAACAGGCTTTGAGAGGGCAGAAACATTGAAGAGGTTATGGCTTCTACCTCTGAACTGCTGCTGAGTTGTGCACTGTGCTACAAAGCAAAGTCAAACACATTAGCTTAAAGGCCAGTGGCCTGCAATGGAGCAGAAGAGAGAAAAAGCTCACATTAGCCAAGCAATAGACTGCTGAAGGCAGCAACCAGTTTCTTTCATTAGCTGCTGTCTGCCCGCACAGGGCCTCTCCCCTGTCTCTGTGCGAAGTCTCAGGGTGAGCTTCAGCAAGGCGGCTCGGGCAAAGCCACCCGTCTGCGTGTGCAGGAGCTCTGCTGCCTCCCAGCCAGCACCACGTCTCGGTGGGCAGGCAAGAATGCAGCTTCCCAAACCACCTCTGAACTGCAAGCCTTCAGACTACAACCTTATTTGTCTACTCAGAGTAAGCAAAAATCTCCATCATAGGCACAAACACCTCCGTGTTTCATCAAGGTTTCCCGCCAGGCACCACTTTCCCATGGACGTGTCATTGGGGGTGCCCAGGTTTATGTCCACACCTGCAGCAACATGACGGTGAGCTAGTCTGACCTGGAGGCTTCCCAAGAGCAAATTCGCAGTAGATCCTGCTGCTGATTGACTTCTGTTACCAGATTCTGAACACCTTGCCCGTGACACAATGCAGATAACCCAAAGAGCGGGCAAAAAAGGGAACCAAAGCACCCCAGAACTGAACTGCGGCACTGGTGTGATGCTTGGTGATTACATTACAAACACGGGGATTAAGATACCTCCAGGTGATACAAAGCCAACTTTAATACAGTCAAAGTCTGCTTTCCGAGCTTTATACTGTCTTGCAACACCAGGCAGGGACCCACCAGTTTCCTTTATGTGATTTTTTGTCTGCAGTCTTCAGACCAATGAACAGAAAAAAATCTTACTGCTCCTCTGAAAACTCAGAGCAAGGGGAGGTAATGGTATCCACTAAGAAAAAAAAAAAAGAGAGGAAACAAAAGAATTACTAAGGCACAACTATGATATGAAGTTTTAGAGAACAAAAAAGTTCCTCCTACCCCACAGAAGGCTGGCTTTTAGCCCAGATCTGTTTTTAATACCAACGTACTAGAAAAATTTTGCATATTCCACAGTTTTATAGACTTCTTTGCTAGTCTACCCTTTTTACTTTCCCCTTTCCATTCCTCCATAAGAAGTTGCATGCTGTTACGATAAAAGAGCTTTTACAGCTCTATAGTGAAGCAAGAAACCATGACTATTTTGAAACCATGAATATAAGGTCAAGTTAGAGAAAAGGATGGTAGATCCAAAAGGAAAAAAAAATCCACATGGGAAATTCATCCACAAAAAAGTCATTCAGCCAAGACTTCTTCAGGAGAAGGAAAACCACAGCAAGCAGCAGGTTACTAGAGAATAAAAGAAATCTAGTAAGTAAAATCTACCTTAAAAATAAGACAGAGAAGCTTGCATCTTACAGAGCATATGACAAGAATTCTCACTAACACATGACAAAATCTTAAAATCCACATCTGGGGAACAAAAAAAATCACACTTACTTTTAGCAGAGGAATTTAAAAAAGGACCTTATTTATTCTTAGGGGAGCAGTATTTCACCTGCACACACAAATTCCATAGGGTGATCACTACAACAAGGAAGAGGGTTGATCAGCATCTGCCACTGCAAAATTGCAATGCAAGAGAAGAACAAACTTTAGAGAGAAAGTTGTCACACACATAACACAGAAGGGACCTTTAATGAAAAGCCCCATTGTTCGGGGTCTTGGGAACCTGCTGACATGGAGGGAAGGAATTATGCTGATGAGCTAGCTGCAGGGTTACTTGTCGGGTAGATTGAGCCACAAAGATCAGGCTGAAAATGACTTGCAGTATTCAGTGAGTTCCCCGGAGGCCCTGCCACAAACTAACTGATAGCTGTACAGCACAGCCCGCCCGATTCCTTTATGGCAACAATCTCACCGAATTACTGTGCCATTTGTGGTTACACTGTGCATTATCACAGTTGCAAAGGTGTGTGAGCAGCGCAGAACGGAAATAGGAACTAGGATACAAACGCCCTGACAGAATCCTATAGAACAACCCATATCATTACTACCTCTTAACAGAGGTTCAGACCATGAGTGAAGCCACAAAGAGGTAATCACAATTTGATACAAGCTGAACTACGTTATGTGCAAAAAATAGAAGATAATGAAAACCAATTGTCCAATGAAGGTAAAGAAACCAAAGAAAATATACAATATGGAACGGAGAGAAAAGCTGCTTTTACGGAAAAGAAAAAACAAAAACACTGGGATGGATGAGAGGAAAAATTTAGTCAGAGGCACAAAGGATTACTGACTTAGAACAGCTGTAGTCTGAAATTGATCAACCACACCTTTCCATTTTTAAATATTGTTCATTTAGTTTCTCAGAGCTGTTCAGTTAGTTTTACAAAGTGCGAGCAAAGGGAAGCCGCAGTAAAAAAAAAAACCTACACCAACAACAACTGAACTGTTGGCAGCTTTCAGGGGTTTTAAAGAACGAAGTAATAACTCTGAGTATGTCAAAGCTACATATAGACGCTTTGACACTCCTCTCCACTCCCCCACTAGTTAATTACCTCTGACAAGTTTGCTTAAAAGGTAGATAGTGTTGCATGCCTGGTACTTCACAAGGCGAAGCAGCTGAATTCAAGCCTTTTCTTAAAGCTTTTCTCGACCTTGAGGTACCACTCACTACCCATACACAACGACTGTGCAAAGCTGTCAGACAGCCCTCAGACCTCACAAAGCAATTAAAATCAGTACTGTGCTTTAACCAGCTTACTCCACTCAAAATACACGAGTAAAAAAAACAAGGAAAAATACATTAACAATACTTAGTGCTGAGTGCAATGAAGATGCAGTGATAAGCAACCACTTGCACTGCTCTCAGAGAAAATGATGTTTTTATCCAGTGCTAGGAGGAAACAGGAAGAATTTTGGCAAACATCTGGAGCCTGTACGTTTCTGTACACCACTCTACCTGAAAAACCTCAGGCTAGCTAATGAAGAATTACATAGTAGCATAGACCAGCAGAAGCCAAAGCATCCATTAATTAGGACTTAAGCCCCCACTTGAAAAAAAAAAAAATGGTCCACTCCAGTCCCTCATCTAAAAGTGCATCTTCACCACACTGCAACAAACTTTACCTTGATTAGAAAAAAAATTTCAACATTTAAGGAGAATGCTTGCAGATTCTGGTTAGCAGACTAAATCTACAAACTGTATTGTGCTATGAAAAGGAATTATGCTTCCCACACTTCTAAAAGGTCTGTCAAGAGAGTTGAGTTTATGACTGAATTGTAAGAAAAGGCATTAAACTGATTAATCATGGTGTGAAAGAGGTATCAAAATAGATTATTTATGGCTTAATTATATGCTTCAGCAAATTAAGACAATCTCATCAAAGAGTAAGATATGGGGCAAAGAGACCAAAAGAATTGAGAATTCTTACAGTAAGTTCTTACAAAGTATTCTCCATTAAGGGTACAAAACAGAGAAGCTTTCCAGTGTTCTTCTTCCCCAATAACAGAACTTTTTTTTTTTATTTCCAGTTCTATGAAGAGATGTTTTAAAACAAACTGCTCTGAAGCTTTCTCCCTGTCTTACTGTCACACTTGCATTATGTATGCCAGCACATGTCTACAAGGTGCTACAGCACTGCAGTTAACTGCACGTAGTGCTCCTGGACAGGGGGAGGGGATTTCTTTATATCCAAAATTAAACCATTTAATAATGCATAAGTTGTACTAGATGCTGGCAGCAAAAAGAATTAAGAGAACATTAACTGTTAGAAAGAAGAACACCGAATCCTCTGAAATTTGGAAGTCATCCCACTTGAAAAACAGAATTAAAACTGGCACTGGCCTTAGGATATCTTCTGGGCAAGTGACAATTAGATCCATAAAGAATCTGTTTGGATGAGAGACATCATCCTGGCACAGAGCACCTCCTGTCCTCAGCCTTCTGCACAGCCACAGGGGCAGGAAGAAGCTGAATGCAGGGAACCTCACAGACTCTGCTTTCCCAGTTGCCAGTCAGAGCAAGAACCTGTGGACTCTGAAAGCTCCTGGCAGTGCAGCATCAGGCTCTGTCTCCTCTGATAAAATGACTACCTGCACAGATCCTTGTCTTTGCTTTTGGTGCCTCAGTCTCTTCATTCTACCTTCACTTTACACCTTCCCCTCTTCCTGTCTTCTTGTTCATCTGTCCCTTTGCTTCACTCTTCCGCATCTGCTTATCCTTTCATTTCTCCTGTCATTAAAGTGAGGCTGCAGTAACAGACTACAATTACAGTAACTTCCAGCAGGGTTCTTTTCAACCTGCATCCGTGGCATCAATGTCCAGCTTCAGGACTCCACATCCAGCCTGGATTCAGAGAGAAGCCACAGCACTCAAAATTGACCGTGATGCAGGTGCCCAGCTACAGAACACGCCAACAGAGCCAATGGCATGTACAAGAGTTAAGTCTGCGTTACAAAGCTTGCACACTCTCATTCTCCTCCTCTCACATTCCCTTATTAGAGCACAAGTTCCTCAAGGCCCAGATTTCTGGCTACCTGTTTTGCAACCTGTGTAGCACAGTCAGCCCTCGTTACTGCCAAACAACAACCATGAACGAGAATAATTCATTTGGCATGTGACAAACTCCAAAAATTGGCTTCTAGTTCCCGTTAGCCAGGATATTTTTCCCCTAAAAGGAAAAGGTAATCAATAGACAACGTGGCGCAGGAATCTGAGATGTGAACAGTTTTGCCTGTCTGCTGGAGAAAGTACAGATCACTGATTTTTCCCCAGTTAAAAAAGTTACATTCTGAGTTTGATTTTCAGGACTTTTAAAAAAAACTTGTCCCTTTCTGCTCGAAAGGTTTTGAGTGAAGTGAGCAAGGTCTCCATAATCTGATGAGAAGACAGGACAGTATTCATCTCTTCCAGTAAGAGTGATTTCTCACAGTTTGAAAGCCACAATTCACCCTTACCTCAACTTTGCTTCCTGGATCATGTTCTGCAGCAGCAAAGTAGACCACCTCCTGTACTTCATCCCGAGGCCTTGCAGAGTTCTTTCCAAATACCACCAGCCCATCTTTAGAACATGGGGGGAAGGCTACAAAACAGTAACTTGGAGGAGCTGCAGCCATCCTAGAAAGGGAAGAAAGCATGAACAGACAAAACTAGTGGATTTTTTATTCGTAATTGCATACATTAGAGAATCATTCAGTCTACTGCTACTAACTGTAGCTAAGAGAGAATGCATTCCCACTGTCAGCTGATTGTCCAGTGATAAGGGAAGAACAGGCCAGTTCAAAGGAAGCTTATCTGAATTTAATTTAAAAAATATAATCATTTTCATCATTCTTCACTCAAGCCTTGTGAAGGCATAAACAGGAAAAAAGGCAAGATAACTGTGCCTTAATGAGTCTACTTAGTCCCCACAGAAAGAAGATACTCTGCACTGGAGCTGCTTGGGAACGTATGACCTAGATGTATTCTGCTGACTCAGACAAGTGCAGAGACACAGAATAATTTTAAATAATTTACTCCCTCTGCTCGCATGCACTTTAATATTTTTAAGAAGGAAAGATAAAACATGTTTGAGGGATTCCTGAGAGAGGACAATAGTATAACTAGAAACAGAACAAAGATACAGCACAATTACATCAAAAACTGTCAGTCAATTTATCTACTCAGATGGGAGACAGACTGAAGCACTAATTGCACTTTATTTTCTCTGTGGTTTGTCTGCATTGCCGTTCTTACCTGAAGTTAATTGATTGCTGTTTATTTCCTTATGCAGGCTAATGTGAAATGTTTATAGGATAATTTTAAGTGTTTGCAATGACAATATATTAAGAAAAAACATAAACTGTTTCAGGACTAAGACACTACTGTAGCTGATCTTGTGCACATTGCCATAGCTGACATTTTTTCCCACCTTTCAGGAAAATTCTGGCACATATGCCTACAAAATACAAAGGTGGGCTGTTTATCGCTTGTTTAAAAAGCACTCAATGCAGATGTCCCAGCTTTCTTCATAGTTCTTATCGCAGCAATAGAAACTCAGGCCCCAAACAAACAAACATGTTCCTCTTCATC
This sequence comes from Rhagologus leucostigma, assembly GCA_013397725.1. NCBI lineage: Eukaryota > Metazoa > Chordata > Aves > Passeriformes > Rhagologus > Rhagologus leucostigma. Next base: position 2,772,346 of record VZTD01003784.1, read on the forward strand.
TTCCACAATATCCTGAAGAAGTGAAAATACTTGCACACATTTGCACTCCTTCGAAACAACCAACATGTGAGTTTCCCCCCAAAGTGATCTGCAAGACAATGCTGGGCATGGGGGAGTGTGCAAAGCTGCTTTTTTACCATTAACTTGCACGTGCTTCAAACCATTCAAATTTGGCTTTTCTTTTTTTTTTTTCCCCAAGCAGTGCCATTTGAGTACATCTCACAGAACAGCACATAATAAAACAGAGGAAGAATTCCTTTTGTATAAAGACTGTAATCCATAAAATGGTAATCGTATGCCTGTAGACTATGAACAGGTCACACAGATGCTCAACCTTGCAAAAAAAGTCAAGTAGATCTATGTTAAAAGTGCCCTCTACCAACACAATGTGAACTCACGGGATGTCAGGGAACTCGCACAACCCTTCAATTTAGGTAAAATTATATTCATCTACTTGAGCTGAAAATGCATCGGGAAACAAACAAATCCCTTTTTACTAGCAGAGTTTTGACCAGTGGGAAAGGACAAGCTACTTTGAGCTGGAATTACTCCAGCTGATAAAATACATCTGTAAGAGGACACTGGGCTGCAGACCTGCCTACCGTGCCTCTGAATCTGGGACATTACTGGTTCTACGTGAGTGTCTTGCACACAGACACGATGAAAAGCCCCCTTCAGTTGCCACTCATCGCTTGCGAGCCATCAGAGGTTTAACTGAAATGCGGTGTGTATGCAGAGTGCTGCCCAACCTTCATCACTAATGACACCATTCAGTACTTCGCTATGAATTATGCCAAGTATGAGTATTGCTGTGTTGGTGATGTCAATGGAACTGCTTTCCAGCACTCTGAGAGTTCCCATCTGCCTTCAGGTAACTCATCTTTTAGGGCACCAAATTTGTCTTCTGATACATGGCCAGATGAGCCAAAATCTTGAATAACTTGCAGACTTAGTGAGGATCTCACTATTCAAAATAAGTATTTCCTTTATTCTAAACACTAAGCAGATTTATTTGAAATACATGATGCAACTGAAAAACATCAAACATCCAAGAGTCCAGCAAGAAAGGTTAAAATTATATACAATAATAATTTTTATTAAATTAATACCTAAACATATTGGCAGATAGGCTTAAAAAGATGGGAAATGTTTCAGCACTCTGTTACTGAACAAATATGAAGGTATGCAAGGCAGGCACCTACATACCTACAGTCTGACGAGGGAAGGAAAAGAACTAAAAGCTTGTAGGTATGTGATGCTCTTCAGAATTCTGAAACCTCCCTGAAATAAATAGTCTCAACTGTACGTGTGAGATTTCTTTTTTCCCTTAAATATACCAACAGTTACTGAACCTAAAACAAATTGCCATTTTGGTACTGCCTTTTAAGCATGAAAGTATGACTAAGTGTATTTGTGGGATTTTTTTTTTTCCTTAATTATACCAACAGTTACTGAACCAAAAACAAACTTGCCATTTTGGTAATGCTTTTTAAGCATGAAAAGTATGAGTAAGCTCCTCTATAACTAGAGTTCCCTTCAACACACACTGTATTTCATAAGTATGAGCAAGCTACCCAATAACTAAAGGTCACTTCAACACAGTGTATTTCATACAGGTGAGTATGTAACAGTCGAACGCTATATCAAATGTTATAACCTTATACTGAAAACATGACTGTCAGTGGAGGAGCTGGCACTGGGATCTCAGATTTCATTTTAGAGAAGGAAGACATCTAGCAGTCTACTACGGTTTAAATCTACTCAGTTTGCTAGGTAGCACTTTTTCCTAGAACCTCATTTGGTTTATCTTGAATATGACAAGGATGGCCATTTCTCAGACATACCCACAACCTGTATTTGTTCAGAACTCTACTGTGCTTTATCTTCCTCCATCACATAACAAACAGTCTGTTAGCAACCACCTAAGCAGGACATTTCTACTTGCCTACTTCATGTTCTTCTTTTCTTTATTCAGCTTCAGGTTGTCCTCATTCTAATTTTCACATATTTGCCACCTTTTGCCCTCTTACACAGCTCAGTACCAAACAAACATCTTTCACCCACAGGAGGAAAAGAACACTCCTCCTTCAAAGTATCTCTGATAACTCAGTCTAACTTACAAAACCACCTACTGTTATAATTCCTACACTTTTTTCACAGAGTTTGCTCCTCCAGTGAAAGGCAATCCTGAAAACCTCAGAAAACACAGGGAATGACTGCAAATAGATCTCAAAGAACACCTTGCTGCCCATTCAGACAATTCTTTACCACAGAGCACGTTAAGCGTGCTGGCCTGATTTTCTCAACAGACCATAACTCAGACCTAAATTCTGGTGGAGACAGAGGTAAACCTATACCATGTGTCTCGAGTGCAAACCATTATACTCATGGACGGGCCACTGCAAGTTAAGAGAAGCAGGGACTGTACAGACCATTATAGGCTATATCCAAAATCACTCTGCATAGGGAAGCCTGGAAACAGACAAAGAGCTGTACATTATGCTATGCCACTATAGAATAACTGCTGCAGTTGCAGGAAGTTAACAGGCATCATGCTTGGTCGACCTCAAATCACTGCAGGCACAAGGGTTGGAAAAAGAGTTCCAAGCAGCAGCCACAAGCTGATATACTCCACTTGCTATCTTTTTATTTTACAAAAACATGCTACAGCAAGGATGCGATATTCCACCTGGTCATACTTTTTTTTCCAGTGTCCTGTGTTCTGACACTATAAAGAAGACTTACTTAACAAGTTCCTTTATTAAGATCTTTTCTCATTGTCCTAAGTCCCATTTAACAACTGACACGCCAAATTAATTGTATGAATATATCACCACTACTGTCAGTAGTAAAACAGGCAGTATTGAGTTCGTAAGTATTTTAATGCAGAAAGAAAGGAGTAACATACATTGGGCAATCATGGAATCAAAAAGGTTGGAAAATACCTCCACGATCATTGAGTCCAACCTTTGAGCAAACACCACAACATCAACTAAATCACAACACTAAGTGCCATGTCCAGGGGTTTCTCTAACACCTCCAGGGACAGTGACTCCACCACCTCCCTTGGCAGCCTGTTCCAGTGCTTAACAAGCCTTTCAGTGAAGAAATTCTTCCTTGTGTCCAACCTGAGCCTTCTCTGGTGCAGCTCTAGACCATTTCCTCTTCTCCTGTCACTGGTTGCTTGGGAGGAGAGACCGACCCCCACCTGGCTACAGCCTTTCAGGCTGTTGTAGAGAACAGGTCTCCCCTGAGCCTCCTCTTCTCCAGGCTGAACACCCCAGCTCCCTCAGCTGCTCCTCATAGGACTCACTCTTCGCAGCTTCACTGCCCTTCTCTGGACAAATGTCTGGCTCCAAACATCACAATGGGAAACAACAGGTATGACAATTATCAGGGCTTTATAAACATGTCTGAGCCTCGCTGTACTCCTGAAATAGGGTGAACATGGGTGTGTTATTGCCTAGCACCACCTCAAGAAAACTAACCCATAAATCTTGATGAACATAAAACATTAACCTTCAGGTTGAAAATATCGAAACCTGAAACATTTTACTCTGGAGTATTTTCCATTTCACGGTACAAGGATCTTACAGATGCCGACACATATTTAAAAAGCTCACAAATTCCAATTAAAACAGCTTGTACTATTAGAGTAAAAATTTATCCACAATCAGAAATTTGGAGTGGTCAACAAGGAATAAAATTGCTATTAAATCTGTACATACAGGTTGTGACGATCTGATGAAAACTTCATTTAGATGTCATTTTTCACTTAGAAAAAAGTGAACAGACAAATAATGCTAGAAGAGAGATTAACACACGGAATAGAGATTGCAGTATCCCATCCTCCACCTCAGGAACATGAGTGTCAGAGGCTGAAGCCATGCTCTTATGAAAATAGAGACAGGCATAAATAATTCAGTGTGCTTTGGAGCCTTCCTTCCCCCCAGCCCAAGAAAACTGAAATAGCTATGTATCCACAACAAAGCACTCTGAGCTTAGCATGACAGAGTCCAAACTAAAGAAAGGAAGATTTTCATAGCAATTCATTCTAGATTTCTTGGGGTTTTATTGTATTATTTCTCTAGAAAAACACTGTGTACTTCTCTGAAAGCTGTAATTTGGTACTGCAATAATCTTTTATAAAGCTCAAGAATCCGACTGCTACAATAAAATTGCTTCTTAGAAAAGTAACTTTATCATCCCACAAAGAGATGTTGACTTTTCAAGTCAACTAATTTTCCTTGTTTGCCAAAATAACCTGAAGACATTATGCACAAAGTAATTACTAGTATTACAAAGTTACAAATTATGTGAAAACTGGCTTGCCAACAGCAGCTTTCATAGTTGCTGTCTTATTAAGAAAACAAATTACCAAAAATAAACATTCAGTATTATGAACTATCATGATCTTGAAGGTCTTACAACAAGTTATTGTTCAAGTAATTCCAAAACTTATTTCTATAGCAGTACAACTGGTTTTGCTCTTTTCTCTGTCTTTTCTGTCAATTGAAAAACAAAACAATAGGCTTGTAAAGAAAGTGCAGCACTCACTAGGAAGCAGTGGGTGATAAAAAGGATTGGTGTGGGAAAAAAGGGTGAAAGTAAGGGTCTGTCTTGAAATTTAACTCATGCTTATTGAACTAAACCAATATTTGCTCTTCACACTTAATTGCTGCTCACTTCATGCCCTGCAACTTTTTCTCAGGGAAAGCTAAAGATGCCCCTAACACCACACATAAAAACCCTCTGGGTTTAATACAAGTTTCTGAAATGTTAATTAGTAGTTATTGTTAATCTCAATTAAGATTTATACCAAGTGACAAAGTTCTGAAGGAGATATTCCTGTGTAGAGCTATTTCTTTCCCAGAAACACACCATTTGAGACATTTTGATACACGTCTACAAACAGTTCTGCTAACACATTATGCAGAAGTTTTGTTTTCTACACCAATATAGTCTCTTGCTCAAAAATTTAATAACAGCCAGTCACTATCACGTATAAAGTAAAAGGTGCTACATGAAAAGTCAGCTACGACCATTACAGAGCCTCTTCACAAGAAATTGAAGCAACACTCAAGCAGATATTAAGGATATTTAGCTTCAGTGACACCAAGCAGTCAGCACTGACAACAGAAGAGCATTCACCTTGTGTTGTGATGAGTAGCATTCAGCTGTAAAATCTGCCTTGTATTGATTCGACTCAGAAGCTGGAAAAACTTCAGCTTGATGAAGCCAAACCTTTACCCAGGAGCATCACTGCTGTGTTCATTACTCAGCATAGCAAGCATGGATGGAACCAGGAACAACACACCTTGCTTTCATTCACCTTAGTGAGGTCGCATACATACACCACAGACTCATCTTGCAAGCATTTTCTGTGTTCGTCTTCAGGAGCTTTGTTGGTATAAACTGTCAAGCTCTCCGAAGCTCAGACATGATCAAAGTGCTGTACAGGATGAAGACTAAACCTCTCCTAACTCCCAGTTTTCCAAGCACACCTGTCATTGTCCTAGATAACCCATTATTAATGCTGGTAATAATCAACATCATGTTTTCAAGACAGCACAGGTGTCCACAAAAACAAGCGTTAACACCAGCGTTTCATCTCAGACCTCCACAATAGCTTGGTCAGAATACCAGTTTTATTGCTCATATAGCCTGATCTTTCCACTCTCACTTCTTTGGTTTCTCCATTAAAGCTGGTCTTTAACAGGTGCTTTAGGTACCAGAAACACAGAAGTAGCTAAACTCCTCGCTGCTAAGTTTGGACTACATTCTGGTGATGACAGCATTTTCTTTAATATTTATCTTACAAAAGAGATTTGAGCTGTTTTTAAGGTCCAGAGAGCACATTAAACCTTTTACGAAGACATATAATGTGGTTTTGTGTATTAAAGGATGACTATTCCTCACTATATTTTGTGCTTTCATAAAACAGAAACCCAGCTGTGCTAATACTGCTGAACTATTTCAGTAACATTTTAATATTTCAATAAACCTGTTTTCATTGCAACCAGAAAGGGTAAGTGATCTAATCTGCAACATTTACAATAAAAAACTGAGAGGCAGCATATGAACAAGGGTCCTCAGATTTGGATCAAGGCTGTCTTATTGGGAAAGGAAGAATACATTGCATGGGCCATGCATCACTTATTCTCAACTCTTCCATATTTTCAATGAGGTGGCAAAAGAAAGGTCAGTTACAATTGTGAAAACTTTGTTCAGGGCTGAGTTGTTGGTTTTCAACCTCTATTTTAACATTCAAATTAAGATGTTTCTTGTGCCTGAGACGAGCTTGTATTTCCATTTACAAATCAAGCCCAGCATCTTATGCACATAGAGACATGTGATCTCTGCACCCTGCAGAAAAGCAATGCTTCCAAAAACAGAAATGAAAAGTAAAATTCATTCAGCTGCAGGCACAGAACAAAGACAGCAAACTGAAAGGCACAATAATAATACTGTTCCCATCTGAGGAAACACTGAAAGGTTATTTTTTTTTATTGAAAATTTGGACAGTTTTAATGCATGACTTATCAGGAGAGAGGAAGGTTGCATGTATTAAGAAATTAGAAAGCAGAGACTGTTTCTGAATATAAAGCACAAAACCACACCAGATCCCTGTGTCCCTATGGTTTGGACATTTCATTATCAGACCTTAGTCAAATTGTTTGACTCTTTCCTAACTACCAATAGATGATGACACCAATTTACTGCTTGAAGGTGCCACATTCAACTGTGATTCTCTGTCCCTCTAAGCTGTGCCTGACAAGATACCCAAGGTGAGTTTAATCAGCAGCTGAAATTCAGCAAGCCATGCTCAACCCATTTTTTTTTTTTTTTTACATTAACTACATGCTGCAAATTTCTCAAGAATTTACTCAAAATGGGCAACATCTCAAACTTTGAGTCAGGGATTTGGGATGGCCTTTTTCTCCATTAAATTTACTTTTATTTTTGAATTACAAGAAATAGCAATTCCCTGTACAGGCATAAAATCAAGTTGCACTTCAAAGCTTTACTAAGCTGTATGCTCCCTTCAGTCACTTAACTGAACAAATGTATAATAGGCCTGGAAGGAATTGAAAATATTTCTCTTGCTGTATCTGGGAAAATTTCGAATATTCCTGGCAACAGCTGCCAAATTGCTTTAGACGGTCCAAAAAAAAAAAACAGATAGTGGCTATCAAAGGAGTATTCTAAAACTCTTCAGCACTTTAAGTCCTAACAAATGGTGAGATTTCAGCTGTTACAAAAGTTTACAATCCCTTGACCAACCAGTTCTATTTTAATTCTATAATACACCCTTGTCCAAAGTATGTCCCTTGCTTTCAAAGCAGGCATCTTTCAAAATAAGACAGGATCTTATTTTTTGCCCCAAGTAATCTGAATTATGTTAATGAAAACATAGTTCTATTTAAAAACAAATCAGGGTCAGTCATCCAGAAGACAACAGATTTCAGACTCATTCCCATCACAGGCTGCACATACAGGGAAAATTCATTATTTATACAGACTTTTCACTGAGTGAGTGTCAGTGCTCTTAATTAAGTCTCCAAGCAGTCACAGAACTCTATTCCTTTTGTGGCTCTTATCCCAGCCTGCAGTTTAAGGTCATATCTGTAACACTCTCCATTTTGTAGAGAAGCACCTGTTTTCTCGCTTCTGTCACTGGGGCAGAGACCCTTGTTAGGGGCTGCTGGCATCTAAAGCATCATTGTACAACACACAGGCTCACAATGAGAAGTTGCTAACTGCTGCCTAACACTCGGCCGCGTAGCTTTCGCTTTTTCTACAGAGGCAGCACAATCCCGTTTTGCGGTTCAGTCTGGTCTTCGTCCCCGCACAAGGGAGACTGTCCATCTCCTCACACAGCTGGCTAATGCACACTGACTGCTCGTCATTTCAAATTAGCAACATTGTTATGTTAACAAGGCGCAAAATAAAAAGCATCAAAGTAGCTTGCTGGAAGTCTCCCTTTAGTTTTAAATATACCCTAAAAAACAGCAAGTGTCGCAACACTACCAGTAAGAGTTTGAAAACGTTAGGATGTAACGCAGCACGCTATGAGAAACTAGGCATTTGGGGACTTGACAGAGAGGCAGGTCTGGATAGCAATTCTGTTTCTCAATCTGCTGAATTTACAGCAAAGAGAAAAATACACTATGGGGACAATGTCCATCTTCACAACTCTTCAAGCTCATAATAAAAAAATTCTTGCTAGAAGCTCTGAACACCGTCGAAAGCAAACTTTACCACGTGCAAGCTGCGTAAAGTATCCACAGTTGACGACTTCTGAAGGAGAGGGTGGACAGCCAAATTCAGTACCCTTTACCAAAGACACCAACCTTGGCACAACTAAATAAATGGAGCTTAAACCATGCTGTACTTTACCAACAAACAAACAAACAATAAAAAGCTACAAATGTCTTTCAAAACTGGAAGTGACCTTTAAAAATCTCAAGCCCTAAGCATCAAAAATACTTTTCTGGGGAGGACAAAACTGACTGATACCAATATAGGATTTTCATCCATCACATTTGCCTCAATATAACACCTGCCTTTTTAAACTGTCTGTGTAAGCTCTGGGACATAAGCTACTTGGAAAAGTCCACAGCACTATAAATGGTTTAAATTAACTTCAGTCTTGGTTCACCTCAAAAAGCTGAAAGTCCTGCATTCGCAGAGATCTACCTCCTAAGTAGAATATGATTGGGGGGTTTCAAGATTTTGTTTTGCCTGGCTGAAGATTTAGAGTGCATATTATGAACATAACAGTATGTTTGGAGGTGCCTTAAATCACTAATTCTAAAACAGCTTTTAGAGCAATAGTTGAAACTGTAATAGCCTATAACCAAATGAGCCAGTCACTCTACTTCTCACAAGTTCATGTGTTTATTATCTTTTAAACTACTTAGCATAGACACATAGTTTGCATCACACAATTTATCAAGTTTACTGCGGCATAATAATTTCTCTCGGGTTATTAAAGTTTCATATCTTACAGGTATGCATGGCTTTTCTCAGTTTTGTGAACACTTTTTCACAGGGATAGATATACAAATATGGGCACTCATAGGATCAAGGCCCTAACAAAGCTGTTTTCTGTTTGAGAATCTGGTTTAATATGATTTACTTCCCCTTTAACGATCAGTACTGGAGAATTTTTTTTAAGGCAGAATAACCATAGCCCGTAGAATTATTATAGTAGCAGAAATAGAGATGTCAGTTTTGTAGGCTCCTGCAGGAAGGTGTGTCTGCTCATCAGTGACTGAAACCATCACATACCTACCGGAGCGTAACAGTATGCTTAGAAAGGCACATGAAGGCATCTAGGTTTCAAGGTGACCATATGAAAAGGCACCTTCAAGAAAAAGATGGGGGGAAACAACCCTCGCCGGGTCCTCAAAGAGCAAAAGAGAAAACAGCAGCAACTAGAGAGGGCAGCCAGCGAAGACCAGAGGCCGGAGAGCCTTGCTTCAAATGGGAAAGCAAAGAACAGCCGGGGACGGCATCTGCTGATGCCAGCTCCCAACCCTGAGTCCTCCTCCGCCCCGGACCTCCGCCCGCACGGCCGGGCCGGGGGAGGCGGCGGCACAGCCACGGTACGGGAGGCCCGCGGACCCCGCCCGGCGGCGCGGTGCCTTCCGCCAGCGCGGCAGCAGGTGCGCGGAGCCGCCGGGGGACATCGCCCGCACCGACTCCGGGAAACCGGCTCTGTGCCATCCTCCCGCGACATCCCCGCTGGTCCTCT
>VZTD01003784.1:2782439-2801812 GCA_013397725.1 Rhagologus leucostigma
GGCCCCGGCCCGGGCGTGCTGCGGCCCCGGCCCGAGCGGCTGCCGGGTCGCCCACGCTGGAGAGACTCAAGAGCCGTCTGGGCGTGAGCCCGTGCCGCGTGCTTTGGGCTGACCCTGCCTGAGCAGGGAGGCTGGACCAGATGCCCCACTGTGGTCCCTTCCCACCTGACCCATTCTGTGATGCTGCAGAGAGGCATCGGCATTTGGCGTGTCGTCCCTCAGCCCGTCTTGAGGACCGAGAGCGGGCATAAACCTGTCCGTCACTTTAGGTGTTGGAAGAGAAGGGGCTTTTTTATTCTTTTTTAGTCTTTATGGTTAACTTGTGTTCCTCTGTCTCACACGGAGGGTAAGTCTAGGAAGTGAAGCAGGTGTTTTAAAATATGGCTGCTGCCTTATTAACCAGTCAAACCACTGCGTAAGGAGTTCTCCAGACTTTGCAAAGATGAGGAGATGACCTCATCAGGAGGAGTTTCCTCAAGGAAAGGGTTGTTAAGGACTGGAATGGGCTGCTCAGGGATGTGGTGAAGTCTCCATCCCTGGAGGTGTTCAGGAAACAACTGGGCTGGCTCTTAGTGCCATGGTGTAGTTGACAAAGTGGTGATCAGTCAGATGTTGGGCTCGATGATCTTTTCCAACTTTTTTCCAATCACATTGATTCTGTGATTGATGACTGAGGACTTCTCTGCTGCTCCATGTCACGTGTCACAGTGGGCTCCTACCCCTCCAGCAGCTGCACCCCCAGGGACCTCTCAGCTCTTTGGGTGCAGCAGCACCAGCAGCACCAGGCCCAAAGCAGGGCAGCAGCCGCCATCCCTTTGAGGCCCCATTCACAGCACAGCATCCCTCAGCCGTGGCAGGTGGAGCAGATGGCCTGCTCTCTCTGCCAAACCTGCCCAAATGGGGCTGTCCTCTGCACTCCATCCTCAGCACACAACCTGTGCCTCCATAGAGAGGTGAAAATAGTTTCACTGCTAAGTATAATCATGCAGGTCCCTGCATAAATGGTTAAACTGCTAAATATGGTCTAACACATATGGTTACACGGTGCTGGTATAAGGCAGCACCTTTATGTTTCTATTTCTGTCTTCAAGGAGAAGAACCTTGCTGCACATTCCCCCAATTCCTGCCTTAAACCAGACATTTAATGTGCAGAAAGAGACTGCCAAGTATGTTTGATGGAAGATAGGAAGGTTAAAATGAAGCAGGGGAAAAGGTCAGAGAGGCAAGGACAAGCCAGTAGAGAGTTTAAAGATCATTAAAAACTAGAGTATTCCACCATGAGAGCAGAAAGAAGCAAGTATGTTAGGTCGGTACAGCAGTAACACTTAAATATCACACTGCCTGTTAGATCAGAGGATCTGTTTTAGTAACCTGGCAAAAGAAAAAACAAAAAGCCAGACAGAATCTCCATATGTGACCCTGCATTAAAAGAAAATATAGAAGGAAAAATTCTGAAACCATATGCACCAAAAAGAATTTCCTCTCATCACCACAAACAGCACCATGGGTCTACGTGTGTTCAGAAATTGTGGATAAGCTTTGGACGCTGTTGCTGTCACACTTAAATGCAGACCAAAAGTTGCAGCTTCGTTATATAACTAAGGGAGAAAATACTTTGCTGTTCCCAGTCTCAGTGAATGTGAAATACCGTGGCACTGCACCTTTCGGGGGTATGTCAGTAACCTGAATAGGGACTAATTTAGAAGTCATTACTTAGGCTCAATGCTTTTGATTAAAAAGCAGGGCCGATCATTAGCAACATGGAGCCCTTCGTACTCTTAAGAGTTTCCATTATATATTTTAAGCAAGACTTTTGTTTTCCTCTGCTATCAGTTTTGCTGTCATCAGAATTACATTTCAATGTGTTTTACCACAGAAAAAGAAAAGACTGTATATCTCCTGCTTAAGTATATAACTGAAAGGTGACCGAAATAGGCTGGATCAAGAGGACTTTATACCAATTTGATTGTAACAATTTTAGTTGAACATAACAACCCAAATTCCGTGCTCTGGAGTTACATCAAGGATGAACTGCGTCACAGGCAGCTTGCTTCTTAGAATCAGAAAGACAGATGAAAAGAGCAGGTGCAATTTAGAAAAGGGTTTAGATTATATCCTATAACACACCACTTATATTACCTATATTATGCTCACTTAGATGACTAAGTCTCTTCTCTAATTACACTGGAGATGATTATGGCTGAGTATAATCTACCTAAGAATTATTAGACTGTCTACAGAATGATTACATACTGTCAACACAGAAATCCTTGATGCTTCCTTTCTATGTAAGCTGTCATGAACTGTGTAAAGCAGCAAGGATGAGTGGTTAGAGCACAGTACTGGGAATCGAGAGAGCCTGGGGTGTATGTTGTTCTGCCATAAGCTTGCTGCTTGGCTTTGGATAAATCTTGCAGCCTCACAGTAATTAAATTACCTCACACAAGAAATGGGGAGAACATTTACTCGGAGCTGCATCTTTAAAATCTTTGAATGGAGATTGCTGCGTAAACAGAAAATACAAAATTACAATAATTAGGACTAAGCCACAATGCTTATCTATTGATTATTTCCTCTTTAAAAGCATAATCACAGAATGTATGGATTTTATAAATGGTTTTTTCTCCTGTAAAAGATTAGTTTCCAATGGGATGCAAAATCAAAGAAGGAGAGCAGGAAGGACACATCTTTAGAAAAGAGAATTTAAAGAATCTTTGTTCCATGTTTTGTATGTGAAGGGAAGACACCAGAAGGCAGATACTGCAATATACAACTTACGTTAACAGTGGGTTTTTGTTTTCTTTAAACACCTCCTTAGCTGGAGATCAAAGCTAATTCAGCAGAACTAGCACCCCAAAATCAACAAGACACTGCAGCACTAGTCTTTGTTTCATCATTTCCAAAATACTTTCCTCTGCAAGTTCAAGACAGCAGCCATGCAGGCATACAACGGATGGAACTAGTTTTCTCAGTAAACTGTGTTTAGCAGGAGAGAAGTTGACTTAATGTAGATGGTAGGAAATACCATCTAAGTGTTGAAATTATGTTAAAAGGCTTAAAATGATAGATTTTGCTGGAAGGGCAGTACAGCCAAGAAAACCTTTTTGTTGGTATTCATTTTTGTCATTTCAAGCCACCATCTTGGTCGTGTTCTTTCTGGTGGAACACTGATTTGGAGTACCTAAAAATCAGCTGAACTCGAGTTGTTCAGAAGAAATGTACTTGATTGCTAAGGCAGAATTCTAAGCCTATACATGTGAAGGCATCCCACTAAACTTAAATTATTCCTCTTACAGTGAGTTACAGGAAGAAAAGAGCTTATATACAGAAGAGTTAGTAACACTGAAAACTCTGTGAGACCCTAGATAATAGTTACACCGTAGGCCAGTAAATTCAACAGATGTCATAGAATGAACCTAAAAAGCAAGAAGTATCAATGGCACTTGGGTGTTTCTGTTTTGACTGTTTTTATATAGTCAGAAGACTGGACCAGAGAATTGAGATTCTCCCACGCTAAAGGTGGCTTCCATCCATAACAAAGAAAAAGGATGGCAGGTGCTGGATTATTATGTAAAATAAAGATGTCACTTGCTGAGCTCTGTGAATGTTCAAAATGAAAAAGATAGGAGAAATCCTGGCTGCAGCCTCCTTATCCAATTATACCATTGAAGATTAATCCATGGAAATGGCTGCAGCTGGACATAAAATGCGGTTGTAGGCACAACGGCAGGCTTAGATGCTGAGCTCTTACTCATGCACCACAGAAGGTGATTCATATCCCCGTTACACAAGTGACATAACAGAACACGACTCCTCAGTGTGACAGGGACAGAATGCTGCAAGGACTCTGGGCGTGCTGCAGTTACCCTCGGTGTCTAGAAACCTGTTAGGCATAACAGCACTGAACCACACAACCAAGCTGCTCCACTACCCAGTCAAAAAGGTTGCCTACTTCTGGAGTAATGTTGTATCAAAAGATCATCAGTCTCTTGCTTTGTTTTCATAAATTTTGTCATTTTCCTTGTTTTAATTCACAGAAATCTGGGACAGCATATTTATGTTTGTAACTCTAAAAAGTATCACAAGACACATTTATTATTATTGGTTATTTTAATGCGTTAGAACCCCACTTGTAACAAGTGCTAAAGCACTTGACAGTAGCTTAAGACTCAATAATAAATAGTCCAGGCAGGTGGACTGTCATCCTGAGAGGGTAAGGCAGTAATGACAACAAAGCAGCAGAAAATACAGAAGCAACAGCATTACTTTCTTATGCAATGAGCCTGTTTAATCTTCATCTATGCTTCATGGTTTTGATGCTGCCTGTACAGAAATGCTTGTGGCAGGCCAATGAACTGCAAAAGACATCTCACTTCCCTCTGCAATAAATGTGCTACAGTAACTATGTTATTAAAATTATATTAAAATGCAAGCATAGTTTTTTTTCCTCATCTTAGCATTATTCATCAAATTGCAACAATTTGAACATCAATACATAAGCCAAAATACATTTCTGGTGTTATGCAGGTGATACAGGATTTCATTAAAGTGACTGCATACCTGCAGCAGTTTTATGTCTTGTATTAATGTGTCATGACTGAATAATCTATGTGTAAATTGCTGCAAATTAAATCATAGCACTTAGAGAAAAGATCGGACAGTAACACAAGGGACAGCAAATTCCCCGATGTGATTTATCAGCCATCTGGTGCAGTGCAAATAGTAGTCATTCAGGGGAGGCTCTGGTTAGTAACCACAGCAACAGGTCTGCTGAGTACTCCTCAAAGTTATGCACGTGTCAGCAAACTTTTCTCTCCTCCCATAAACATCATTCACCAGGGGCTGTGAGCAGTGGCATGGCCTTCCTGGGCTACAGATGTTTTTTGCTGCAGCATTTTCCAGTATTCCATTTTTCAGGAGACTTAAAACTCGGGGAGTTTTGTTTTGGTTTTTTCGTAATATGCCTTCAAGGAGTTCTGACTCCAAAAAACTCTCTCCATGAATAAGCCATTTTCCTTATTCATGGAAGGGGGAAATAGCTGCAGCGTGGGAAGAGATCACTGATAACAGAAATATTTTTAACTAAAATAAAAGAAGTACTTTTGGCTCCTGAACTTCCAAAAGGGTTGGAAAACTGTGTTTTCTAAAACATTCACAACTGAGGATCTCTGTCATAAAACAGTCCATGTTTACATAAATGGCCTTATCCACAAGGTTCAACTGGAAAATAGTAGTTAATAGATGGGCAAAATTACAAAGCTCACACTGTATTGTATGTTTCATGCCGATTGTGTGTTATTCCTTATGTAGATATTTTAACAGAGAAATGTAAATAATAAATTACCCAGGAGTTTTTAAACTTCCTCATATTTGCTGTGGATATCAGCCAAGAAAAACTGAACGGTATGGAGAGATATTCCCCTGCTTATCTTCTCTGCTATTCCCCGCCAGCCCAAGGGCCCTGGTATTTTCTCCAAGTCTGCCACGTGAACATGTGAAGCCCAGGATTTAACCCACCTGCTGGCAGTGACAACAGCAGTGAAGACATGATGGCACATAAGGGCTGAGACACTGGATGCAAAGGTAAATTCTCACCTTCTGTAAAAATGAAGGAACATCACTAGTCTTGTCTCTCTTAAATATTGTGGTCAGTGCTGCTAAGAGTAAAATCCAACAGGTTGTGATTTTCTTTCAACTACAATTAGTCCATTAGCTACAGACCTACAGAGCCCATTCCCAGAGATGAACACAGGTTCACCAAAACCATTTTGCATTGCATTTGTGGAATGAAAACCTATTCTCTAAAGACATATTTCAGCAGATTAGAGAGACCAGAGCTAAACTCTGCTATTTACTTCCAGAGAGAGAGCAGGCCAAGCACACAAAAGAAATAGGTATTACCTAGTTCACTATTCAGGGAAAGAGCCAGAAGAGGAAATATAGCTGCTTTAAAGAAATTTCAATGGCAATAACATGAAAGAGGACAGGACTGATTTAATACTTCCAGTCTGACTCCCAGATGAGGAATCAATTATCCTGCATCATTTAATCTCCTTATGCAGGTCATGACACAAACTAGAAATTAGAAGCATCATGTCTAAAATGAAGAGCAGCTCTTAATGGTAGTTAGCATCAGCCTCAGATTTTTTAGAGGAAAATATCGCTGGGATTTGGGGAGTTCTGAAGAGTTGGCTCCACTGGATTTCTGCAGTCAGACCCTAATATTTTAAAAGTGGGTTTGTCCTTGTTTACCTAATGGAAATGCAAAACAGTTATAAGAAAAGAAAAGAAAAAAAAAATTTAAATTATCCCTTTGGACAAACTCCAGCCTACAAGAAACATGACCTTCAAAAAATTCGCAAAAAAGTATTTACCTGCCGTGTTTCAAATTATCCTCTGTCATGGCAACTTTCTCAGATAAACAAAGCTCCTACTTTTTTACATCATTCAACAGAAATACCACATGGTCTCAGACCAGGTACAACCCCTAGCTAAACCAACCTTTTTTTGGAACAAAAATTCCCAAGAGGAAGAAATGTGATGCAGTAGGAGCCTCCATCTGATTTCCCCCAGGCTGGAAGAGATGATAACCAAGTTCTTGTCCCTATACAGCCTCCTACTGAGATAGTCAATTATATTTCTTGTGTGAAACTGTTGACATAATCAAGCACAGGCATGAAAACAGGAGCAGTATAGCTAAAGAAAGATCCTTATTTTGTCAGAGAGTTATTTTTCCTATGAACCAGGAGAAAACTAGGACACAGAATGTAAGCATTACGATTAACTTTCAAGAGAAGCTAAAATTATCCAGGATTATACAAATATAAGCAGTTTTGATTTATTTCCTGTTACCAAAAACAATTCAGCATTGAAGACAAATTAAGGGGTTTGGGGTAGTGTGTTTTGGGCTGTGTTCTGGGGATTTTTGCAAAAACTCTATGATGAGGCCAATGTATTTTAAAGAAGTAAACTCTAACATACCTATTCTGAAAATTCTTTAACAGACCTTGGAAGTGTGAATTTAAATTTTTCCTTAAACTCCATATAGGAACTGTCCAAAGGAGTGGTTTCTAATCAAAGTCAAATCAGGAACTAGCCTTATTATTTGCAGTCCTTGCATCAGTGGCTGCCAGTGCTCTTTCTTCCACGTAAGCAGATGCCAAAGGATCTACGAAATAAAATGTTTTGCGTTTCTCACATCACTCTGCATACTTCCACTTTCTCTGACATCTTCCCTAGCTTTGTGTCTTTTCCCGGAATGCCCCAAAGCAATGAGCTTTCCTAATCCTGCTGGTACTCATGTGCATCTGAAACTAGGATTTCTGGATCAAGCGATAGAACACCTTGTATCCAACAGCATGAACAATGGGATGTGGGGAACATGTACGACAAAGGTAATTTAAGGGCTCATCTGTACAACCTATTTTTTACACTGAAGTACTCAGGAAACTAACTATGTGATGACTTTCATTGAAGATATCACGAAGAAGAAATTATGGCAGCAATTTGTTCTATATGTACTTAACACTGCAATTTTATGACTCTGTAACGTATCGTACTCACCAAAATACCGAAACATACTCTATACTTGGGATGTTTCTGGCAGCACAAGGACATGCTCTACAGAGGGATCTGGACAGGCTGGATCAATGGGCTGAGTCCAACTGTATGAGGTTCCACAAGGCCAAGTGCTGGGTCACATCAGCCCCAGGCAGTGCTACAGGCAGGGGCAGAGTGCCTGGAAAGATGCCCAGCAAAAAAGGACCTGGGGGTGCTGGTTGACAGCAGCTGAACATGAGCAAGGAATGAGCCCAGGTGGCCAAACAGGCCAATGGCAGCCTGGCCTGCATCAGCAGTAGCGTGGCCAGCAGGATGAGGGCAGTGATTGTCCCCCTGCACTCACTGGTGAGGCTGCAGCTCAAATCCCGTGTTCAGTTTTGGGCCTCTCACTAGAAAACACTGAAGTGCTGGAGTGCATCCAGAAAAGGGAATGAGGCTGCTCAGGGGTCTGGAGCACAAGTCTGATGAGGAGTGGCTGAGGGAGCTGGGAGTGTTTAGCCTAGAGAAAAGGAGGCTGAGGGGGAAACCTTATCACTCTCTACAGCTGCCTGACAAGAGGTTGTAGCAAGGTGAGGGTAGGCTTTTTCTCCCAAGTGACAAGGCACAGGACAAAAGGAAACACCCTCAAGTTGTACTAGGGGAGGTTTAGAATGGATGTTAGGCAAAAATTCTGCATGGGAAGGATTGTCAAGCATGGGGAGAGGTCACCCAGGATTGTGGTGGAGGAACCACTGAAATACCTGCAGATATTCAAAAGACATGTAAATGTGGCACTCAGACATGATTGATTGGTGGACTTGGTAGTGCGGGGTTAACAGTTGGATTAGATGATCTTAAAGAGTCTTCTCCAAAATAAATGATTCTGTAATTCTATGATATAAGGTACTGAAGAGATGTAAGACCAAATAAAGTGATTTGTTCATTTTCACCACTGTTTGCCTTGTCAGTTTATCTCAAAAAAGAAAACTTAAAAAAACCATTTCAGATTAAAGCACCATTCCTGAAGCTTTGCCAAAAGCTTTCTTGTGTCATTGCATTGCATATCAAGGATTTTCAAATAAAATGTGCTCTGAAGGCTGCTTCTGTACCTACAGAAGGCAGCAACTCCCACTGTAATTGTTAGGTACTGGCTGTGAATGACAGGCTGCAGTTCTAAAAAACATCACTATATATTTTCCTAAATAACCACAAGCCAACAAGAAATGTTTGAAGAAGGCTGTAAAGATGCAGGAGGAGAGTGGTCTGTTTTGAACCCTCTCCACTTTTTCAAGTGCCATGTTTTACAGGTGTGCAGTGAGGGTTTGTTTCTTCAGGGGAAATACACCTTGCACTTCCCACACAAGCCAGTCGAAACATTCGTGAGTGCCACTGAAGTTCCAGTATTCCTCCCCACTTCGGGGGACAGGCAGCTGCCTGCCTCTGGTGTCCTGCAGGTTGTTGGCTGGCTGCTGCTGGCACTGCAGCAGTTTGCCCTGTGGATTAACAAGCAAATGCAATTGAGGTTAAAACAGGCAGTGCTACGTCTACCTAAGAAAGCCTTTCATCTCCACAGGAGGACTTTAACGATAGCAAACGATAATCCAGGTGAAGTGACTTCTCAAATCTGCTGCTGATTCTGCACTTTTAAAAAACATTTTCAGTTCAATTTCAGAATTTAACACAGCTCTCAAGAAAATTACTAAGAACTAAAACCATGCTGTCATTTGGCATAAACCTATACACAACACCAAATAAAGCATCTTGGTCTTGCAGCTTTAACACTCTGCTGGCATTAACAAGTAACTATATGTTCACTGAAAGTTATTTTTATGAAATGCTTTAAAAATCCAAGGAGAAGATAATGCCTATGTACATTTCATAGCAGTCACTGACTATAAACTCCTATTTAATACAAAAGAAACAACAACTGGCCTTTACTGGAGTCACATATTGGCACCCCATTACTTAATCTTAACTTTTAATTTTTTAGGTCAGTAACATGGGCAAATTTTATTCCATGCTTTTTATGCCTTCATTCCCCAGCCAGATATTTTGAGAACATGCTAAACACTGCAAACAATTACCTAAAACCCTCACAGGCCCAATGTAAGTTTCAGTTCTGCTCTTCCCAGCATCACACACACAGAGTATTTCCCCTTCGGTTGGTTGGGTACCTGCTGGTTCCCACATGCAGGCATGACTGGCTTAAAGATCAGCTTCATATCCTATTAGCCCCCCTTGGCCTAGGCTATACAAATTGTCTAGGTTCCCCACACTGTCAACAGAGAAAGACAGGACACTGTTTGATAAGGCAGCTATCCCAATACAAGATAAACAACACACATGTGATGAGCTGCCCACAGGTGCCCAGTGCTCTGGTGACTGTAGGGGAAATCGACAGCCAGCACAGAACATGCAACCAACCTTGGGCAAGCTGAAGTCAGGCAAGCTTGATTTTCGTAAGTGATGAGAAAAAAATATCAATATGCAAAACCATGACCAGTAAGAAGAGCTAAAGAGGTAATGACTATTCATTATTTCTTCACAATAAAAGGGCAGGCAATGAGCCTAAAACAGAAGGAAAACATCTTCCTACACTATTTTACTGTGAAACTCACTGCCATAAAAGCAGAAGTATTACTGGGTTCAAGGAAAGCAAATGGCATCACTGAGGAAAAAGACCTAAGGTTACTGAAAACAAAATACATGGTTACAATTCCCTGTCACTTAGAACATCACCCACAAAATGTCAGATGCTAGAAGAAAACAGAACAGCCCAGTGCTGCTTACCTTCACCTACAACTTCCCTTTTCCCCTCAACAGTCACTATTGACAGGCATCTCTAAATGCCCTTCTGCAGCTGAACGCAGTTTAATGAAGCAGTCTTCTAATCCTCAGTTGCAACACTAGGTGGCAGGGAAACAGCTAACTCACCCACAGGAGTGAGAACCTGGAATGCAGAGTCTCAGTTTGCGGTGGTTAAGGGTTAGTGCAATGCAGCAATCTCGGTTTCATAAAACTGGATTTGCTTTGCGTCCTTACATAGCTTTGGGCAACATTTTTCAAGTACAATGCTGTGTTCCTAGACCCATAGGGTAGTGATGTCAGAATAAATTCTGTCCCTGAGATACCTTGCCCTCTCATTTAAGAAACCATGGACAATTGCAAAATGTTTCTTCCTCTCCAAAAATAGTTCTTTGAACTCCAATTTTGTGTTTGAAATCCTAATGATTTCCACCTCTGTAAAGCCACAGCACCATAACATTTACCTCACACCTTTATTTTTCTAAAAATCCACTTTATTATTTAAAATTCATATCACTTGCGTGCCACTTGTGAAAAATGCTGCAAAGGGGCAATGAAACAAGTTCTGCAACTCACACAGCTGCATAGCAGAGAAGCCCATGGAAACTGTTCTTCAGACCATACTGATCCTCCTGTCAGTACACTCTCTCCCTTCTGCAAAGAGGAAAAACTTCAGACTTGTAACATTCTGCTCAAGATCCCCCTCAAGCTGTGAGAGAAAGGTATGATCTTTTCTGATGAATGCCAAGTCCGAGTTTCAAAACGAGCGCATGTGTACATTTAAAGGACACCACCTCTGCACTGCAGCACAACTTGCTGCTTTCCAACTTACAGATGGTTCCTAGAATGTTGCTGGCAGCAGAAGTGAAAGTCTGACATTTAACTCCTGCTTTGTTCACAAAATTTAACAAAAAACGCAGACAATTATTGGCATGGGTGGTAACACTCTCCCTTTCAGAAGGGCAAGATCAGCACACGATAATCATTCTTCTCATTCAGCTTTGTATCAGTTTCTCAGCTGTATAAAGAGATGCTGATGCCTTCTACTACATCTTTTAAAAATCTGCAGGAAAAAAACCCAAGGTCAGCACACTGCTTTTTAAGCAGTGACACACAAGAAGGAAGGTCAAGTAATTAAGCCACAGACTACAAGTTATACATAAGGTAGCTGCTGAAAGTGATCTTGGCACGCAAAAAAATCACAGAAAGTCACTGAACTGGATTTTGATTTTCATGTTTGATAACTGGAAAGTTTGTTTCATTTCTGAAAAATAATTTAATACAAAATTTAAAAAACACTGATGTTCAAGTCTTCGCTACATGAGGAGGTACATTTTCACACTTTAAAATAGTTTAAAACATTTGTACATAATGAAGAGAAAAATCTCTTTTATATAAACAAAGTGTTTCTTTGCCAACAGCAATTGTCAACTCCAAAACACAAAACTAAGATGACACAAGAACCAGACAGTCTAAGTCCCTGCTATTTGTGTCAAAAAAAATTATGCCACCCTTTTCTACAGTTCATCATGCTTGTACGTGAATTCCCTTGCAGATATAAACCCATCACTGTCTTCATCTTCTTTATCAAATATGTCTTCAACCAAAGCGTCATGCTGGGTGTCATTTACCACTGCTCCATGCTTTTCAAATTCTTTCTTCAAGTAAATTTTCACCTATTAGACAAAAGGTGAGAGTGAACATTTTCAGACTTAGGAAAGAATTGATTACTGCAGCATAACAGAGGGATGCTATGTTCAGGATGGTGGTTATTAGATAAGAGATACCTCCCCTCCTATGCCACTGCCAGAATAATACTTGTCTAACTGATTCTGCAGTCCCTTGGAGTGAAGAGTCCTTAGTGATAGAAGTGACAGTAAAACTAGCAAAGCTGTTGCCCTACCTTTATGGTGTCTGACTGAAAAAATGAGCCAGGACAGCCTGTCTTCTGATGTCTATACAGTAAAGTACAAATAGCTGGGCAGAAATTATTAGCTACCAATTGGTCAGAGACAGCTTTTCCACATTCTAGCACCCTGACAACCCAGTACATGTAAACAGCCACCCCAAATATACACAGAAATCTGTCCACAATCTCAGTGTTTGCTGCTCCAGTGGGAAATACATTAAAAGATTTCTAGACATCTCAAAATTCTGAAGGACAAAGAGCCAAGGCAGGTTTTAAACAGACCACTGGAACACTTACTCACATTAAGCTAGATATTAATGGAAAGCAGTGTTTTCAACAACATCAGATTGTTTTTACTAACTTTTTAAGGTTTAACTATGGAAATCCCAAGTGTTCTGAATTGCAGAGCCTTCTACAAAAATAACAATACCAACATACTCATCTATTAAACAGATACCACTCATACAAGAACCATGGGCCATGTTTCAGGTCTGTTTTAGTCACTTCACTCTCTGGGATTTGTTAGGGATATTGCTTACATTCCTAATACACAGACATTACACACACTGACACTGTGTGATGCACAGTACAGGTGATGAATTAGCCTTCTGGGTCTAGTAAACTGTACTAGACCCAAATCAAAAAGAACTCAGGGGTTTATACTAGCTTCTCATGGATCACTTTTGCACACTGGAAAAGCAGAAGATTGAAAATAAGAGGCAAACAGATGGTGAATAATGCTGAATACATGTCCTTCACAGAGTTAATGCTATGAAACAGGACTGCCCTACAGCAGAAGAAATTCCAGTCTATTAATAAATCAGCAATTAAATCCAAAAAGCCCTGAAGTCTGGTTTTATTTCTAAGATGCTTTATTTTATCTAAGTCTTCCATAAACGTGTGGCACACATGAGTCACATGCCTGTCCTCAGTTTACCAAGGCTCCTTTTGAACCTCCGGTCCGGAATTTTCACTAGGATGCAAGGCTCAGAACAGTGCAGCACGGATGTGCATTCTTTTCCACTCTCCCATCCTGTTAGATTTGCTCACAAGAGAAGGATAACCCACTCACCTCTTGCTTGGATAGTTTCCAGTCATCATTAAGATCCATCTCTTGGAATGACTCATGAGACCTTGGTCCATTTCTAATTTCTAGAAGGTCAATGTTGAAAATCAGTGTGCTCTCAGGTGGAATTTTTCCTGCCCAAAATAGAGAAAAGTTAAAACCATCTATATATTCAATGCCATACAAAAGCCATATGCGTCAGAGGAATATTCCAGTAATCCTGGCCATTTCAGAGCATCTTGCAGTTTGAACTAGTAAGGATAAGTATCTGTAACAGTGATGACCTCAACCATTTCAGCCTGTATCCTGGACTCTGAGCAGCCCTTACAGCATATATGCAACTTTAGATGCAACTAGTTTTGTTGGAGACTAGTAGATGTTGATGCAAGCTCTTATTCAGCAATTACCATCACAAGTTTGTCAAACAACATTCTTGAATCTTTTTTCTTTCATGGCCAGAGCCAGATAAACTAGAAAACAGTAAAGGAGACTGTACAGTCAGACAGGCTACAGCCAAGACTAACAGACAAGGCAGCAAGAAGGGAGAATTTAGTCCTCCCCATACAGGGTTACCCTGTCAGTCTCCAAATTCCTCTCCACTGCGAACTGACACCTTGTATCTGCTATTCTGCGGCAGGGAAAAACTTTTGCAGAGAAAGACAGAAGGGTAGTGACAATGTTGGTCTCCCACAGCAGTCTCCGGACTCAGTGCACAAAGCACCGAGCTATTTCCAAACACACAGCAGAAACTGTGTAAGCACCCAAACCTGATCACAAGGTGTGTGTTATCACACCATTTTTGATGTAGGTGAACAGACCGGTAACTTCCTAATAGTGCCACAGAGCACTCCCCCATGCCACCACACCTCGAGGACTTCAGTTTATCAGGCACTGGCTTTCACAGAGATGTGATACGCCCTCATGCTGATGGCTGAAGCTACTGTCAAAGACCTTTTAGCACATCACTTCGCTCCTTTATATAGAGAGAGGTTGAATAGGACCAAATATATCTCTATACTGGATGGCAGCACCCCAAAAAATATTTCTGTGCCTTGAGAAGACAGGGAAAAAATAATCCACATCTACTACTTTGGAGCTATAGTGTTAAATACACCCTGAGCTGCAGCAACCAACAGGCTTGTAGATTTCTGGGATGACAAACGTGCAGAATCTTTTGGAAACACAGGGCATAGTGCCCTGTTTAGGGTTTGGAACACAGGTAATTTTTTTGAGTGTTACAGAAAAAGGCATCTGACTCAAATGATGAGTCAGACAGCAACCAAGGTGGGAGGCTACTGAAATTATGTGCATTTGGAGGAAAGCATGAAGAAAATGAAATAATTCTATCTTCAAGGGCATAATTTGAAAACAGCAACATGTTTATGGTCAAATACTTCAGTCTTCCTAAAGCATGTAATTTCTTACAACAGTTAGCAGCGTTTAGCTGTTTTACCTTCTTGCACTAAACACAGAGGTGAGGCTTGCAAGTCTTTGAAGAACAACTATAGTGCTTTAAATATTAATCAAACAATTAGGCCTGATGACTACATGAGCACTGCAGCATTTCATATCTTTTTGTGGAAAAATTTACAGCTCTTCCCTGCATAAAGACAAATAAATGACAACCACAATGTTCCTGTTCTCTACTAGAAACACAATTACTTCTAATACTGTATCTTGAACACTAAACCAGGGCTTCTAGAAAAATGTGTTAAATGGGTACATTCAAGAGAGGAGGGTATGAAATATGCTGTACACATGAATACTACCTAGCATGAGGTAATACGGAGTCCTAAGCCTATGTGCAGCCCTACTTGTCAGAAGATACAGAATTGCAAACAGTCCTCATTCCCAAGCAGTCTCATACTGGTGGGAGAGAACCTTAGCAGGATGGACTATATTCTCCTAGACATTTATCTTTTCTGCTTCAGAACCTTGCACTACCGTAGGTCATTTGTTGCAACTCTTGTCATGACATAAATATTCATAACAATTGCTCAAAATAAGTTAACTAAAACAAATCCCATAAAGCAGAAACAGAACCATTCAAGCTGTCACTTGCTTAACTGCATATTCCAAATCTGACCCTCCCATTATAGGAATCTGGAAATATTTGAAAGGAAAAGCCCCAAACACCCTCAGTAGTAGACAGGTTGAGAAAACCCTGCAAACGATGTTTATATCTGTCTGCACAGCAGTCAGTGCATTTTCAGTAGCTGACAACATGACTGCCCATGCACCTGCACATCTTACTGTGGATAACAGGGACCACCGCCCAAACTGAAAATAGCTGTAAGAGGGAAAGAATTAATGTCCCTGTATGGAGAAATAAACAGTGACTTTTCACTGTATCATCCAAGAACTGGCTGGGCAGTAGTACAGGGTTCTAAAAGAAACCTGCAAGCAAGAATGAGGCTTGCACATGCACATTCATGAAGTATACCACAAAAACAGATCCAACAGCCAAAAAGCCAACTGTTACCTAAGCAACCACCTCCACTTGACTGTAAAAGAAGGGAGAAAAAAAAAACAAACTGAAAAAAAAGAAAAAGCAGGGCACTGTTGAGCACAGCACTAACAGAAAAGACACTTAGAACATACAGCACAGCAGCTACCATCAATTTCTGGGGGTTTTCTTCCTGCATTCACCACATAGCCACTTAATGGATATTACTGCAGAAAACAAATTTATGAGAAAGAGCACCCGACTCCCTCAATTTTTCTTCTTTAATGGAATCAAACTGGAAAGCTTGAAAGCTTGCTAACCTCTTAGGCCAAGAATAACAGTAATATACAGAGATGAGAAACAATTAGAGCAAGGAAAGGGCTTCACGTTTTACCTTTCCCTTCTTTTCCATAAGCAAGGGCTGGTGGAATAGTTAGCTTCCGCTTCTCTCCCACACACATGTCCTTCAAACCTCTGTCCCAGCCTTTGAGAGCTTCCCTTATGCCAAGAGTAAACCACATAGGTTGACCATTGTTATGCTTGTGACTGGAAAAGAAAAGAATAAAACACTTTGTATTTAACCATCAAGTTCCACAAAAGGCAGATGGAATAGGGTCATAATGTAGACATATAGTTAAAAACACAGCACTACTCGGCACCTTGACATCTCATAAATGAAAGACCTACACTTTCAAAGTCTTTAAAACTTATGCTTTGCATGACAAGGTTCCTTGAGAAGTGGAAAGAAATAAAACAACATTTACCTGATGTGTTTATGACAACACCAACCAACCCGGATCCCCACCTTCACTTCCCTGATCACCTACTTCCACTTGGGAACTGATCAGACTAGAAAGGCATTTTTCTTAAAAATCTACAGTCAAGGCCATCTACAAACTTCTGCAAATTGCAAATCACAAACCAGCATGGTCATGATTGCAATACACATTTTAACATGCCTGGAAGAATCAGCCACATCTCTCTCAAAAGAAGCCATTAGAGAAAAGAAAAAACCAGAACAACTACATAACAGTCTAAAAAAAAAAAACCCAGAAACAAATGCATGCAAAACATTCCACTTTAGATTAGGGAGACAAGAGCCTTTTCTGATTTAACCAGGTGGTACAACCCGGACTACTTTCACTCTACTAACAGACAAGGAATTTAAAAGCTCTATTTACTAGTCATGCAGGAAAGGCGTTTAAGAAGAAAACACAACACTTACAGAAGTTAGTCAGCAGCAAAAACTTTAGAGTGTCACTAGAAGTCCTTTTAGAGAGGCAGGTTAACTACAAAAGAAAATTAGTGAGATTTTAGTTGAATCATCTGCAATAGCATAAACATGCAAAACTGTCTTTTTTTTTTCTTTTAATATACAAAAGTAGCCTTCAGGCAGCCTGCAGAGACTTGAGTATTTTGCTGTCTCGCACTATTAACACTTCGTTGATGTTTTACAGGACATCCAGCGTTAGCAAGTCGTTGCAGGCTCTTAGCAGACTCCCTCGAATTTCTGGCTCTTCCTCCTATTTGCATTTCTGTGGCTCTGGTATGTTGACTTGTCTGGTCGGGGGCAGGTAAAGAATAATGAAAAGCTGGGATTGTGCTGCCGGTAGAGGAAGGACACATATAACTTTTTTTTTTTTTTCAACTAATAGTTTGCTTTAGAAACCAAACAAATCCATGCATAGCACAAGAGCTATTAAATCGCTGAGATCACATACCAAAACCTGCACCTAAATCACAGAATCATAGAATGGTTTGGATTGGAAGGGACCTTTAAAGATCACCCAGTTCCAACTCCCCTGCCACGGGCAGGGACACCTTCAACTAGACCAGGTTCTCAGAGCCCCATCCAACCTGGCCTTGAACACCTCCAGGAATGGGTCGTCAGCAACTTCCCTGTTCCAATGTCTCACCACCCTCACAGTAAAGAATTTCTTTCTAATAACTTAATCTAAACCTGCTCTAAGTTTGAAGCCATTCCTCCTTGTTCTGTCACTACATGCCCTTGCAAAAAGTCTCTCTCCATCTTTCTTCAGGTATTGGAAAGGCACAATGAGGTCACCTCAAAGCCTTCTCTTTTCCAGGCTGAACAATCCCAGTTCTCTCAGCCTTTCCACATAGGAGAGGTGCTCCATGCATAACATCCCCATCTTTTAAGAAATGCCACGACTCTACTTCCTACAGACTGACCAGAAAACAAAGGCTAAGTAAGATTTATTTTATAACTTTGGGAAGGGAGATAAGCCTTACTGTTGGTGCTCATCTTGAACAGCATTGTGAGACAGTGCTTCACACCAAGTTTTCTGAGAACAGGTGGCAGTGAGAAGGGCCCCGATGACAAGTTTATGCAGTGTTATTTAAGCTCTTTCATCCAAAAACAAATAAGATATTCATGCATTGCTTTTGTTTCCTTGCACACAAATAAACGCAAGTACTGGGCGTTTGGGGAGGGAAGAGTGAAAAAAACCAACAAAACACTTGCCCCTGACAAAACGCCCCTCAAAGAGCTACTTCGCAGATGGATTGCGGACCCCTGTGAGAAGTATGGATTCAGGAAAGCACGACCAGAAGAGACCATCTACATTAAAATAAATATATATATACACACACATAAAGGAGAGAGTCCAGAGAAGGCGCACCAAGATTGTTAGAGGGATGGAGCAGCACATCTAGGAGGAAAGGCTGAGAGAATTGGGATAGTTCACCCTGGTAAAGAGAAACCTCCGGGATGACCTCATTGCACCTTTCCAGTACCTCAACGGAGCCTACAGGAAAGATGGAGAGAGACTATTTAAAAGGGCATATAGTGACAGGACAAGGGTGATAGCTTTAAACTGAGAGCAGGTTCAGATTAGATATTAAAAAGAAATTCTTTACTGTGAGGGTGGCAAGCCACTGGAACAGGCTGCCCAGAGAAGTTATTGATGACCCATTCCTGGAGGTGTTCAAGGCCAGGTTGGATTGGACTCTGAGCAACCTGGGCAGCGTTCAAGGGCGCGTCGGATGGGGGTCTGAGCAACTTGGTCTAGTGGAAGGGTCAAGGAATCTTTAAGGTCACTTGCAACTCAAGCCATTCTATGATTCTATTATATATATATATCTCCCCACGCAAGCTCAGCCAACAGCTCGCTCGAAGAAGACGCGCCGCTCACTTACGTGGAGTGAAACATGGAGCCGTCCCTCTCCAAGTATCCCTCGTAGTGAACCAGCATCATGTCCCCCCACTTGGTCTTCCTGTGGCAGAGGAACGGCTTGTGCAGCACCTCCACCTTCACGTCGGCCGCGGGAGGGATCAACGCCGCGCCCGCGCAGCCCAGCGCCGCGCACAGCAGGGCGGAGCACAGCAGCAGCGCCATCGCCCCCGCCTCGCTCCTCTCACCGTGCCGCCATCCCGCGCCCCGAGCCCGGCCGGTCCGTCCGACGTGGCAGCGGCGCGCACCGCTGCCAGCCCCCGGCTCCCGACAGCCCGGCACTGGCGGCGCGCGCTCTGATTGGCTCCCCGCAGGGCGAGCTCAGGAGGAGCTGCCGTCCATTGGAGCGCGCACCTGTCCGTCCTCCAGCTCATCCAATCGGCAGGCTCGGGCAGACGAGGGGGGTGTGGGCGG
>VZTD01003784.1:2801939-3049863 GCA_013397725.1 Rhagologus leucostigma
GAGCGCGGGCGGCGGCGGGCGGCGTGACCCCGCCGGGGGGCGGCCGCGCTGCATGGGGCCGGGGGCCGGCCGGCATGGAGGGAGTGCTGTACAAGTGGACCAACTACCTGAGCGGTGAGTTCCTGCCAGTGCTCAGCCTCTGCGGGACGGGCGCCGTCATCTTCTCATATATGTATTTATACAAGTACATACATGCATATATTCGCTGTGCTTGCTGGGTGCGGATCAGCGCTGCCCCTTGACCTCGCCGTGCAGGGGACTAACCCCGGCGCTGCCTTATTGTCACTGTCCGGCATTTGTCCCGGTGCCGGCGCCCGTCCGGGGCGCCCCTCGCCCTCCCCGGGGTCGTGGGTTGGGCTTTGGGGCAGTGTGGATGCTCTGGGTCACAGCTCGAACAGCGAACTTGCCCGTTCTCCACACACCCCTGTGGAACTTTTATTGAGGCGAGTCGGGGATTCGAGGGATTCCCAAAGCTGGGAGGAAAGTGTGTTGCCATTCAGTCCCACTTGGGAGATTCGGATGGAAAGGTATGCAAAAAGAAAGAAAGACAAGAAAAAAAGGTGGAAGGGGGCTGTCCTGCTAGCTCTAGGCCCAAATTTTAATTTTTTGGGTGTTCCCGTGCCACGGAAGGCTTGATTTTCTTGGTAGATTGGAAGCAGCTGTGTGTGGCCAGAGTTTGCTCAGCAGAGGTTGAAAGTGGTGGGGCCAGAAGCCCTGCAGCGGTGGGGAGGATCCAGTGCCGCCCGTGTTCCTATGGGATGCCCACTGCCGGACGCCTTCGAGTTAGGTGAGGCAGAGGCGTGTGATTTGGGATTGTGGATGGGGTCTTGCCAGGTGCAGACCTCTTTGTGGTTTGTTGGAACGGTTGAGAAAGTTGAAGGTCAGAGAAAAGTAACCACGACCACCGTGACATTGCCAGGTGCGAGTGTTGCTCCGTAGTGTATGCACAAGGGCTGCCGCCTTGCTTGAATTTTTCCCAGAGAGACTGGAACAGCTGCACCTCTCTGGTTAGCTGGTAAAATGTAGGAAATCGAAATGAAACAAAGAAAAAGCTGAAGCACAAGCGAGTGTTGAATTCGTGTCGTAGGGATGGGAGGGGTAGGAGTGGTGCATGAGGCTGGATTTATTGCTGTGACTTTTCCCCTTTAGGCAATAGGTGTTCTGAGATGAGAATCAAAATTTGTCAGGTCTCAGTGAATAGACATGGATTTTTTTTGTTGTTGTTAATTATTTGTGAATGCTCTTGAATTATAGAGTCTGTGGCAGTAGGAGCAGCCATGCTTGCCTTTTCCATTTGAATTGCAGAACTCTAGCAGTGATATTAGTCCTTTCACCATACTGAAAACACCTATGGTTCAGTTGATGTAAAGTTTTACATGTTTTTCTTTGCATTGCTGAGATGCTGGGGTGTGTTTGGAACCCTTGTGCTTGGTTGCATGCCACGAGACCTGGGAATGTGTGTCTGTGGGAAGCAGTGCATAATGTAGATAACTGACTGGCATTTGACATTTTTGTGCCTGAGTGTGCCGGTGATAGGATGAGCTGGACTTCTGTTTTGATGGTAAGATGAAGGCTAAGAAGTATTCTGTTTTCATCAGAATTAAATTTTCTTTTGCTAGCCACATTGATAAGTACTTCCAATCGAATTACCCTTCATGAAGAAGGATAACTTTGTAAACCTCAGTCTAAGAGAATGCAGACTGAAGGAAAATCTTTTCTTCCATATGTAGGATTTGCACTGACTGAAAACTAGAAGAGGTTTTGCTCTCAATAGAAAATCTGTGATGGAAGATTGAAGCATCTTTCTGATTTCTTTGTTGAAACTTGACTCTTCTTGTAAGTGTGGGAGTCAAGGTCACTCTACGCCTTTTCTTAGATTGTAGAAGGTCCATGGTGTGTTTGAGAACAATAAATTTGCTGTTCTGCAAGCTAGCTGTGCATAGTAGTGCTTTCTTTTGCCATAAAATGAAGACTTCCTGCCCTGAAGCCATTAAGTTATAAATTTATGCGGAGATGCAAAAAAAAAAAATTCTGTCTGGAATGTGGTGTTTATTGTAGCAATAACAAAGAGCTGGAGAGTGAGAGCCAGGAAAGCATCCTTTCAGGGATTAAGGGAAGTAAGAAGGGTCAACAGGTCATCCAGAACAGTATTTCTGCCAGTATTCTGCCCCCAGTATGCTTTTCTTGTTGCTCAAGGTTGATGAATCGGGTGCTGTATAGTGTAAACGATGCACGCAAAACCAGGGAATTTGTGTGTCATCTCTGTATGTTGGTGTGTGCCTGTGCTGATAACACAGTGCTGGTGTACACATGCACTGCAGGTACTTTTGCCCTTTCCTCCTTAGAATGAAGAGGACCCCTCACAGTCAGAGAAGAGATAGGACATTCAACAAAGAACAAGTGTAAAACTGTTGAAAAGAACTGCTTTGCCTTCTTGCTGTGAGAGAGGACCTGATGGGACTTTGTTGGTAATTGAGTCTTTTCTGGGAATTTTGATTTTGTAATGTCTTATGTCATTGCCGTCATGAGAGGTCAAGTCCCCATCAACCCATTTCCTCCCAGCTCTTGAGCCAGGAGCTAGATCTGTGTTGCAAATTACATAGTTATTGAAAGCAAGAACGTTTCAGAAATAGGAAATGAGTTTGGCTTTCTGTGGGCAAAGGGCAAAGAAACACAGCATGATTGCCACCAATTGAAAGACAGATTAGTTTGCCTTACTGCTTAAATAAGTTATCTTGTTTGTGATAAAGGCACTTGTTTGCTTTATATAGATTAGGATAAATCAGATCAGTATTACCTGGTTTCTTCTTGGAGGTAGGGTTTTTCCTCTGGTGTTGATCCTGCACTCACATTGTGGTTTCTATGTGCAGGGTTTCCAGTGCTACCTTGGAAATCTCTGAGTTTAGAAAACTGAGGTTTTTAGAGTTTTTCCTCTCCCTTAATGCAATGGCCACCAGATAGTGATTTCTCAGTGTGTTACTTTTGTTTAAGTTCGCGTGAAGTGTGCCAGCTCTGGATCAGATAGACATGCACATAGTTCTAGCCTATGAAAATCCATTGGGATCTTGTGTTTGCAGTGTGTGTCCTTTGATTGCTCCTCTGTGCTTCCCCCATTAAATTGGTTGAAACCTTAAGGGAGCAGGGAACTTTGCCAGTAGAATTATCGTTGTCATGTAAAGTGAGACAGCAGTTTTTCTCTTGGGCAAATATATAATGCATCTGCAAACTTCGAATTATTAATCCTCAAAATCAAGAGCAGGGTGACTTATATCATGCAGGAGTGTAAGTTGGCCTCAGCTGAGCTTACAGACAAAGCATGTAACATGATCTTAAAAAATTCCTAGATTTCATCCTTTGCCAAACGTCTCTATGTGATGTTAGCTTTGTTGGTGATGACTGTGGGAGCTGGGGATGTGTGTGTAACTATTGTTTCAGTACCACTTACTGTAGTAAGCAGTTGGGATGATAAAAGTGTCACCATGTGCCTTCCCTATAGCTCCTCCGTCTTTTGTGCTGCTACTGTCTGCAGTTCCGGCTGAGCACAAACCATTCTGGTGTGGGCAGCATCCAAGCCAGATCCTGGCTGCAGTGTCATAGCGTGACTGATCTCCAGCTGGGGAATGCTGCTTGCAGGGTAGAGAAAGGAGAGAGCAGAGCTGAACTGCACGGGGACGCTGCTCTTTGCTGCTTGGAAACTGCCTCCCGAGGAAACTGCCTCTGCAACTGAACTCAACCTGCAATACGTGCTCTTTGTTGAGGATACCTTCTGATTGATAAAACAAATTGATTTAGTCTTTGGAGTTTGCCTTGTAAAAGGCATCTATGATTTTTTTCTCATCAGGTTTATAGAATGAGTAAGCTATTGCTGGGAAACAGAGCATGGAGTTGGGGAATACCTCCCTTCGGTGGTGCGTGTGAGAGCTTGGCACTTTCAAGTTAATTTTTTTTTCTTTCTGCTGAAGTTCAGTTCAGGTCTTCAGTGTAGGCACACAGCCTACCTGGGGTTGCTGGCCACAGGCAGGATTGCTGCTAACTCTGGGAGAGATGGTATGGATCAGCTCTTGGCTTTGAGGTTCAAAGGCAGCTTCATAATTAGAAGGAAAAATGATAACTGCTTCCACTGGCTTGCCTGGTATTTGTTATATGCTCTATGGAATAGCTTTGATCACTTTCCTTTACAAAGCTAAGCTTTTCCCGATATTTAAATATTCACTTCCTTATTTGTGCTGAGTAATTCTAACCCTGAGTAATTTATCTTCCTCAAGGCATGATACAGTCACCTTCATGCCATCACCAGTGACGCTGCATCATGCCACATACTTTAGTTAACTCTCCCCATCTACCTGTACGTAATCATCCCCTCTCCGTTTATTGTTGTACTTTGGATTCTTTTCATTTTATCCGAAGATACCAAGAGCCAGCACCAAGCAGTAAATTTCAGCTTTCACATAATACTTTAAATTATTCTTGTCTCTAATGATTCAGAATTCCTTAATAAACTTGGGGGTAGAGCTCAAGATAATGTGAAAAATCATTAGTTCTTGTATCTTGGATCTGGATGCACATGATACTGCTTAGAGTTAGTCTTTGTTTTGGGAGTTTAAGAAATCTGACCTTTTAGGATGAGAGAGGCATATACTTCCAGCTGATACCAAGCTCTGGAAATAAGGTCCTCTGTTTCCAGAGATGGAGGAATTAGTCGAAAGCTTCACACTTAGATAAGGATTTGGTTCTAAAAAGCCTTTTATGATTTTCTCCTTCATTTTAGCTTCTGGGTATAGTCCAAGTTCTGATTGCATAAAATTAGAAGCCTAGCTTTTGTGGAGGTGGACCTAGACAGCGGAGGTTTCTGTTGCCTTCAGGGCAATGGTCTGCCTTCTATTACTGGCTGTAGCTGCTCGCAGAGACCAGGTGTTGGTTTAGATGAATGCCTGAGTCTCAGCCAGTTCTGGCTGGGTGAGACTTTTCACACAGGATACTTCAGGGGCTGATTAGTTAATTCTCTTTGGATTTTGCTTAATTGTCTTTGGGTGATTTGACCTTCTTTCTCATGGTTTTCTTCCCTTTCCCTCTGTATTTCTTCATGCAGCAATCTTGCTTTTGTCCAGCCTTTTTGGAATTGAGTAATGTGCTCAGAGTAGGAAGGTTTGATGAGGCTGCAGCAATAGAAATCGGTGTCCCCTCTCTCCTCTGTGAGTGTTAAAGCAGTGCTGCAGAGCCTCCATGGTTCAGCATTCCCTGCCAGGTATGCTGCAGTACCGGTGCCTCTGCATTCAGTCCCTCTGCACTGAAATGAGTAAGTGATCACAGGAAATGGCTGGGTAGGACAGAAACCAAAGGTGTGGTAGACTGATGGTGAAGAGATACCATCATGTGGTATCTGTATGTGCTTACATAAATTCAGTGTGTTAACTTAGTTTGGCCTGATGATGACCCCAGGGGTCAGAGAGAGGAGCAAGCTCGTTTGCTGGGGCTGGGAAGTATAAACAGAGGACGAAAACTCCCAGGGGCTTTGTATGACTTGAATTAGTGTGTCTGAGCAGTGGCCAGTATTATTGAACTTCTGCCTCCACCCCAATCCCCTCTCTGCCCTTCATCCTTTCACTGTGTCCCCTTCAAAAATGCCTGGCGGCTGGTACATTGTGCTCTCTGTGCCTTGGCTGGTCACTGCCATAAAATCGTTTGTAAATAAACCCGGTTGCCCTGTGATGACAGGATGCTTTTTCAGTGCTGCTAACATTGCCCTAACAGTTGTGATTGAAACAAAAGTGGACTTTATGGAACTCCTGTGAGAAAAATCGTTTGGGAGAAGGTCATTGTGTTCAAGCCCGTTCCAGCTGTTGCTTCCTTCACTCGAACCTCTAATGTCCCTCAAACAAGTGCTTTAAAAAGTGATATCGTTGTTAAAGTGCTAAGTCTTTGAACTTCATTACCTTTAGGGGCTTTTGGTATTGATTCCTGCTGTTAATATGCACATAATCAGAGTAAAATTGCAGTATGGACATTTCCAGAGGCTGCTCTCTAGGTGACAGGTAATAGCTTAGAGAAGAGGCATAGATTGTCACACACTCTTGTCTGACTTTCTGCTGTCCCTCATGGATACACACTGGATTTTTATCCTGTCAAACTGCTTTGCTATAGAATTAAGGCTGCAAAATGTGTTCCAGCACCTGGGATTGCCCTTCCCAACACACTGGGTAGCCTTAGGAGGCTGTATAGAAAAAGTAGGCACCGGTTTTGGGTGCAAAATGCTTGTGTCGAGATAACCGTCTAACTGTATTACTCCTGTTTCTTGAATGAGAAAAAAGGGGAAAAAATTCAAGTTTGATCTGTGTAAGATGCTTTCTTGCTAATTCCTTTTCCTGGCTAGAAACCTAGTTGACTGACAGTGTCTTTGCCCTGCTAGAGCTGAGTTTTCAGCAGCTCTTGTCCAGCTATCAGTCGCTGACACAGCACTGAGCAGATGATGTGGCACTCTTGCCCTTGGGAGATAAAGCTGTAGATGGTGGGACAGTGAACACATGGCACAGTTTACATTTGCTCGGGGTGGGATGAAATGATGGCTATTGCTTGTTTTCAGTGTGAGATGGCTCTGACTATCAGGGCACCCACTCTGGGACTCTTTAGTGACCCTGCACAGAAAAACAGGGATTTGTCCTGCTCTGCCACCTGCAACTAAGTCTTGGATCATGCCCTTGTTATAAGCAGTAGGGAGGTGATAGAGGCTTTAACTCCTTCTATTAGACAGATGTAATGTGGGAAGTTCGTAATTATCTCCTATCTGCAGTTAAAGTCTGGAT
Organism: Rhagologus leucostigma; assembly: GCA_013397725.1. NCBI lineage: Eukaryota > Metazoa > Chordata > Aves > Passeriformes > Rhagologus > Rhagologus leucostigma. The sequence goes on from VZTD01003784.1 coordinate 2,808,740, forward strand.
CAGGGTCAAAGAAGTCCAAGGACTGTCTATTGCATAAGTTTTACAATAACTTGTTCTGAAGCTGAAGAAATTAATAAGCCTAAAGTGTTACATAACTCTCATGGAAAGGAAGCAATAATAAAAACCTGGGTGTCTGGCCTTTATGCATTTCAGAAATGCAGCTGGAACTGGCGTCTCTTAATTGCAGCTTGTTTTCCAGGTCATCAATTTGACTTCTTGAGTATGTAATTCTCCCAGATGGTTTGGCTTTGTGGATGTCTGACATGATCTACATGTCTTCAAATGTTTTTTTTTTTTTTCTTCAGGCTTGGCACTTTGGAAGGAATGCTGTCTGGAGTCTGAGTTGTATAACATTAAAGTTTGAATTATGTCCAGATTTCAACAGTGTTATCAAGAAATGTCAAGTTTGCTCAGTGATAGCTACATCCAGATTTCCTGAAGTGTAATGGTGGAAGTAGGCATATCTTTCTTTCTGTGGAAACTTCTAGAGAAATAGTGAATCCTTAGCAGGCACAGACTGCTTAAATATCTGTTTTTGTAGTGGACAATATCAGATCTTCCAGGTACTGCAGGCACTAACTGTAAGTTTCACACAGGAGTGCAATATGTACTTTAACCAGCGCCTGTGAAGTTGTCTGGTATATCTTCACTCTCTTCTATGGGTCAGACCTTAAGCTACTAATCACTTTTTATTGTGCTTTGCATTTTATTTGGGATTTTATATATATATCTTTCCTAGCAAGGTCAATTTTTACTGTTAATGGTACTGTGCATCTAAAATGAGATGTTGGAAGTACAAGCTGTATTTTTTCCTGCCTATGCACCACCAGTAAAAATGGACTTAGTAAATTCTTCTTCGAAGTTGTGTTAATGCTGGCACCAGTAAGAACTTAAAAAGTTCGGCTTTACCTTTCCATATCACATGAAGTCTGAATGCTCAGTTCCAAAAATTGCAATATTCCTATGACAATTTATGGGAGGAAAATAACACTGAATAAACCCAAAACTTGTGTTCTTGGAAGTGCCTAAGTATCTTTTTTGCTGCTTTGGTTTTTGTTTTGTTTTGTTTTCTTCCATTCTTCACTTAAAGTGAAGCTCCTGTAATCAAAGATTGTATCCCTGTGCAGTGGCCATGATTTGTCAGCCACATGCTATTTTTAGCTGGTTGTTTAGGATAACCTTCCCGTGGCTGCTGACTCAGTGTCAGTGAGTACCAGGTGGTTAGTGCATCTTCTGACAGAACCTTGCTGTGAGTGTTTTTTTAGAGTTGTTTTCCTTTTACAAAAATGTGTGTTTATTAGTGTAACAATTCTGTTCTGAAAATATATGTTGTTGTAGGTAAAATTGTCTATCACAGTCTTTTTCATACGTATGTAATAATTAAAGAAAAGTTGGCTTCTCCAAAGGAATACAGATAGTTCTGTTCCCCACAAAAAAACCCAAGACCCAGAACCAAAGAAACGAACCAAATAAAAGTCTCAACAAAATATATTGACTCATTGTCGCGGTTTAACATAGTTTTAACCTACCTCCAAAGTGATGGAGGCAGAGTGATTTGTATGTTGGCTAATGATTGCACAGCCTTTGATTGATGGGATGCAGTTTGGCTGAGCATCAGCCTCAATTGTAAGCTGTAGGACCATGGCTGAAGTGATTCATGTGCAGCAGCAGGATCTCCAGACTGAATTAGAGGCTTGTATTGACTGTGGCACTGTGCATTATTTAAGGAATTGGTTCTGTGCCATTGAGTGTCTGAAGCAATTAACTGGTTCGCTCTGCTGAACAATCACTTCCTTTTTTTGTGAGTTCCCACATATCAATAGTGACTTTTAGGATAGTTTCTTTATTTTGGAGGCAATACAAATAAAAACCAGTCTTGCTGATTTATTTTTTTTTTAATTCTGGTGATTTTTTTCCGCCCTTCATATAAAGTAGAGAAGTGTCAAGAATACTTTGGATTTTTGATGTTTTTATATTTTTCTAGGAAGTAATGAAAGAGATCTGGAAGGGTTTGAAATAATATTAATGTTTAATTTGTTTTCCAGCCACCACACAAGGTTCAGCAATCTATAAACTGGGTTGGACTGAATGCAGTGGTATCGCTTTTTAAAGAAAAAAAGGGGGCAAGCCAGACCATACTCCTGCTGTCACCCTGACGCTTTAGGCCTTTCTAACCTTAAACTGTGTTGTGCTTGGTTTCAGCAGTAGCCTAAGGAACAAGTTTCTAGCTGTAAAGGAGCTGTCATTCCTCCAATGTGATGTCAGTCCGAGCCCAGCCTGGGCTCCTGCAGCACAGTGCTGTTTGGCAGAGCCCTGGTGCAGGGGACAGCACAAGTGAGGACCCTCTGCCAAAATGTCTAGGAGCCAGGTGGCCCACATGGTCTTGCCCAAGTGTTCTTTCCAGAGACGGTTTGCTGGCTCGGTGTGGGAGTGTCAGAATCTCCATCCATTAGACCCGGCCAGGGAAGCTTGTTGCAGCTCAGTAATGAAAGCTGCTTTCCTCCAGTGACGTTGCTGCCTCATTTCTTCTTAAGTTAATGAGCTTGTAGTTTTTAATTAGACATAAATGGTGGCTGTCAGGTCATGTTTGATTTTATCTTTTTGTACTGCTGTAGTGCTTCCAAAAGTAGAAACCAAGAAAGGGTAATTTACTTCTAAAGTTGGGCAGCAGAGTGGGCAAAAGTGTACCCAGAACTACCGGCGTGGGTCTAGCCTTGTGTTTTGGTTATTCTCTGGGAACGTATCCAGAAGTGCAGGTCAGGACCTCAAGACTATGTTTTATGTGGGCAGCGCAAGGAGTTTCAAGAGCTGTTGAAAACTGCTTCACTGAAAGGTGATGTTCAGCACATTCAAAAATCAACAGATCCACCTCTGTTCCCTCCTGTTGATTTTTAGGAGGTTCTTGCCCCTTGTTTTTCAAGATAACCTGGCTAGCCCAGGGAGGAGGACTTGTAAGGCAAGACAGCAGGGTTGGCTTTTGGGAAGAGTGAAGAGGTGGATTGAGAAGTGATGGAAGGAATTGAGGGGTGGTGAACTGAGAAGGTGATTTTGGAAGAGAGAGTGAGTCAGTGATGCTGTGTTAGCAAAAGTACTGAAAATGACATATGGTATCTCAAGACACACACTGCTTTGGTCCAGCTGCGTGCAGAATGGACATGTAGGTGCCAGCAAGCAGGGGTTATGGTGTACAACATCCAAGTCTGTCCACAAATCTTCCTACCTCAAAGGGTTTAGTTTTCCAGGGGGACTGAGAATCTTTGGGGCTGTATTTGCAGCAAGTCCCAAGTAAGAGCGGTGGTGGAATTGCAGGGAGAGGCATAACTGAGAGATGCAGTTTTGTTTTTCAGGCTGGCAGCCTCGGTGGTTCCTTCTCTGTGGTGGCATCCTGTCCTATTACGACTCTCAGGAAGATGCCTGGAAGGGTTGTAAGGGAAGCATCCAAATGGCTGTTTGTGAAATTCAAGGTAACTAAGATGATACAGTAACACTCAGCTGCATGGAGTTTGTCCAATAATGTTGCATTCAAGATGAGATTTCAGGTGACGAGCTATTTGGCAGCATGATTTCTCTGATATGTATCTGCAGTAACTTGATGTTATATGCCAGTTTTTATTTCATAGTATTTTGAAAATGTTGAGAGAACTGCGAGCCTCTAATATCATGGATATTCTACATGCAGGTGGGTCACTCTTTTTCATGAGCTGTGGTGGAACATCACACAGCTTCAAATGACTCCTCATAAGCACACAGCTGAAGCTGGGAACATGAATAATAAACTTCAGTACTTGGTCTGTTCAGTCATATTGCCACATTTTTGAGGTTCAGTTAAGGGCTGGAAGCCTGAAACAGAGGCTTGCCAGAAGAGGATGCCCTTTCCATAAAGACTCTCATATTATACTGATCACAAAACTGTCTTTCATAGCTGTACACGTGTGTGTCCTGCACATTCCCTAACTCAGAAGAGAAGTCATAAAATGGCAGTGAGGAAAGTTGGGACCATAGATTCCTCTTTCATTGCTGTTTGACCTGCCACCTAACACATCTGTTGGGATGCTTGGTTGGGCCTGGAAGGGCCAGGGAGCTGGTCTGAAATCTGTGTTGCTTTCAGTTCATCCTGCAGATAACACACGAATGGACCTGATTATCCCAGGGGAGCAGTACTTCTATCTGAAGGCAAGAAATGCAGTTGAAAGGCAAAAGTGGCTGGTGGCACTAGGAACTGCCAAAGCCTGTCTGACTGACAGCAGGACACAGAAGGAAAAAGGCAAGAACACCCTTTTGCTGGCACATACTGTTTGGTTTATATTTCCCCATGCTTTCCCATGTACACACAACTTCAGTGTCCAACCTGTGCTTCAAGTCTTTGGTGCTGCTAAAAGCTAAGCCATGCGGAAACATTACCTAGAAATGTCACGTATTAGTTCTCAGGGCAGAGATTTGAAAACTTTGGCTTTTTTTAAAATATACTGTATAAACATCATGTGGAAACCGTGTGCTGTTGGGTTCTGTAAGTACAATAAGTAAGTAGGTCCTGGCTAGGGGTCACTGTGATGCAGACTGTACAAGAATGTAAGACCCCTCACCTTGTACAACTGTCTAAATACGATGACCCAGCCTCTCACACCAGTGTCTCTTTAGCTTTGGAGTTCCTCACACCCTTTCCTTCCATGTTCTAATTGGGCTGTCTTCTGCACTTTGAGAATGCCTCAGCGGTTAAGAAAAGGTTTGCACTGGGTTCCAAATCAACTAGTATTCAGAAACTAAAATCTGATCATGATCAGGCTATGAAAATTAATTCAGTTACCACTTTGCTTTCACCAGCAGTCTCATTTTCTCCCCAGTGAAAACCCCTCTTGCTTACAAGTGTGGCATTAGTCACAGGTCGTTTTGCCTTAACCTTGTGTAACCTCAGCACAATGACTATACAGAAAATGGGAAAACAGCAAATTATTAATGTCCTGAGCAAATGCAGGGGGTGGCGAGCACTTCCTTTCCCTGAGGTGAGGATTTGCTTCTCCTCTTAGCCTTATGTGTGTCATCACCAGGCTTTGCATCTACTGGCTCAAACTGAGTCAGAACTGAGCAGAAGATGCTACTGTAGAGTCCTTCACTGAGTGAGGATCTGATGTGCAGTTCCAGAAGCAGAACAAAGTTATATCTGTAGAGTGACATACAGTAGCACAGGGTGAAAAGCTACTGATGTATTTGCAGAACTAAACCACATCAGTCTTATTAACAGACAATTTATTTTATAATTCAGGGACTCTAATATCAAAAACATTACTTCTGAAAAATCCCAGATTGACTGTTAGTCTTATCTGGATTAGTCTTCTCAGTTCTGCACTCTGTTTCTCAGTACAAGAAACATATGGACATACTGGAGCGAGTCCAGCAAAGGGCCGCTAAGATGATTAAAGGAAATACCTAGTGAGAGAGCATAAAAAAGATGAAGCCAGAGTCTTCTCAGTGAATGAACAAGAGAAAATATGCATGACTTTTAATACATTGAAACATAAGCAAAAATGTTTATGTTGTGAAGATGAGGGAGCACTGAAAGGCTGCCCAGAAGAGGTTGTGGAGTCTCCATCCTTGGCATTGTTCAAAACCTTACTAGGCCTGAGAATTTGCTGACTCTCCTTTAAACAGGGGAGTAGGACTAGCTGCTCTCCAAAGGTGTCTTCCAACCTCATCCATTCTGTGATTCAGGGATATCTATATTAAATTAATCCCTTTCTGTTGGACAGAATGCATCTTTTATGTCTAGTGTTTTCTACCTAGAACCCTATCTCAACAATGCTATTGCTTGCACCTTAAACTACTTTGTGAAAACAAAGAATATTATAAATAGGGCTTTTGTCCTGTGTAAAAGGCCTGCTAAGACCAAATGTTGTGTACTTGCCTTGCATTGGATACAGTAAATGTAACTTTTTCTTTGTTTCACTTTTAGAGTTCACTGAAAACACAGAAGCCTTGAAGACTAAAATGTCTGAACTTAGACTGTACTGTAACCTCCTTGTTCAGCAAGTGCATAAAACAAAGGAAGCCAGCATTTCTGGTGTGTCAGAACCAGAGGTACAGCTCTATTTTTGCTGTTGACCACATCTGTAAAGTCTTGAGCATGTGAACTTTTCTGGGTAGCCAATGTAGTATTCACTCAGTTACTTAGTGTTGCAACCTCCTTCTGCAGAGAACCTGAGGGAAGTGCTCACACAACAGTTCTTGTTTAAATGGAGTATTACTGTATTGTTGCAAATGACTTGCGCTTTGTTGGGCTAGCAAGTAGTGAGATGAGATCTGATATCTGTGATCTGGACAGTAACACTTCTGTAGGTGATCATGTGTTTACAGTGGATCAAAAAAAGCAGATCTTTTATAAAAAGATAACTTGCAAGAAGTGCACATTTTTCTGCCTCTGAGTCATTGATATCCTGCTCAGGAAAACACATCTAAAACCCTAAAAAGGTCAAGAGATGATGCAGACCACAAAAAAAAGAGCAAAACTGATATAAAGAACTGCTTGGTTAGCCTCACTTAAGTTAAAGTCTCAAACCTTGCAAATCTTTCTGACCAAAGAAGCCTCATTTAAGAGGGATCTCCTAAAGACAGTGATCTGCCCCTTGCTTTGGGAGAGAAATGTGCAAAGAGGGATGTGCTTCCCTTGCTAGAGAAGCTGGTGTGGAGTTCTGGGATAACTCCCTCTGGAGAGATGGGTGCTCAGGTGCAGACCAAGCAGGCAAAACACCTGAAGGTTAATCATTTGTATGTCCAAACCATGTGTGTAAAGATACCTGATAAACTTTTTAAGGTGAATTAAAAGAGAGTGCAGAAGCCTGATGTGGTGTACAAATGACTAAAAGGCACTGTTAGAACTTGCAGCTCAATGGTATTGACCTGTAATGTGGTGTTTATCCCGCTCATATTTCATGCATCTGGGGGAAGACTATCTTTCCCTGATCTTACTGACATTTAACTGCAAAGATTTATTGCCAAAAGCGTTTCAGCATCAATAACTCACTTTGCAGAGATGAAGAGTATTGTGGCAATGTCATACTTCATTCTGCGATTTTGTCATTTGCAGTAATTTTTTGTTCGTGGGGTTTTTGAAATGATTATCTGCAGATCATTCTGCATCTGTTTAATTTGTTTACTTTTCATTTTTCCTGTCAGTGGTGTTTCCTGTAATGCCATTGTTGAATACATCCAGGCTTAGTATTTCATACAGTTCTAACACCAATAAGATAAGTAACTAAGAGGCATTGATTTCAAAACACAAGCGTGCTAAGCTTGTTGTACGGAGAGGCTTACAGGAGTGGTAATACTGCGAGGAGACATAGCCACAGTAATGTGTGATGCCAGTTCTCTGAGCGGCTGACACAGCGAATTTTAATTCACGTTAACCAGAAATCACAACTGTAGCAGCTGTGGGCTTTGTAGATGTTAGTTGCTCCAGACTGATCTTCTTCTGTGGTGAGTCCATTTCTTCCAACTGATGTCTTCCCGCAGAGTGAGATTGATATGGGAGCTCTGTTGAAATCAACCTGTGACACTTTCCTGAAGACTCTTGAAGAATGTATGCAGATTGCAAATACTGCCTTCACTTCTGAGTTATTGCATCAGACCCCACCTGAATCCCCAAACTTAGCAGTTCTCAGAACGAGCAAGGTAATGGCCAGTATCTTCTTCTTTCAGCCTCAGCAGGGATGCTGATGGGTCCTTTTGTCAAAAGTAGCATTTGTAGAAGTACGGAATGCCTTTTTACCCATCTCATAGCTACTGGTCCTACACTGGACATAATCTGCTGTTTCTTATGGTTTGCAAGTGAGGTAGGGCCATTTTTTTAATAAGCAGTGACCAATCTCTTAACCTTTAATGACAGGTGGAAGTTATTAAACATGAACTTTCAGGGCCTGAAAGTTACACAGTGGTGTTTCCAAACAATTTAGCTCTACGGCAAGTTTGTCCATTGTGGGAGCTCACAGCAATTATTACTCTGCTAAGCTACAGCAGTATTGGATATGTGCTATGCCAGTGGGAGCTGATAAGTTTAGCTTTTTAATGACAAGGGCACTTTGTTGAATCCTGGATCCATAACTACATATGCAAAACTGGAGCATCTCTGGCAAACAGGAAGTTAAGGTCTATGTAGGCAGGTAGATGCATGACTGTATCTGAGAAATGAGATTGCTTCACCATACCTGATATCTAGCCTCATGTTTCTTCTGTTTTTTTCAGAACTTTTTTGTTCAGTAAAGAAAACATTGCAAAGGAAACTCACTGCTTTGTTACTTTTCCATATGCTGTGTGGTGTCTCACTTGACACTGGCTAGCTAGCTTTCGAAACAAATCTGATTTTCTTTCTTTTCCTGTTTCTTTTTTTCTTTACAATATTGTAATGGTGTAATAACGTAGCACCATTTTCACATTTGTCTGTATACTGCCTCCAGGTCAGAGAATTAGTGAGAGTTTTTTTGCTGACTCCAACTTGTGTTTAATAAAATGTGAAGTTTGAGAAGCATGATACAGTCTTCTTGCTTTAAAAGAATGTTTTCCACCATCCATATCTTTCAGGTAAAGCACTCTGTCTTCTCCAGTCACACCTCAGCAGAAAGGTATAACAGAAGTCTTTACTGTCAGTCTCTTTCTAATCTGTGTGTGGTGGTGTCTGTTCTTTCCTTAATGTTACTCTGCTGTTACTGGATGCAGGCAGAGTTGTATCGCTCTGAGCTGCCTGCTTGAAAGCAGGTGAAACAAAAAGGATGTGGCTCACCGCACTTCGTGTCTCTTCCATATCAGCCCTTTCCCTGTCATTTTTCTCTGCAGTCCGCTTGGTGTCTTACTGCTCAATCATCAGCCAACTTTCTCCCGCTTCAGTGCTCCTTCCTGCATTTTAAGTTCCACTCCACAAGCTCATAAAAATCATTGATGGTGAGCAGACTGATTCATGGAGTAGGTGGCAAGGATGTATATTTTCAAATACTAATGAGGGGATATTCTGTAAGTTACAATACCTGCCTGTGATTTTCTTTTCTGTATTCATATTTTTTTTATTATGTACCTTTTTAATAAAGATCATTGTAAATGTACTTGAACTCTGCAAGCTGAGGTTGAGTCTTTAATCCTCTTTGCTGCAAAAAGCTGCCTCATTCTTAGTATTTTAGACAAGTACTTTTGCTCAGAGCAGCCTGTGACAGCCTACAACTTCTGTCAGCTATTTTCCCTTGTATTTGTGTGTTCACAGGAAGAAGCTTACTAAGCAATGCTTTATGCACTAACTGTTATTCTTTCCCTTTCTTCAGGCAGGTGGAATTGAACCCCTGTGAAAACGGCTGTGTAAAAGCAGAAATTAACCATCAAGAGCAAACGGTTATTAAAAGTATGGAATGTTTAAACTTGGAAACAAATGAGGAGAGTGGTGATGTTTGTGTTGAAGATCGTGTAGCAAAGGATTTGGCAGGTAAGTATATGTACAGTCTTTTATCCAGGATGATTTTTCTATAGGTGTAAATTAAGGAAGGTACAGGCTCCTTGTGAGACTGCTGATCCCTGACTCCCAGGAGAGGGAATATCAGTCTTTTAGTCTGATACCTGCCCCTTGCAAGTTTTCTCAGCGTAGCTCCTGCTGCCTTTGTTGATGACTAACTTGAGACTGAATGGAGAGGGAAATCAGAAATTCTTTTTTGGCCCTCCAGGTGCAGATTGACGTGCGTAATAAAGCAGCCTGGCAGAGCTTGGGCTCTCCTTGCGCTGTGGGCAGACTCATTATTCCCTGCTAGTATGTAGGGCTGCAGTGCCAGCAGGGGCCGTGGAAGCTTTGTGTGCCTGTCTGGGAGGGCTTGAACTTTTAGTCACTTTTGATTGCTCTGATAAATGTTTAAAGAAAATTAACCCTTTTTCTGCAACTTAAGAGTATCCTAGAAAGCATCTTATTTCTTCCTTTACCTCAGCAATAGCGTGAAACTTAGATTTGTGTGTGACTTCAGTAAAATACTGTTGAACTAATTTAGTACAGAATTCCCTCCAATGTAGTTATATTGTTAAGGGCTGCTGACCTTAATTTGGGTAACTATTCATGTAACACGGTTTTTGGTCATCCTATTGAATGGACTGTAGTGCTCTTGAACAGTGGGTTTCTCTGCCTGGCTGTTGTTCCAAAACATGAGTATGCAGTCAGTGAGTCAGCAGAAGTTTTTAAGCCCAAGTTAATGGTGATAGTGATTTTGCCCTTACGGGTTCTCTTTAAATTTTTCTCATTTTTGTGGTTGGTACTATGTAGTGTGGCAAGTCCCTGCGGAATAACACACGCATGTCACCATTTAGCATAATATCTCAATAAAACAGCACTAAAGCAAGGACATCATACTAATTCAAGTCAAGTTGTTGGTGTCATTTAGCTACCGTGGTTCGTGTGCACAAAAGAGAAAAGGCTACCTACTGTTGGGTACACACATTTGAGCTGCAGAGTTTTGCTGTCAGTATGGGGTGGAGGTCGGATGTGCAGGGCCAGCCGTATGGGGTGGGCTGACCCAGCCAGCCCATGGGCTCTGTTTCGCTGACGGCTGTATCTGCGTGCTCCCTCTGACCCCAGGAGTTCTGCCCTGTCTCTTTATAAAGAGATACTTTAGAAAGATACTTTTCCCTCCCTCTCCCGTTTATTAAGAGCAGTCAGTCTTTAAAAGTGCTTAAGCACTTAAGTCCCATAGGAAATTTCTCTGTCATTTAGGGCTTATAGTGTTTGAGTTTGAAATTTCAGAGGACCCAGGGTTTTTGCATAGCACTCCTGCAGAGTCACTGCAGACTTGGGCTGTTTCTCTACTCCCCAGCCTATGTGGCTTGGTGAAGAACAGATCAGTGGCATGACTCAAACCTCTATCATTCCTTGGCAGAGACACTTTGCTTGTGAATGTCAGTGATGTCTGAGGCCATTTTTATTCTGCCTTGAGGAGGATGGCTGGTCTGGGTATGAGGGGTTCTTTTTTCACCCAGCACCAGGTTTGTTCAGTGGTTCTGCAGCTAACAGGGTCTGCTGCAAGCCTGCTTTCAGTTGTCACTTGGAGGAAGGGAGTTCCTTGCAGCTTGATCCCTTTAGCCAGAAGCTCAGTTCTGTTTCAGGTCTCTCTCTAATCCTCACTGACACTTGAAAGTATTCCTTTCCTGGAGAGACAGGTTCCCTGGAAAATCTTGGATGCTAGTTTGACAGTCTGGCAGCAAGATGTCCTGTAGCTATGGCTTGTATGAGGCAGATGCTGTGAATCATCTTTGCTTCTTGACTTGTTCTCTGAAGTTCTCCATGAGGTCAGAAGGTCTTACCATGTATGTGATGTATATGAAAGATTTTTGTCTGTCCTTTGTCTTCCTTGTGCTGTATGTGAAACAGATGCACTTGGCCCCAAAAAGAAATAAAATGGACCACAGTGGGGAAGAGGCACCTGGACATTTTTTTGGGAAACTTTAAAGATATTCGTAGAAATCAGGGAGAACATAGCAGCCTTTGATACCATACAAGTGTCCATCTAAGCAGCCAGTTTGCTTACCTATCAGAAGGAGCAAACACGTTGCTATTATTCTTTTGCTTTTGAAAAGGCACTGTGGCACTTTAACAATACTGGGAAAGTTACAACCATGTGAGAAGTAATCTTCCTTTCAGGGAGATGGGTCTGCTCCCTGCTGCACCAAATCGCTTCTTCAGTGCTGTTCTTTCTCACAAGACTGTCCTTGATGAGGTTGTGTTGGGCTCATCTGTACTGCAGCCTGGTGCTTGGTCTGTCTGATTAAAAGAAATGGAGGGTGACTGACTGGAATGCGGTCTGACCACCTACCAAACCTGCGGTGAGGGCAGTGGTGCAGGCAGGGATGCTTTTAAACTTGCGTTATCCAGATATGCAAGCGCCTTCCTTCAAATAGAAAGGCATCTTGATGAAAAGGAGTAACAATATGTGTATGTAACTGTTTTCTTTTTTTGTTTTTCTTTTGTTTCCTGTAAATGTTAGGCATTAAAGACAATGGAGAGGACAAGCTCCAAGCTGTAGAAGGCTGTGGTGCCCACAACATGCTGCAGTTGGAAACAAATTCTTTAAGTGGATTAACTCTGTGTGAGGAAGAAAGAAATGAAAATGATTCTCCTACCTTCTTCAGTGTCATGAGCAATAGGTAGTACAGATTTCAATTAAAAGGATTACTGAAACTTTGTTAAGCCTTTAATTGACTTATTTTTAAGACTTTTCTGTCTGTAAAGCTGTATTTTCTGAGATTATTTAACAAGACTGCCTACAACACAGTAATTGGAAGAAGATATCTTTTGTAAAATTAGCTGTACAGAGTGAAGTGGGAGGTTTTTCCTTGTTCGTAATTGCAGGCCTTGCTTGCACACTACCCAATGTGTGTTCTCTGCAGTCAGTTATTTTAACATAGTGAAACAAAAGCCATGTTGGTGGTTTCATGTCTATAAATTTTACCTCTATGCAAATGACTTGGACTGGAAATCTAATTTTGCTTTTAGAAGTTACACAAAAGGAATTGTTAAGGTAACAGTATTCTCTGCTTGTCCTGAACACCAGGTTCAGTGACATTGAACTTCGGGAGGAGGAGGGCATACCAACAGAGGAGTTCCTGGAGTCGTGTTATGCAATTGTGCCCGTTCTGGGTAAGCAGCTTCTTTTCTTCTGACTCGTTTTGACTGCTGCCATCAGCAAGCAAAGGTGGAGCAGTTGGGTTTGAAAACTTGTTTCTTCACTTAAGTGATATAGTAGAACAGAATCAGCAGAATCAGTTTGACTGGTACCAAACCATGTTTCTTACCCCTTTGCTTTAAAGAGGATCCACTCTCATTTAGATGACACCCACATATAAGCTGTTCGGCAGTCTAGGTGTCTGTATGGAACAGCAACTTCTCTCCCTCAAAAAAGCAGCATAGACGCCTTACAGTCTAGTACAGCTGACAGCACACCGTCAGCTGTACTCTCTATTTGGTATTTTCAAAGACTTTGATCTCCAGCTAGCACAGCTCCCCACCAGCTTGACCCCTGCATCTAGTGGATGTGATGTCTCTGTGAGCATGCAGCCTTTTGAAGACTTCTGAACTGTAGGTCAGAGTACTTTAACGCTTGTAGCAACTGGGGTGAATTGGTTCTACACCAGAGAAAAACATTTTGTCATTCACTTAGTATTCTCCTGCCATTTAGAAGGATTGTTAAATGAGTAAATGAAATTAATTTTTACTAAAACATGAGAACTGGAAAAAGACACAATTTTAAAATATGGCCTTTTATTTTTCCCTAGACAAGCTGGGACCAACTGTTTTTGCTCCAGTTAAAATGGATTTTGTAGGCAACATCAAGGTAACAACTTGTTTCTAGCACTAATTTTTGTTTTTTAAACAAAATATCTACTTTAGACACTAGCGCTCAAGAATCTTTGTGGTAGGAGTCAATACTGGAAGGCTATTTAATATTTGATAATGTTACCATCTGTCAGATTAAAGCACTGAAATGCCCCTAATTCTCTTCTGACAGTACATGCTGTGTTTAATAAATCCAGTTGTGTGCAAACTTAAAAAATACTTGATCGAATGCCAAGTAAAACATCTGTTACACCTAATGAATATGACTTTGATTCTGAGCTGTATAGGTTATAAGTCATGATGTGATGTTAGCAATGTTGACTTTAAGCTGTAAAATAAATGGAGGGGGTGGGGGAAAAACCGCTTTGCTCAACCAAGTAGGAGGAGGTTAATGCTTTAAGAACCAGTTTCTCAGCGGACTCGGGCAGACCATGCAGGCTTGGTTCTTGTTCTGGAAGTTCTTCCAGCTTCAAGAACCTTCTGAAGAACTTTCAAGAACCTTTGAAATACTGGTTATGACACAAAATATATTTGTATCGAGACTTTTTGTAGCATTTTCTTTCCAGGAAAAAAAAAAGGTGAAACATATCTTATAGTGTATGCTAAGAAACATTGTATACGATCAGATTTGTTTGGTTGCTTATCTTAGAGAAGGTAGCCACTGGAAGACTGAAAATAGCAAGAGAAAAGAATACTATTTAAAAACTAAAACATAGAATATTTATTGTCAAGTGATAGACAGCTAGTCCTTTAATGTAGAAGAAAAATCTGTTTGTCTGCCCCTTACATATTGTCTCTCTTGTTTGTGTGAGGAGCTGTGTATAGAAACTTGGGAATAAATTAAAACCGTAGGCATGCTGAGGACTGCTAAGTGTGATTGAGAGCTTGCAGTGGGCAGAAGGTAATTTTGCTAGTAGTTGAAGCTCTGGGCAAATGGGACTTTGCTTGAAGAGTAGTTTGAGTTAACGCCTTTCCTCCAGTAGGGAAGATGTCAGGTGAACCTCAAGCATTTTGTTGGACGGAACTGGTAGGTCCCACGTAAATTTTTGACTGAGCTGCTTTATTTTGGTTGTGTTAGCCAAATGTGTCTGCAGTATGCCCTGGGACGGCACGCCCAGCGTGTCAGAGCAGCCATGCCATGGGGAGTGTGTGGCATACTTGGGAATCTGTAGTATCTCTTAGCAGGGAAGAGTCCTGGTAAATGGGTGGTGTTTATAGGACAGGCCCCTGCTTGGTCTTAAAAGCCTGAAGCTTTGCCTACTATATTCTTTCCAGAAAATAAACCAGAAATTTATAACCAACAAAGAAGAGTTTGATACCCTTCAGAAGATCGTGCTCCATGAAGTGAACGCAGGTGTCGCACAAGTTAGAAACTCTGCTACAGAGGCTCTCCTGTGGCTGAAAAGGTAATGACCTTGTATCTGCCTGCACTGTGAACTGCTGGTGCAAGGAGGGGCCTTTCACCAGTGCAGGCTTACGTACATGGAGCAGACTGGTTACTTTCCACAGGCTCCATCAATCCAAACTGGCCAGGTTCAAGATTAATGTGCTGTCTGGGGTTGTATCACTGCAGCTTTGCCAAAAGGCCTGAAAAAAACATTGCAGACCAACTTTTTTCCCATAAGAGTGAAGTTACAATGAATGAGTGACTGATCCTACTGGGCTAGGGCATCAAGCAGATGATTTCAAGCTGCGGCAGGAATGTTTAGCAAAGTGTTTTTCCCTTGGACTGTGAGAGAGGCTGGAGGAGGTGGCTGCAATTTTGTTCAGATTGAAATTGGCTCCATAATTCTTAATTATTGCACTTCAGAGTTGTATTGCAACTTTGGGGGGTTTGTTATACTCTGAGTTACTTTCTTATAAACATGGTTTCTTTTCATTTCATGGGTACATCCTGGCAGAGGCTTAAAGTTCTTGAAAGGGTTTTTGACGGAAGTGAAGAATGGGGAAAAGAATATCCAGACAGCTCTGAGTAAGTGTCAATTGCTTCATTCTTCATGTACTTCTAAATTTACATACTTGGCTACTTTCCTCCTTGTTTAGAAACTGTGTCTTCTTTTCTTCAGTGACTGATGATCCAAGTGATCTCTAAGATGTAACATTTTTGAAAACTAGTTTCTTAAAATGGCTGCCTTGAGATGGGTTACTAGATAATTGGTAAATCTTGATTTATTAGCAAATAAAGATTCCTTTAATTGGCATATTTTTGGCAGAGGAGACAGTCACATCTTAGGGAAACAAGTGCTTTGACTCATGCAAATTTTTCTACTGGTTTGCAGTGGGAGTGCTTCCAAACGTGTAATTGCTGTTTTATTAATTCTTTTTGTTAATTTTTTGTGTGATTGGCCATCATTCTTTGAAATCACCTCTTTGCCAATACGGCTGTGAGTTGCCTGCATCAATTAGAAGGGAGGTTGTAACAGAGAAGAAGGACTTTTTCCAAGTACACAATTTCTCACACTTTCTTTGTCAGGCTGTTGGCCACAGCAAGTACAAAACAAAATACAAACCCCTCTTAGACTTGACTTGGTTACTCCTGAGCAAGACCCTCTCTATATGCATGCAGTGTAATGTTATAATAATCTTTTAAACCAACTTCAAAGCAGCTTTTTTTAAAGCTTTTTATTTTAGCTTCTTATACACCGCGAAGCAGGTGCCTTATAGGATTAGTAAAAAGAACGACTACACTGAAGTATGTAGCAGCTCTTGGAAGTGAGACTGTAAATACACTGCTACCAGAGATGGGTGTTAAACACCGTGGAAAGTCAAGGCACTTATTTGACCTTCTGAGTCTGAAGGCTTCAGCACTGAATTACTCCTTGAATTGCTCTGTGTCTGCAGCAGTTGTGCTGCTGGTTTTTTCTACTTTTTCATTCCCTTTCTCCCCCTGAAAAGCTCTTCCATATCTGTACCACCAGTGCAGCTTTGGTTTACTGTTGGAGTTTCACTCCATACAGTATTTTCTTAGACTTTACATTTGCCTTCTTGTCTGTTAGAACACTTACTTGCAATGGATGAGTTGAAGGAGATTTGACAGCGGAGCTGAGACCCCAGTGCAGAAATCCCAAATCTGTCATCTCCTTTCAGTTATAACTTTGGTACTCAGACATTATTTACGTTGAGTGGCAAGAATACATCCTTGAATAGTCATTTCTAAGCTCTGACTTCTCTTTGTGATGCAGACTTAAAACTGCCATACATCTATCTCTTTATTTTTAATTTTTTTTCCCTCTAAGACAATGCTTATGGAAAGACATTACGGCAGCACCACGGTTGGGTTGTCCGCGGGGTCTTTGCGGTAAGTATTTATCTTGGCTGCTCATAGAGCTGGGGGTCTTGTTCATGTGATCTTATGTTGTGTGTAATTAATAAGCTGTGTTAAAATTCTAAGCATTAAAATGAGTAGATTCCTTTGCCAGACCTTATTTTCAAAGTGAGGATTGTGGTTTTCACTATGTTTAGTACTGGACTTTTTAGGGTGGAGCCTGCTTTCTAGAGATGAAACAGACAGATTGCACTTGCATGCACAATTTTTTAATTATGCGCTTTTGAGCACAGTCTTGCAGGACAATTAAATGAAGAAATGAGGATTTGAGGGGTTTTTTTTTGAAGATTGATCTCGCTTTGAATATGATTGAGAAAGGTTTAGCACAGAGTGTGCAGGGAGTTGAAGCAGAATATATTGGCTAGACAAAATTTTTCGTCCAGTCTGGCGGCTCCCCCTTGTGTCTGGCACTGGAAAATTATCACTGAAATTACAAAAGGAAAAAGGAAAACCTCATCCAGGCAATCATGGCTCTGACTGAGAGAAGCAGAAATGTTGGAGAGAGCTTTCTAAAGAGCGTGTTGAGAATTTGGTGATGGTGTGTAACACTGGGTTGAGAGCTTCTCTAACAAGCTATACTTTATTTGGGGTTTATATTTAATTAATTTCTGATGTATTCAATTTATTTATACAAAATATAATACACTGACACTTTCTAAAAGTCAGGCATCTCTGAAGGTGTGTTAAACAAAAATAATAAACATTAAAAAAGTTAGCCTCACTTTTAGTTAAAATTCTCAGCATATGCATGTACACACGATTAAATTAAAGCTATGTGGTCTAAGTGCAAAGAGGGAAAGCTCTAGAAGCTTTTCATGGCTTTAGTTGTATTTCTTTTTCTGTTCTGTGTTGCAAATCTAAAAGCTTTTTTTCCTCTCACAGTTAGCTTTAAGGGCAGCTCCAACGTATGAAGATTTTGTGGCAGCTCTGTCTGTAGATGAGTGCGATCCTCAGGAAGAAACATTTTACAAAGGAATGCAGAGGGACCTCAACATTTACTTACCAGCCATGGAAAAGCAGCTAAATATCTTGGACACTCTCTATGAAGTACATGGTTTGGAGTCAGATGAGGTGGTATGACTACAGCAAGACCACATCTTAAAAATTCAGGGACTGTGTCTGTTAACAAAGATTTCTTCTGTTTTAGTTTTGGGACATTGTTTCTGTTCATTGTATCTTTTCAGGTTTTGGGGGAAGGGTATGTGTGATTTTTATCTTTTCATTACACTTGTGTCGCGTTTAAATGCGGAGGTACTGTCTCTCTTTGGGTCATAACTATGTCCGTGATGAATGTTTTTGACTGTTTCTCTTCTGCCTGTACACCTCCTCTTCTCTTCACCTCGTAAAAGTAGCAGAGCAGAATTTGGCCTTTGCTGCCAGGGAGAATTTGGCCTCTGCTGAGGAGAGACCTGCTCATGCAGCAGAGCTTTTGGGTCATCAGCATGGCACCCAGGCAGGTGCTGCTGGCTCTGACTCTCCCATTCCCTGTGCCCACTCCCTGCCGTGGTGTAGGAGGATAGTGAGAGTCATTGTTACCCTGGTAGCAGAAGAGAAGGACAGCTAAACACCAGCTTATAATGCAGTGAGGTTGTACCTCAGTTTGGGTTGAAGCTCTTTAATGCAAATAGTTAATGTATTTGCATTACATAAATATTTATTAAATTAAATAAACATTTTAATCCATATATTACAGGGATCTTCACCACAGGTGTATGTGGCTGGTGGTCTGAGTGGCCCCAAGGTCTAGCCTTTGAAATGGGATGTTGTGTTCCCTGACCAACTCCCAGTATGTGAAAAACAGATATTATTAAAATCCTTCCTAGACTGTCATTATGGGCAGAAACTTCATGAAAATGGACATGAAATGAGTAAAGGGTAGGGGAAGCTAGAATTTGTGATGGAGCTATTACACATTGGACCAATTATAAATCTTGACTTTTGTAACCATTTAGAAGTGACTGAAAACTAAGAAAGTAAGATTTGCCCTTTTTCCCATTTTGCTGATACAGATAAAAATGTGTTCCTTAGCATTCCTCCTATTAAAAATAATAAAGAAGTCCTTTTAGCTAGTGATATGGTTAGAGACAAAATTTCTAGTTGTGTTGATGACAGAAGGCTGTCTGTGAATTACTGACTCCCGTTCAAGGCATAAGCTGGTCTCTCTGTTGACCTAGGGCTTCAGATGGCTTTGTACAAAGAGCTGAGTTTAACTCACGTGCAGGAGGGGAGAAGACTGGGCTGGTGAGGTACTTAGAACTAGTAAGTTTTCATAAATACAGAAGGCAGTGTTGTCATACTCACAGAAGTAGTGCTGGCTTTTGCTAGGCTAAAGCCAGTGTTGTCGGTAAAATGAATGTGCTGCAGACCTGCTGCCCTGCATTGCTCTGTGACAGGAGCCTCTGCACGATGAATACTTGATCCTTTCTAAAGAGCCCAGCGTTGTGAGCTTTAAGAAGAGCATATGATACTTGAAGAAAAGGCCAACATCAGACTTACTGTATGAAGAAAGATACCAGGACTCTAATTAGGCATTTCATAGAATCATAGAATATGCTCTGTTGGAAGGGACCAAAGGGATCAGGATCATCAAGTCCAACTCCTGGCCCTGTAGAGGACACCCCAAGAATCCCACCATGTGCCTAAGAGCATTGTCCAAAAGCTACTTGAACTCAGACAGGCTTGGTGCTGTGACCATTTCCCTGGGGAGCCTGCTCCAGTGTCCAGGCACCCTCTGAGTGAAGAACTTTTACCTGATATCCAACCTAAACCTACCCTGACTCAGCTTCATGCCATTTCCTTGAGTCCTGACACTGGTCATGAGAGTGAAGAGATCAGTGTCTGCTCCTCTGCTTCCCCTCTGAGGATGCTGAAGACCACAATGAGGTCTCCCCTCAGTCTCCTTTTCTCCAGGCTGAACAAACCAAGTGACCTCCTCATAAGGTGTCCCCTCCAGACCCTTCACCATCCTCGTGGCCCTCCTTTGGACACTCTCTAATAGTTTAATGTCTTTTTTATATTGTGGTGCCCAAAACTGCCCCCAGCACTCAAGGTGAGGCCACCCCAGTTCAGAGCAGAGCGAGACAATCCTCTCCCAGGTGCCAGGACACTGCTGACTCATGTTCAGCTTGCCACTGATGAGGACCCCTCCGTGTCTCTGCAGCACTGCTCTCCAGCATCTCGTGCCTCATTCTATGCACACAACCAGAATTGTCCTGTTCCAGGTGCAGAATCTGGCACTTGCCCTTGATAAACTTCATGCAGCTGGTGATTGCCCATCGCTAATTTGTCAAAGTCTCTCTGCAGGGCCTCCCTCCCCTCAAGGGAATCCCGAATTAGCTCCTCCCAGTTTAGTGTTGTCGGCAAACTTACTTAGTATCCCTTCCAGTCCTGTGGCCAAGTCATTAACAAAGGTATTGAAGAGCACAGGGCCAAGGATGGAGCCCTGTGGAATCCCACGAGTGACAGGACACCAGCCTGATGCCACCCAAGTCACTAAAGGCCTTCGTGTCCAACCCATGAGCCAGTTGCTCACTGGTTGTTGAGCTGTGTGCTGGACATCTTGTCCGGAAGGATACTGTGAGAGACAGTGTTGAAAGCTTTGCTGGAGTCCAAAAAGATTGCATCAGCTGGCTTTCCTGGATAGCTAAGTGGGCTACCCTGTCGTAGAAGGAAATCAGTTTCAACAAGCAGGACTTCCCTCCCATGAAGCCCTGCTGGCTGTGACCAATGACTGCGTTGTCTTTCAGGTGTTTTTCAATACCTCCCAGAATAATCTTTCCATGATTTTACCAGGCACTGAAGTGAGACTGACAGGCCTGTAATTTCCAAGGTCCTCCTTCTTCCCCTTCTTGAAAATCAGGGTGATGGTTGCCAGCTTCTGGTCAGCTGGGACCTCTCTAGATTCCCAAGAGACTATTTAAATAGTGTGACTTCTTGCTCTGTCATCTTCACTGAGTTTTACCCATCTGTAGTTCCTCAATACTCAAGAGGGATCAGAAAGAATCAGGTTTTAGTTTTTTGGATTTTCTTGAATTAAGTAGTGTATGTGTGAGTACAAAGTCAAAACTTTTGACCAAAGCTCTATTCCATAATTTCACTACTCGCAGTGCTAAAAATGAAGCTGAGAGCCTTTGGGATTCAGTTGTCTGCTGCTTCGAAGCATGAATCCAAAGAAACCACCCCTGTAGTAGAACAACCAGCTTTCCACCCTGTGTGGTTTCCTCAAGGTTTTCAGCTGTTCTGTGGGAAACTTGACTGTAACAGTTTTTAGCTGAATGCTCTGGAAAGATAATGGAGACCACATTTCCACAAAATGTCAGGAAGAGATCAGGAAGAGATCAGGAAGAGATCCCTCTTCTCTAGAAATTAACTGTCAGATCATGACAAAAATTGAAATTCCTTTTTGCTCCAAGTTTTTCCAGTAGTAGGAAAGCATATTCAGTTTAGAGTATTTGGAGGGTTTCTGTTTGGTTTTGGTTTGTTTTTTAACTAGCAGGAGAACCACTAGTTTGTTGGGTGCGCATCAGACGCAACGTTTGTTTCAGAAAGTCAGGAGGCTTTATTCTGTAGGCAAAGAACATCTTCATTGGGCCACTAGCTCCAGTTACTAACTCCTACCACGCTTCTGTCGTCCAGCAAGGAGGGAAAGTGTTCCACATTATGTATCCTCTGATCAGCGTGGCATCCTGCCTCAGAGCAGGCTTTCTCATCTTGCTCCTCTGTGTCAAGTTCTTTTTTCTGAACTCTGGAATTGGTGCTTGGGAACATTTTTCAGGAGACTGTGGCTTCAGGAGACCCCTCTGCGCTTGTTCTTAAATGGGGGCCTTGCAGAGAAGGAATTGATCAAGGTCTCCTTGCCTTCAAAACTTGCACTTCACCATGCACTGCTCTTGCAGGGCGTTGAGCACTTCTAAGACTTAGGAATGCCATCTTTGCAGTCAAACCACCACTGAGAAAGAAACCCATGCAGTGTGTTGCAGAGCTGAACTCCAAGTTACACCTCTCAGGATGCAGTAGGCCAGATGACCAAGTGGAAGCAAATGCACTGATAGACAACTCACTGTCTTTTCCCGTGATGTCAGTTTGGCAAGCAGAGAGGATGACATTTCATTAGAATAGTTGTAGAGAACAAGCAACTAACTTTTGGCCTTCAAATTTAGAATTGGAGAGGAGGTTTTCTGTTTCATTTGTTTGGTTTGTTGGTTCGTTAGGGTTGTTTTCTTTGCTGTGTTTTTTTTAATGGCTGACATTTATGAGCAGCTGACCTGCACACTGATAGAGATCCACATGACTCTCAGATAACAGCACCCTGGCTCTGTATACTTTACATGAACTGCTTTGGTTTCTTCAGTTGCTCTAGTCTGAAGTTTTGCATCCCTTTCCTTTAGAAATGCTTTTGGCTGTTTCCTTCAGTGTCTAACAGTTGCATATTCTCAGGGATATTTTACTTATCCAAGGTGAAATAAGAGTAATCAGAGCCTTGCTTTAGGGGGGACTAAGGCTGCTTTTTGTGAAGTTAGTATAGCTGAGCATAGAGCTCTGATACAGCATATGAGACAGGCAGTGTCCATCCAGTGTGCATCCTTGCTGAGACATGGTAAATCCCAAAGCAATCTGATAGAAGTGCTATCTAGTACTGAACAATTGCAGTCAGCATATTTGAATAGAGATCGTGAACACATCTTTGTTATATAGTGTCATTGGCATTAGAGCAGAGCTCTCAATTTCAGTCAAGTTCTGCTTAGCAATCGGACACTTTTATTTATTTTATTTATTTTGTTGGGGGTTTTTTTAAACAAGCTATGTTTTGGAGCCCCCTCTGCTGTTTTAAGACACCATACTCAGTTCCATATTTAAGTTTGTGATGTTACAATTGTAGAGTATGAACTGCATACTCAAGTGCTTTAGTGTAAGCATAAGGAGTCATTGAAACATCCCGTCTTGACACTGTTGTGCTGTGGATCTCCCTCTAACAGACGCACTAAAAGTTAAGGGCCATGTACCTTCACTTACAAGCTTTTTGTAAAGCATCATCATGATTTAAGTTACAGCTGTTTGCTTTTACAATGTTTCATAGTTTGAAAAGAGTCGCTCGATTGGCCGGACATGTAAAAAGTATGCCCAAAATCTGCCCCAGCTGTTTGCAGCCTGCTTTGGCAAAGGGATGTGGGCCATTATAGAAAAAAGTGTTACATATGTCCATATGCTGGACCTTCTAACCGTGTCTTTTCATTGTCACTTCAGCTTTTGTGGAAACCTTTAGGGAAGCTTAAACTGCCTTTCACACAACCAGGAAAGATCATTAGCGTGTTCTTACCTGGCTGTCTTGACCTTTTTTCCCACCTGGTCCTTCCTTTCTATCCATTGTCACCTGCTTTGCTATCAGAGGTGTTGCTGTCAGAGCAAAGCAAGATGTGTAAGTCATGCAGATATAAACGTGGAAAATCAGACATGAATTCTTTGGCAGGCAGTGTAAATTGAGACATTTCAGACTCGGGTGTTCTGCCTCATAGGAATGAAAGCACGAGGTTTTTTGGTTTTGCTGTTTTGTTTTGTTGTTTTAATTTACTTATTTCTCTTCTCTTGCCTGCATAGCACAGATAACAAAACAAAACAAGCTCGGTGGGAATAACTAAATTCATGCCTGGTTGCTACCTTGTGTAGCCCCCTGGTGAACAAGCCCTGCAAACTTCTGCATGCTCCAGGCACTATAAAACCTGCCTCGTGCAGGAGGGGTGTCGTAGTGCACTTACGGGCTCCGAGCAAACCCAGGCCGTAGCTGATCCTGCTCACAGTTGACACAAGGATTTAAGCACTTGCTTTGAAGTTACGACATAGGCATATGCTTCACTTACACACACGTGCACCATCCCACTGGCATGCAGTTCTTTAAAATGCAGTCTTTGTCATTTTTAATATCCCTTTCTTGGTGTGAGATTTCTCCCCCACATACTCCAGATGTGCTAAAGCTGGATTTTTTAAATATGAAACTTCCTTGTTTTCATTTCCTGATTTCTGCTTTACGCTAAGTGTGTTAACTTTTTTTTGCATTTCAGCATTCAAGGGGTCCAAAACTTGTTGATTCCTTTATTTAAAGCCATCGTGAAAGTTTGAGATTTATGCCTGCTTGAAACTAAATGAGTAAATTGCATTCCAGAATACAATAATTAAGCTGAAAACCAAAGCAGCTTGCTTTTATGATTTCCTTTCCTATTTTCTTTTCTTTCAAGCCAGTTTTGGGCATACATTTTTATCAGTGTCAAGCTAAGCTTAATGTAAGCCTTTCTCTTTGCATACGAAAATATATACATACTGAAATACATTTAGAGATGAAGAGAAGGTATATTGCCTCACACTTAAATTTACTGAATTCTAAGGGCTTGTTCGTGCCCCCCAAATCACCTCTCTCAGTGTAAGCTTTGGACAAATTGTGCTGTCATAAGCAGTTCAGTCTGAAATACTCTGAAGTTTCCAGTCTGCATCATCTCTCAAGTCGTACAGCATCTGTCTCTTCTTTTGGAGCATTGTTAAGACTTTGGACAGACTTTTATATTATTTCATTATAATAAACTTATTTTAAATAAGCATGTTTTAAAATCTCGTTTTCTCCTTGCATGGATTTTGTTTCTTTTATTACAATATGGGGCCTAAAGTGCTCTTCAAGACTGCATCTGTTATGGGTACTGTGTGAACAGTCGAAACCAGTATGTTTCTGGTTCACAGAAACTGCCTGTATGTATCTTTGTATGAAGAATGTTAACACACCTGAAGCCTGTTTAGACTGCGAGAATAAAAGCTGTGTCTGGCACCTGGTTGTGGGTCCTTGGCCAGTGTAAATACGAGAAGATTGTAGTTAAAAAACCGAGCTGGGCAGTGTGAGAGGAATTTGTATTTTCAAATCACATGTATTGCTTGTCCTTGGACTTGAATCTCTTCCATAGAGATTTCAAAGACTTCAGAAACTCCCATTTGGTCGTCTTGAGATGCAGATAAGGACTGGTGGTATCCCTTTCCTCTCCCTTTTCTTTCTCTCTCTCCAGCTAAAGACAGCATGGACCTGACAGCAGATCTGTGATCCCCAGTCGTGTCTCTAGCATGGGCAAGTCCCTCTGTTCAGTGGCAACAACCAGGCAGAGATCTGGGCCCTGGCAGAGGCATTTTCTCAGCTGCAGAAGAGCCCTTGCCTGTGCCTAACCAGGCCTGTGGCAGGGGGAGGATGGGGTGCATGTAGTGCACCCTGGTGCAGCAGCACTGCTCATCAAGAGCTGCTGTCTCCCATGGGATACGGGAGGCTCTGAACCATTCTAATTGCAGTTGGCCCCAGAGCATCCTCCTTGCAAAGGCCAAGAGTTGTATTTGCTTCAGCGAGGACTGAGCACGAGTCATCAGTCCCCTCTGCAAAATGTCCCTTTCTCCTGAACAGCCAAACACAGACCAGCAGCACTGCACAGACGTACTGATAGAAATCCCATGCACAAAAAGATACCTCCCAGGCAAGTGCCACCTCGCTGCAACTTCTGCTGATTAATAAAAGTGAATCTGTTGCCATTACGGGATCCCTGATGAACTGCAGAAAGAGCCTCAGCTTTGAAAGTTTGCCATGTTTGTTGGTAAAGGTCAGGGGATGTGATAGCGGCTGCTAAATTCCTGTCCCTGCAGGAATCTAGATCCATGGTTCAAAATTAAAAGTGGTGTGCTGAACATGTACGGTTCATAGGAACACACAGGTGCTGCTGTTAAAATGGAAAGGTCAAAGAGGACACATTAGATTCAGTAATAACCAAAATATCCTTAAATATTTTTTTTCCTTAGGGTTCTTCTGTATGGATAAAAACTATGTTTTCTGATGTTAAGAGGGAAAGACAGTGCAAGCTCACAGCATCAAAGTTATGACCAATGCAATGAGGCAGAGTGAAACCCTCAGTGGGCTGGTTTCTTTTTAGCCCGGCTGGAAACCCTGCTACTCTGCAGGCAGCATGGGGCTGGCATGCAGTTTTGCTGACCTCTAGGAAGTAAAAAGCTATTGCAATGCACGATATGGGACCATAATTCAGCACCACAGCAAAACCTGGAGTACGGATTTTAAACACCAGTTTAATACATTTATGCAAAGTTGTTCCCTGGTTTGTAGCCATGAGGAGAAAAGTTTTATCGTTAGAGAACTGGGAGAGTAAGAATGAAGCACAAGTACGAGGACTGAGAAAAGGAATTGCAGGAGATGCTGCAGTACACCAGACATTTACAGGCATTGGTACAACCAAGCTAAGTGTCTGTCTGTCCATTTGAAAGCTTTTGTCCAAGATGTCACCATGTGTTTTTTCCTAATATTTCAATACATTGACCCAAATATATTTCTTAATGAACAGATATTTATTCCACTCCTCCTCTGTCTAACACAGGTTTTAGATTTGTTTCTTGTGTGTTGCCATTAAAAAAAAAATACCAGCCTTAGAAAGCTTCCAGCTTCCCTGCCCTGCCCCTGTGAGGGGATGGTTCCCAGAGAAGCTGCACTGGTGGCATTGCAGGCTCAGCCCCCAACTTTGGGAATTAGGGAAAAAGGCTTTTCCAGGTTTTGTTGTGTTCTTGCATTCCCCTAGCCTCCATCTTTTACCAGCCTGTTTCTTTGCTGGTGTCCTGGCTTGCAAGGTCTGGTAAAATTTCTCCAGGGTCTTTCATTGTTTACCCACAGCTTCAGGGAGGTGTTGCCATGAGTGCAGGAGTTCTGCCTGCAGCAGGAGGAGCTGAAATTGGTGATACTCGTGTCCTTCCAGAGCTGTCAGCCAAGGAGCTTTGCTAAGATGCTGCTTCCCCGGTGGGTCCTGGTGCCAACCAGCAGCATTTGGCTGCTTTCTCTGCCTGTACCTCACTGCTTTCAGCAAGATGCACTGGTGTGTGGCCTGTGCTTTGGCCCACAGCAATGCCAAAGAACAAACAGCTCCTTGTTTTCCTGAAATCAAATAGATCTGAGACTTTGAAATGCATTTTGTATCAATTTTTTTGTACCAGGGCTCCTGCTCCGGCTATGGCTTTCTGCCAAAATAATTTCCAATCAGTTTAGCATCTGTTTCCAGTGTTGGTGTTGCCAGCTCATCTGTGTCTTCAGAGACCAGACATGCCTCACATAGTTTCCTATAGGTCATAGTTTTCCACTTGCTTTCTTGCTTAGCAGCTGGTACCCAACCTCTTCCTGCAGGCGGGAGGAGCTGCGCAGTGCAGCCTCTGCTCTGCTGCCACCCCTCGCCCACCTCGCTCTCTCCCAAATGTGACATCAGAGCCTCAGGCACTCGACACTGGCTGAGCCCAGCGCCCCACGCACCACACAGTGAGCAGCAGCCAGCTCTTCCAAACCAACCGAGCAGCTCTGCCCCGTGAGCAGGACGTGGCTGCGTGCAGCGGGGTGCTGCGGCTGCCTGTGAAACCTGCGCCGAGCCCTGGGGCAGCTGGGAGAGGCTTTCTTGCCAAAAACCCTCTCTTGCTCTCCCACACAGCTTCGTTCTGTGCCCCTGCCTGTGGTGTGAGGCACTGACAGTTCTGCCTCAGCAGATGTGCCAGCCGGGCACAGGAACCTTCTTGCACGTGCTTCTCCCCTTGTCGGGATGTACTGAATGTCCCAGTCATTCAGTGGATCATGCCAGGACATTTCACAATTTATTTTCTTCAGTCCAGCTTACTGAATTCCCCTTCCTTCCCCAGCCGTCTTTTAAGGATCTATATTCTCTCTTCAACCTGCAGTGCACTCTCAGTGTATAAATAGTCACTGGTACTTATCCCCACCCCACACTTCATCAGTCACCTTGAGCGGGCTGCTCTCCCCTGGGGCTCAAACCAGCCCCTGGGCAGAATCTGGGGAAAACCCTGGGCTATTTCAAAGCACTTGGACATGCTTCTTGTCAGCCAGCCCAGAAGTTTCTTCATATAGCACTTTGTTTACTTATATCAGTCTTGTGTGGAGAGTTCATATATCCAGACTATGCTCCTTCTGAAATAGGACTCCCTCCTGTCCAAGCTCTTCCGCTTTGGATAAAGTAATTAAATATTAATTTACATTTTCTTAACCCTATATCATCAGGCAATGTTCACAGCCTGTGCGAATGTAGCTGTTATCCATCCAGGGTGAGGATTTATCTGTCCACGTTCATAGTTTTTTTTCCTCCTTACCATCTCAAGTGGAGCTCTGCTTTCTGCTCTATTGATGGAGATGCCTAAGAACACATAAAAGCAGGATATTCCTACACAAATAGAACTTTTGAAAAATAGATATTTATTACCACCTTTTTATGAAATCAGAGACAAAAAAATAATCTGCTGAGGAAGTCTTGTCTTAAGGAACTTTTCTTACGGGCTTCAAAGTTTGGTGAAACCAAGGGAGGGTCTGGAAAGCTGCCTTGGTTTACATCCCTAAATAAATATAAGACATATATAACCACATTGGTAAATCACAGCTGACAGGCGTGTGTCCCTCAGCCTCGGTGACAACCTTCACTGAACCACAGGTGCTGAGGGTGCGGGGGGAACTCCTTCCACTCCCAAATCCCGATGCAATTCATCTGCCGTGGTTACAGCAGAAATTAGGAAGTCGTCAGTCTTCACATATAGATGTGCTCACCAAGCAGGCCACCCTGCCGGGAAACGTGCATAGGCGTGCTGCAAGCAAAGAGAGAGACCAGAGCCACCCGGCATCGCCCCCACGGTGCTGCAGAACCCCCTTCCCGGCCTTTTGGGGCGGGTTGGCAGGAAGCTTTAGCTCTCTTTACCCTGCAGCTGGAGCCCAGCCATCCTCAGGGCTGCAAAATACGGGGCAGTACAGGGAGAGCAGGGGGCTCCCCTTGCAAATGGCCTGACAGATCCTTGACTGCTGAATGCAGCAGGAGTGAACACATTATTTGCATATCCTTAAGGCTCGGTTCTTGCTTGCCAATACCCGGTACAAACTCTCTGATGTCAAGCTGTTTGTTCCATAGGCCCATCGAGGCAGTTTAATCCTCCCTGCCGCGTGGTTACTCCCTGACAAACCTGCAGGACATAATTGCTCATCGAATAATCTGATAGTGTGGAGCAGGGGACAAATATTTGACATCTTTAAGTTAGAGTAACAGCTCTGTCTCAGGCAGCATAAGGCAGAGCTTGCTGACCCCAGGCAACAACAGGTACAGCTCTTGGAGCTTTATTTAGAAGCTGTAGTCCTGCAGCCTTTCTCACCAGATATTGTCTTGCTGAAAAAGTCCTGACACAGAGCAAGCCTCTCTGCCCTTCACTGTGCCCACCAAGACCAGTGAGATCACCAGCTTTTCCCCACTGGTCCTGCGCTTCTGCTCTGGGGCTGCTGCTGGGGTTGACAACCAATCTCTGCTCAAACGACAGCAAAACAGTAACTTGTCACTACAGCCACCACGTGGTTTAGGATGGTTCATCTGAATGTACTGGGGCATCACACTTTAAACCCAGCATTTTACTGTATTTCACAACCAGTCTCCCTGTGGATCTTGGCCCATAATATACACATTTCAACCAGCCACTTCCGGACAGTTCAGTTGCCTGAACTGTTCTGTTTCTCACCTCTAGTCAGTCATCCTCACCTTTAAATCTGCTAACAACTCAAAACCTGAGCAGTCCTCAATGTTCTCTTTCTTGGCACATCCTGTCCTCAGAGCAGTAGTGCCAGGTAGGTAAAATGTCAAACCCAGCGGAAATGTGTAAAAGAAATTACATTGCTGTGAAGCATCAGGATTGCCAGGCTTCTAGTGGATTCCTATTTGTCCATCAAATAACTTCCGAGAGGAAGGCATGGGAAACACCAAACATAACCTGCCCCAAATGTCTGACTGGCTCAGCACAGCCTCTTTCAGCTCATGCGTGATGAGTTTCATGGGGGTACATGGCTAATTGAAATAAGGAAGGCAGGGAGCAACTGTACCTCTTCTCTTCCAAACGAAATTAGTCACTGAAGAGTTTCTGGGATCCCATGGAGGGTTTGGGGAACAGATGGGGTCTCGAGCAGTTCTCTCCTTGCTCTACCAAATTGGAAATGTTCTGGTTGGGAAGGCAAAGGAAAATAAGTGTTACATGCCTGCATTTCCATGTTGTAAGTCAGCATTCAGTAGTGGTTTTGTGGGAAATTCCACTGGGTGTCTCTTCCTCCCAGGAGGGTGACAGTGAATAACGATCAACACCCACCCCCCTGTTTACCCTACAGAGGATGCTACGGACCCTGACAGGGC
Organism: Rhagologus leucostigma; assembly: GCA_013397725.1. Lineage (NCBI taxonomy): Eukaryota > Metazoa > Chordata > Aves > Passeriformes > Rhagologus > Rhagologus leucostigma. The sequence continues at coordinate 2,838,618 of VZTD01003784.1, forward strand.
CCTGACTCCTCTTCAAGATGAATACTGAAAGCTTCCTCCACACCTGGCACAAGGGTCAAAGACGTCTTGCCATGGGCTTGAATTTAATGCTGATGTCAGTTTGTTCACTTATTAAATGGTGACACTTTAGACCGGCTAAGAGAGGGTCATCAGTTGCCAAGTTTCTAAATATACTAAACATGCTGCTGTGTGAGTAGGTTAATGTTACCTCCTCTTCCTCCTGGCTGATTTATTGTGCCGTTAACTCAGATTCCTGCTCTGTTGAACCTCTGTGTTTGTGTTATCACACACCAGCCAGGCAGGCTCCCAGCTGCACCCGCAAAACAGCTCAGGGAGTGCTTTGTCCTTCCCTGTGTCCTGCAGGCAATACCACCAGCAGCATTAGCCCTGTGGACAGCAGTGCAGGCAGCTTTTCCTGAAGAACATGAGATTCTCTGACACACATGTGATGCCCCACATGGGCATGAGGCCCCTTCCCACCTCAGCCACACTGGCCAGAGCGGCTCCTCTCCCTGCCATGCGCTGCTGCATCGCTTGGCTTTGCTATCAGTGGCTTTGATGGGTTCAGCTCCATCATTCTCCTTCCCCCTCCTTTCCAAAAAAATCCTGAGCAGCACTCCATGCAGGAGGGCTACTTGCTCAGTAGTGTGTGGGAAGGCTGCAGCAAAGTACGTCTGTTTAAACCCTCTTCTCTCTCACTGAAGAAGATTATGCATCCAAAGTGGACCCTCCCTCAGATGCTTGAGGAAACTGTCAGAGTGAATTAAAAGATGTAAAAGGCCAGGGCTATAACTCAGTGCCTTTTAAGTGCCAGGATTTTGTGGGGGATGGAGGGAGGGAAGCAGCCACTAATGTAATTTCTATCAGGAGTATACTCCTCTAATATAATTTGGCCTGGCTACCCTTTCAAATGCAGCCTTCCCTGGCTGGACTGGTTCAGGGCCATCCTCCTTAATGCCCCAGTAATTACTGATGCAAAGAAAGCATGTGCCCAGGCTTTGCTCTGGCCTTTTCAGCCCTGGAGAGACACCAGCTTTCTGCATAGAGCACATTTCTGGGCATGTAACTGGACACATTAATATTGTGGGGGTTTTTCACCGCCTATGTTCATTAAAGACACAAATGGCTCATTTGCTTAGGCTTTGTTCCTTTTTTCTCTTTGGTTAAGGTCTGGCAGTGCTCTAAAGGTCTACAAGTTGTATGGTCTCTTACCAGATTAATAAGCATCAGTTACTCTGATCCAAATTTCTGATCCGAATTTTACATTCACCAGTTGTTTGTCCTTTTGCCAGTACCTTATGCTGCCCATAGCAGAGCTCAACAGCCCGTTATTCTGTGCTTTCCTTGCAAGGGAATGGTTTCCAGGGAAGGGACCCTTGCTTTGACGTATCCATCTCCTTAGGCAAAAGCTATCAGAGAAAGAACTTGAAAGTCTATCAGAAAGTGCTCTCTTTGCCTCACCCTTTGTGAATTAAACCATTATTTTTTCCAACAGCTCTTTAAAGATCTCCTTGCAGCATTGTGTGTGGTAGACTTAAATATCAGCAAAGAACCACAGCACAGTACTGATTTCCTTCTCTTGGGTTTACTTTGGTCATCTCTTTAAAATACATCTCCTGATTGTATGTGGCAGCCAAGTCTATTGAATTGTCCCCAAAAGCAGCTAACTGGGGACTTATTACTGTTATCCCTCATAAACAGCTGGTGCTCAAGGACAGTAACTGTTCTTGGGCACTCGCAGTTTGAGGATAACCACCAGTCCCCTCTCTCCCTGTACAAATGAGTGGGGCTGAAGTGGGAATGGACCCTATAATTTTTGGAACGTAAGAACCGTGACCAAAGTGCTTTACTGTGACGTATGCAGGGCTGCCACAAGCAGAAGATGTTAGAAAAGGGATGGTGTGAGAGACTGAAAGAGAAGCTGATGAAGCAGAGCAGAGCAGAAAGGGCATTGCAGAGTTTTCGGGAGGCTACAAAGGATATGAACTTTGGTGTCTTTAGAGGAAACAAGAAGAAAGAAAGAAGGAGATGAAGTGCACAGCCAGATTTATGGGCAAGGACAGCCTTGACAGCTATGATTTTGAATGGTTTGAAGGGAAGGGAGAAATGACGTAGGCATTTGGGTGCCAGAGAGGTGAGTGTCACAGAAGCTGAGTTTGTAGAAAGGACAGGCAGAAAACAGACTCACTCATTCTCTGTCTGTCAGTACACCTCCTTTTCCCCTGGGGACAGGCAGCACTGCCAGTCTCTGGAACGCCCTGTTATACACGAAAGCCTTGGGACAACAGTCTCGCAGGTTGCTACTGCAAGGCAGGGCCCTCTTCTTGAAGCCTGGGTGCCAGCTTCTGGGAGTGTCCACATCCCAGGCGCCAACATCACCATTCCCACTGTCCACCAGCACGGGAGGCTTTCTGGTTCGCAGCCATCAGCTCAGCCTCTGATACAAAGTTACAAAGCAGCCAGCAAATACATTATCAGGTAGCAGGAGGGGATAATCCCCCAAACCACAGCCCAAAGCCTTATTAAAAATAAGTACATTGCGGATTCCAGTCAGAAATCAATGGCGGTGGAGCTGTTCTGCCCATGGCGTGCTGCAGGGGTCAGTTTGGGGATGAGGCAGCAGCAAGCCCAGGAGCAGGAATGCACAGTCACACTCCCAGGCTGTGCGCACGTCATCTTGCCCACACAGAACTGGATCCCACGGCAGGCAAGGAGAGGCAGCAGGCATGGGAAAAGAGGTGTTTTTTCCCTCCCCAGCATCTTAAACTAGGTAATTGTATTTAAAAAACGTGTTGATAAACCCAAAATTAAATAAGTGAAGGTAAGGACATAGGGGAAGTAAGGTAGCATGATTTATTGACATGAGCTGCTAATATATGCAGTAGGTAATTACATATATTTAATAATATATTAAGTGCAAGCCAGATTTTTTGTATACATTAATACAGTGCATGGCATAATGCTTTGTACTTGCCTAGAGTTGCATACTAATCATTAGAAAACTCTCCCACACGCATTTGCTGCCAGAAAAGTCCAATGAGCTGAAATATTCTAATTAACTTTTGAACCAGTCTTGGCACAACGTGTTGAGAAACTCAGAGAAGGAGGGAAGACAATTTGCAGCAGACCAGGCACCACCCAGGTGAAGAATACCCAATTAATGATAAATCAGGTATGTCAGAAATTAGGGCAAAGGATTTCTTTTGCAGCATTTTAAATCCTATCTACTTTACACCTTCCCGGGTGTCTTTTTCGTGCTTTGTCATCTGAGGGGAACAAGACAGTAACAGTAGTATGAAACACTTTTTTTGTTTCTTTATATTTTACATTGCGTTGTCCATTTAAAATCCATGCTTTGTAAGTGTTCTCAGACTGACCAGACTGATAGGCCCCTTTCTGAACACGTGCAGCACAGCACAGTTTTACCTGGGTGATCACATCTCCTGCTTACATATTCTATGATCCATGCACATAGCCTTGTTATTTCAGTGTCCTTCAGAGGTAGGAGCTTTTAATTAAAAATGATTCAGCTGAAAACTGAAGGTGAAAGGCCACTGGAATTACCAAATTTCTTGGAGACTCCAGCCTTTTGGGGGGTTGAGATGAATTCCTTGGAGATGATGAGCAGTTCAGATGAAGTGCCTCCAAGCCCAGGATGGTAACACCCAGCAGATGCTGCCAGAGGTTCAGCCGGAGGGATGGCCAGCAGGACGTGCTGCTGGGAGTGTGTCTGTCCTCGAGAGCCTCCCAACAACTCTACACCTGCTCCTTGTGGTGTGATGCTGCTGGAACCTGCTGCTTGCACAAGCACAGGAAATTAAAAGGCAGCTGTGCTAGTGCCCAGATTTCCAGAGTTTGTGGCAATTTTCTTGCCCAAGTGGTTCCTTGACCTTTTATTAAGACCTCAGTTAAAAAAAAAAATATTAAACTGTTAAACTGGGCTACAAATGCTGGTGGCTTGGCTTCATAGCAACATAAATAGCCCAGGTAAGTGATAGTCATGAAGAGTACATGAATTTTCTTTTCTTTTTTTGTTGTTAATTGGTGATGTCCAGTATCACTTTATACATGCATAGTTAAAGTCTTCTAGGCAGGTGGTAAAAGTTGCATGTGTTTCTTGATTGCTTTAATGCATTATCATTATAACACAACATCCACCTTTATTTAACCTCTACAGAAGTGCCAGTGTCAGTGCAGCTGTTGCAGCGCTGTCGCTGGCACAGTTAACTCACACATTTCACACAGTCCTGTACAACATTTACCACAGAGCAGAAAAGAGTGGCTTGTATGAAAACAATGCCTAGTGTTAAGGCTTTTAGTCCTGAATTCTGCACATCCTTTGTTTCATTTTCTGTTGCAGACTCTTTGTCACATAACATTTAATATGCTTTCCATATGAAATTGGCTCTTTACTAGTTGCTAATAAATAAGTATATAATTACCCTGACTCCAATCAGAGCTGATACAGTTGAGCGGCCTTCCCAAAAAACAAAACCCACATGTACATCGCACAGCACGACTGAGCATCCATAAACACACTACTCCGAGGTCTGATTTTCGGCGATACAAAAGTGAGCACACACGCTGGGGTACACGGCGGCAGAAACAGAAAGTGGCAGAGGGGGAGGGAGGACGGAGTGTAACTGGGAACTGAATGATGATGGTTGGGTGGACAAAGGGTTGCAAATGTAAAGACCTTCCAGTGTGGACACCAGAGTGAAGACAATGTGTACATGGCCATGGTTTCAGGCAGGGAACCAATACTGTCCCAGCCCCTTGGGGTCAGGCAGAGCCCAGCCAGCTCAGCACGCAGGAGAAAAATATGGAAATACATTCCTTCTTTATCTTCCCTCCTTGTCTGATTTCCTCCTGGGAGAGAACTTCTCGGCTATTTCACAGTTTATTTGTCCAGTTTGTCCTTTGTGGTGTGTTTTGCAGGCCTCCTGTGACTGCTCGTAGTGCACAGACACACACAGACAACGCCTTTACCTGTAGGTGATGTTAACCAGCGTTTTTGGCTGATTTGCTGATTCTGAAAGAACTTTAACTCCTTTGACCAATGAAGGAGCATTGGTAACCTTACTGTTGCTGAAGTCATCTCTCATGGATACAGCACTTGCTAAGTTCACATTGTAATAAAAGAAAAAGTCCCTTTAAACACCGCATCCAAGATATGCTTTGTGTTTATGCAGAGAAGGGTTAAAGACAAAACCCCTGAAGACATTATATTTGGGTTTAACACTGCTAAGTGGAGGTAATTATTACACAATATTCCTGGTTAATGAAACTCAGCTTCCAGTAGTTTAATGTTGCTTTTATGATTGACAGCAAGTTGCCATCCTCAGCCGCATGAAAGTCTCACTGGCACACGCTGTTTGACATTTATTTCTCTATTAAGACAGGATGCAGTGGTCCTATTTTTCCCTATCTGACAAACTTATAAAAAAAAAAATCTCAAAATGGCCATCAGCAGCATGACGTGTCTTTGTTTGTTCTCACAGAGGTGGGTGGGGTGTTTTTTGTCCCAGTCCTTCTTGGATAGGTGATAGTGTAGCACCTAGCACCCGCTACTCCCGGGATGCTACCCACCTCCGCTCCCCTCATGTGAAGTATCGACACTGTGTGGAGTCAATGTAGCAGTAAGAAGTGCATCGCAATTTTCCATAAGACCTAGAATAAAAGAGAATATCTCAGTTTCAAAGCATGGTATAGTTCACTTATACGGTTTCTGGATGTAACTCTCCGTGGGAGTGATGAACCTCAGAATATGCATATGCACCAACATGTGGGAAACAAAACAGGAGAGCAATTTTCATCAGTGCTCAACTGTGTTCTCCTTTGTCAGCAAAACAGGAGTCCAGGAGAAGCTATGAGTGAAGACTTAACTCCCAGTAATGTCAATTAAAAAAACCAAAATCCCTATTGGCAGCAGGACTAGAGCATTTCATGGGGGTGGATGCAAAAGGCCCTGGCGCTCACCCACGGGAGCTGTGGAACGAAATATCTGAGGGTCTGAGTTAAATGTTTTTCCAGTTACTCCCAACAGCTTCAGCAGGCGTGACTGTGCCTGTCCTTTAACTTATTTTTCGTGTACTTGAAATAACAAGAGTGACACATTCCCACATTTGAAATAATAAAAAAAAAAGTAAATTGAAGAGTCCTTGCAAAACAAGGAAAAACAGAGATTTTGTCTTTCTACTGACTTAAACTGAGCTGCAGTGACGCTACCTACTGAAGACTTGACCAGAGTTGTTAATAAGAATTTTAATGAGTTTTTATTGCTGCCATGTCTAAGTGAATAACTCATCCACAGCATCAAACTGTGGACTAAGCAGCTTTAAAACTATGTCCTTGGATAACCCACATTCTCAGACCAACATAAAATCTGAAGAGAAGGTGTGTGAAATAGGAGGAGGGATCTGTGGGCTGGAAAGAGTAAAAAATGGGAAAAATCAGTTGCAGCAGAGTTCTTGGAGAAAAGGTTGCTTTGGGGTAAAACTCCCATGGGAGTGCCATGGTCACGTACTCAGCCCACTTTACTCATGATTCACAGCTTTTTCTTTACTTTGGCGGATAATTTGCAGACTACACACAAAAATAAAACATCTCAGTTGCTCTTCACAACTTGAATAGATTTCACGCAAAGTGAAATTTATAAAATTTTCCTCAAGCTTTCGTGCTGCTATCTTTGGCACCAAACTTCAGACTCTTAGAAGGGAACAGTTTTTACAGTAGAAAACAGCTCCACACTGTCTGAAGATGAAGTCTCTGTAAAGTGTTCCAGGTTTGTCAGGTTTACTGGTCTGGATTTTAGTAATCTCTTACACCGGGAGTGCTCCAACAATTACAGTGGAAGGATTAGCACAGCATTAGACTTACAAAGACATCCTGTGGTTTCTTATTCCTGTCAATTAGCACATTATTGTTCCCTGAATGATGAGGGCTCTGTGCATAATTTAATTTGCAAATTAAATGTTTCCTGTTAGCCAGTAACAATACCTGACAGCTAAATAGAGGTGCTGCTGTTGGAGGCAAAACTCTGACCAGAGGAAGCTGCCTAAACAGAGGCAGAGAAAGCAAGTCAACAATAAGCAGATGTTTAAAATGAAGGACGTTGCTAAGCAGATGCACGGCTTTGCATCTGCTGGTGAATGCATTTCCTGCGCCTTGGAAAAGCTGACAGATGACTGCTTGATTCAGAATCGAATACGCCCCTAGGGTACCCATTAACGGGAAGGGCAGCAGGAGGTCGGTACGAGCCTGTGCTTTGGTTGTTGTGGTTTTTCTCCTTCAGTGTGATCATCTTCCCATGGTCTTTCTTACTCTTCTTATGTTATGGCTGGACATTAATGTGACCAGATGAGGAAATCTTGGCAAGATACAGGCAAACATAGATCTATAGACCTTCATTTTGTACAGTAAGAGGCATGTACTTCTTACTGAGAAATGAGATTTAGCCCTTAAAGTCAATGATATGCAGTAATAATTTGATAGACTCTCTCTTCCCTGCTTCTTGCAGTGGTCCCAGTGGAATGAGGTTTGTGTGTGAGACTCCTCTGTTTTAAGGCTGGCAAAGAGAAAAAAGAAAGGAAAACTACACACAAAACCCCCCATAAACAAACCAACCAAAAACCCACCAAACCAAAGTGAAGACCTCCTCTTACATACCCAGGAAGGTATGTTCTACATGTCAAATATCCAAAATCCATCCCATCGCAGTCTTCAACCCCCTCATGCTTGTAGCCATCTCCGCAGTAAGCGCGACGGCACCCTGGTGAAAAATACAGAAAGAAAAACCTTCCAGGCACTTCATATGTAAAAGAAACAGGTAAAGTAAGTGGAACTAGGTTTTTAATGGTTAAGTATAAAACGGGATATTTTAGGGAGGGCATTCTGTAAGGACTGTCTTAGGAGGAGCAGCATTCTTCACTACAAAGAATGTGCTTTTTTTCTTAGCCTAATTTCAATGACCAAGGGAAAGAATGAATAAATACTAAAAATAAGTACTACACAACCACTAATTACAACAGCACTTATTCTGAAAATTATTATTGCCATAGATAATTGCTATCAAAACAAGTTAACGGAAACATAAAATACAGTTAACGTAAATGACCTGGGGAGGTCACAATCTCAAAAAATACTCTTGGGTCGTTAAGTGATTTGAAATTCCCAACCTAGACCTTTACCCACTTCTGTGCAGTATCTATGTTTGTCTGCTGTGAGTTGCCACATATGAACGGAATTATTCAGCCTGTCTATAAAAAAAAAGGTATATAATGGTTGCCAAAAATGTGTTTTTCCCATTGCTGACTGCTACTGACTTGAGCGTGAGTGGGACTTGTCACATTTTTTCATGGTGACTGACATGTAGGCTGCAGTAATTTGTGGGTTTGTTTGCCATTTTAGCAATTGGACTTTCACTTTTATATCTTCAGCATATTGAGAATGACTTTCTAACATGAACAAATTCACTTACTTAAAATCCCTTTGACATCTTCTGGGATAATCCATTGGTGTTAAGCAAAGGATTAAACAGACACTCAGGAATAGGGAGTTTATAAGAGGCTAAAGTGGGTTATTTACAAATAGAAATGTTAACTAATGTTAATTAATTGCACCAAGGATGTGTTTGTCAGAAATCAATGCTTCTAAGACCAACAAGCCTATTTTACAATAAAATCTGTTTAACATTTGGTTAGCCTTTTCCTTTTGGTTCAGTCACAGGAGAAGAATGATGACAATGTGCTCATTTCCAAGCAACTCAGTGATGACTCCTTGGGTCACACCAGTGTCAGAAAACTATGAATTGCAAGGCCTCCATTGACCTGAAGCTTTGCCCAGTGCATAGCACAGAGAACACCATGTGCCCTCAGACATACAGTGTGCAATTTTGCAGGCACTAGAACTAATGAACACTATTTTCCTGCATGGTTGTTCCCCACGGTTGATTGCAAATTCTAATTGAATCATTTTCTCATGTCTGGAGACTAGAGAGATCCTACTGTCTCTCTGGAGTACTCTGCAGTCAGGCAAGCTTAGAGGGGCTTTTATTTATATGTCTCCCTAGACCTGTCGAGACTGAATTGCCTTTGAAATCTCTTTCCTGTTGTCATTAAAAGGTTGGCTGGGATTCCTAAGTTATACAGGGGAGGGTGGTGATGGACAGGTGGATGGAGAAACTTGCATAGGGCATGATTGCATACACACCATTTTTAAAGTGAGGGTCAAAAATGGAGGGATCTATAAACGAAGAATTGCATCTTTCAGTGTTGGGTGATACTGTTCTGAAATGTGAAGGAGCATCCCTTTGCTAGGAACAACAGAGTACCAAACCTTCTGTGTGGAGATGGTGTAGTCCTGTGCTCTGGGGAAGGATTCATCTGAGAGGGAGAAGTGAAGGTTGCCGCAGCTGCTCGAATGCTTATATGCTCTTTGCTATCCACAATCAGCAAAATGGAAGGAAGATGGAGTAGACATGAATTAAATGTTGTATAAACCTAATAATGAAGGTAGCGGGTCGACACCTTCCCTATGCAAGTGAATAACAAAATCCAAAGTGGATTTTCTGGACTCAGGATCTATTTTACCATGAGAAACTGCCAGCTTCAGTGTCTATCCCAAGGGCTGTGCTGCACTGCAAAGGCGTGCTACAGCTTTCAGACAGAGAGCTGGCAGCCCCCAGGAAAGGTGTGTGCATAAACCAGCTGCTGGATGCGGCCCCCGAAATGCAGTGGTTTGGCACTGACTCAGCAAGGATGCACGAGAAGCACTGTTGTCACCTCTGTCCTGTGCTGGTGTGTGCCATCCACATGCATGAAGTTTTCACCTCAGTTTTCACCCTGTGGCCACTGTATCTCCCTTTCCCTGTGCCTGCACTTGATCCACAAACCACACCAGCTCTCCTTGTGTGATTTAGACAGTAGCGTACCCTGTGGTACAGCTCATGCACCTTCCCCAGTAGAAAGCAGCCACTCCTGCTCTACTGTAACTTACTTATACAGTCGTCAGTCACCACTGCATTGCCGTCGTCGCACTCTTCCCCGTCCTGCACGATCCCGTCTCCACAGGTACCCCCATCCTCAAAGCGGTAATCCATGGGATAGAGAGGGGTGAGCTGACCAAGCAAACACACAGTGGTTACTGAACTGGACCAGCAGCAGCCTGGCTAGCAAGCAGAGGTGAAGGGCTCTGGGGGGCAGATCCCACAACTAGGTTTTTATATCTTGTTATTTGTTGGTCAGAGGGTTTATACAGAGTCTGATCCAAAGTCCAGTAGGCACAAGAAGGATCCTGCTGCTAATTTCCGCAGAACTCAGCTTAGCTCCTTGAATCAATAAAGAAATACATGAGTTTAGTTTGCAGGGTTTTTTCCGCAACTTTGTACCCTGGTGAGTTTTGCCTTATTTCGTATTAAATAAAGACTCTCTTTACTACCATAATTCCCTGAACTCTGCTCCAGTTTGTTCACCAGTGGAACCTGGTTCACAGGGAGGCTAGCAAAACCTGCACCACTTCTGATTTAATGCCTCAGTAATTAAGACTCCTGTGAACAAAATTCACAGAATTATGTATAATTGTGGCAGTATTCAAAAATGAGCTTTTCCCCCATTTGCTTAATTGATTCTGTATGACACCTAAAGTACAGAAGTATGTTCTGTATTTCAAAATGAAACATACACTCACGAGTTTTCTGAGACCACAGTCATATTTTCACCTGGACTGGGAGCCATCCAAAGGTATCCTTGAAATACAAAGATCTCTGATCTCTTCTAAAAGCTAAGGCATTTTCAGTGTTTAACCGGTCCAATTCTTCTTGATTATTCACCACAAAAATCTGGGGCACAGAAAAAGAGGTGATTGGTAACCTTCTCAAGAAGCTTTTTGGAGTGTCACAGAATCTAGTTTCGCATATGTATCTTCGAACAGGTAAATAATCACACAGAAAAAATGGTTTAGTTGTCCTCAGAAACAGAGGAGGTGAGAACCTACACCCGTGGAAAGAATGGTGTTTCCTGGGCGCCTAACTATGGCTCCAATGGCCCCTATTTTGAAATGCACATCTACAGGCAAAAATCATACAAATACTACTGCACAATCACTGCTGAGAAGAACTTTCTGATGGTCAAATGGCTTGATGCTGAAACAAGTGCAAAGTCCAAATAGGCATAAGTGCTTTTTTGTGGATTGACTATAACTTTTTCGGCATGTTTGTGGCTACAAAATAAATAATGCATGGCTCAATACAACCCTCACTTAACTTTGACCACTTTGTGCTTTCCTTAGACTTAACTGGCACTAAAACGAATGTTTCTTTATATGCATATACTGTGGTCTAAAGCCAAGTCTTCAATTACACTGAAAAAAAAATTAGTTCAAATGGTAAAATTAGGACAAGCTCCTGTCTTACCCATTTTTTAAATGTCTCGGTCACTGAAATTGGATGTAAGAGGCATTAGGAAATAATCTCTTCCTTCAGCATCTTAATCAATTTAATTTTTGCAAGATTCAAGCCATTTTTAAATTAAGAAAAAACAAACGGAGTGCTTCTGAGCAAAATGGATTTAGGGCTGAGTCTGATTCTCACCAACATAAACAGAATTAGCTCTTTTAAAAACAAGTTGCCCTGAAATTTTTACGTAGCAGAATATTCCCGTAACCCTGGACAAAGGCCAATTTCATTAAAGAAGCATTGAATAAAAATGCCTTCAGCTTGAATGAAAGAAAGCAAAGAAATAGGAAGCCAGCACAGAACTGATATTGTAATTCTATTCAGGAGCTCACAGCCCAGCCCCAGAGCTCCAATTTTTCTTGAAATCGATAGCAGAACTGTGCTGTCTCAAACTATTACAGATATGAGCCTTTAAAATTGCACAAGATTTAAAAAATGGAATGAATCTAAGACAGTGACAGAAAAACAGCACTTTGTTTCCCAGCCTCTGCCCTCCTCTGGCTGTGCTGGCACTGGAGGAGCCGCGGGGTGCACGGGTGATGGCACTGAGGATGTGCTGCTTTGGCAAACCACGGGGCCAGGGCGCAGAGTACCAACTCTGGATCTTTTCCGTGTGCAGCTATAGAACCCTGACAAAAGCTGACAAGTGATCCAAGACAGTCTTCAAAGCTGCTACATGGGGATCTGAACAGAATAAACAATAGTGATGTTTAAGCTCCTGCTCTTTATACTTGAGGGAGTAAAACAAACAGGGCAGGCAGGAAAACAAGGACTGCTGCTCTGGAAGTGCTTCATTTCCAGAGCTAAGCCTTGCCTTTTTGCCATCCCACATTCCTAGCAGCCAAATGGCACTTGGGGACTCATAGTGATAGTGTATGGTATTTTAGATACTTAGACTCTCATTACTGTCTTTTAAGGTCTGATATGAAATGGTGCCTGATGGAGAAGGAGGGTAATAAGACCTACACATTCTATTGTGAGCCTTACATCTTTTCCTGGGAGTTCTCCAGGCTGCAAAGTACATGATGGTTTTTTTGCGTGCAGTGTGATGTGATATGCACCTTTATTTCAGCACATTAATCTTTCACCGTTATGTTTTAAAAACAACAGGAGGGTTTTTCCTAATGCAACGTGGCCAGGGATGAGCGAGCAGCTGACACAGCTGACAAGACTTTGCTCGTGCAAAAGCCTGAGTTCAATGACCCAGACTAATGGGCGGTGTTCTGAGTGTGTCCCTTCCACACACTGTAACAGCTTTCTGACAGCGTGACAGATGGGGCTTTAACAAAGCTAATTGCTGCTTATTGACATTCAGAGACAACCAGACACCGCACCATTTCCACTTGCATGAGTGGAGTGGCTGGGCTGTGCTGGCACGCAGCAGCAAGGTAGCGTCTGCATTGCTGACTAAGTGCTACAATGCACAGAATAATAAGGCAGGGCCCAGCAGAAGAAAAAGTACATAAACAGTAGTTACAAAGTCCAAAGAAATCAGTGATGAAAAACCGCTAGGTCACATTTCACCAATGCCTTGTCCTTTAAAGTATTTTGTCCAATTTGCTCATAAAAATGATTTCAAGGCTAGAGATGGAAATGAGCTATTTAATGTGTATGTCTGCAGACAGGAGGCCAGACACCTGATTGTCATGGTTTGTGGAAACTCCTGTTTGGTTCAAGGTTGAGGGTCTGTGCTTTGAGAGAAAGTTCTATTGTATATGTGAAATGCTTGACCCCAATATTCAATACCGAAATCACTGTCTTAAAAAAAACCAAGAAAGAGATGCTTACTTTACTGACCAACCTAAAATGCATTTTGATTTACTGAAATAAAAAGAACAGATTATATATATACAGTAGTAGATGAAAGACAGCATCCTCAGGCTTGAAAAAGGTTTCCAAACACATGCTACCTTACTGATGTTTTGAAACAGCTGCACTTCAGCACATCAATCACACAACTATCTATGAGACTGAACTCTTTTGCACCAGCTGGATCTCAGAGGTTTTGGGTACTAGAAGTCACACATTGCTCATATATCTTCCTATTACATAAAAAAAATAATGAGTACAACAACTCTTGCAATAACAGCACTTAAGAACAGCTCACATCCCCTCCCAGAAAACCTGCTTACCGCGGGAACTCTTGGGTAGCTGTGTCCAAACACAGATTCCTCATATGATGGGTTACTCATATGTTGTGGGGTTCTGCAGAGACATCTCCCTGGAGGCCCTGGAAGTCCTCGTTCTCCCTTTGGTCCTATTGCAAATTGCCCTGGGAAGCAGAGTACCAGGTTGCCTTGTTATGAAGTTACTACACAACACACAAACACAGCCTTAGTGGGAAAAGTACAGGTCAGGTGGATATACGCATTTACTCAAGTTTCCAGATAGGCACATCGGCCACCAAATCCACTGGGAACTGAAGGGTTACCAGAAACACTAATTCAGGAGAAAGATGCCAGTTTTTACCACAGTCTTATTATTTCAGGTCGCCTTTTAAATTTTTTACCAGTTTTACAGAGGAAGAGAGAGACCATTTGCTTAGAATAAATGTCAGCCTGTTTGAAGCTGCAGAAATTCAGGACAGGATGAACCCACAGATCACTCTACAGTGCCTAGGCACCAAGTTTTGTAGAGTCAGTCTCTGTATACATTTACAAACACTGGACTTGTGCCTTTGTACAACCACTTGAGCAATGCTGTTTCACAGGTTTCTGTACAGCAAAAACCCAACCAAAAATACAGGAGTTTTCTAATGTTTTAATTAAACATAAAAAAAAAAAAAATTCTGCTCTTTTGACTTTCAAACTTCGGTAAGGATGCACTGCTCTGCAGATTTAGACAATGAGCCAATATGTTCATACAGCAAGCAATGGCATCATTACAGAAATGTCTTTTAGGATCAGAATTTATATTCTACAGGAAAAAAATTAACAGCCCTGACACATAAACTTTCTGTGGCTGGAATAAAGCCTTTAAAAAGTGATCTCAAGGTCCTGGCTGCCTTCCCATCAGCATGGTGAAAATTCTGCCTTCTGAAAGCTTCCAGCTAATTTACTCAAGCAAAGATGCTTCTTAATGGGAGACATGAGATATATGAAAACTCTGAAGCTGTGTCCAGCTTCACAGATGTTCCATTTCCACACCACCACAAGAAGAGACCTCCTGCCCACTAATGCAAGCAAGAGAAGGAAAAGGGAAAGCAAAATGGAAGGGGATATTGAAGAGACTGGCTGCAGTACAAACAGCTGTTGTACATTTGAAGCAACAGTAGTTTCCAAAAGGTTTTGCTTTTCTTTACAGATACTTTAGTTTATATTCAGGTTAAGAAACCCTACCTGAGGGTTCACTGTCACTGTGTATTGTGGGTCCACGTTTGGACCCACAAGCTGACCAGGGTTCATGTGCATGCACAGCTCTGGAGCTGTAAAATTATAAATTATTACAAGGTTTTTCTCATGATTTCCACAGCACACACAACTGCAGTGAGCATACATCTCAAGCACTTAATTACATTAATTAATTATTAATTAGTAATTAATTACTTAATTATTAGAGTTTTTGTCCACTGCTCTTTTTTCCCCAACTCCCATTCCTTTCCATTTTCTTTCCTTCTTTCCTTAAAGCCACTGTAACTTGAATCTCATCTGTTTTTCTCTTGCAGAGCTGCACCGGGTGAGCATGTCTTGGCTGATTAGAAGTCACAGTTTTTCACTGTAAGCCAGGATAACTGGAAAAGCAGACCTTTGATGATTGAGATTACCTAGTCTCTCTGAGGCCATCAGATGGCTTTTCACTGTCCCCATCTACAAAAGTCCCTCAAGGACCCCATAGGCTTTACTTTTGGTTTTATTTGAAACATTAAAAACCATAAAGTAGGCTTTAAAGTAAGGTATAGAGTCCTTCTAATGGACAAGGATGGCATGCCCTGCCTCCAGGAGAAATCCTCTCCTTGCCATCAATGGAGGAGCAAACAAAGCCCTGCAGCACTTTGTGCAAAGGGGCCGATGTGTGCTTGATGAGTCAGGAGAGGCTGGGGAGCAGGGACGCTCCTGGGGAGATCACCTCATCTTCTGCTTACCTAATCCTGACGGTCCAGGGGGGCCTGGCTGGCCAACAGGACCAGGCCTACCAGGTGGGCCCATGACACCTGCTGGTCCAATGTCTCCCTTGAGTCCCTAGAAGAGAAGTGACATCCATTTACTGACTAAACTATCAGTAACAAACAACCTCTTCCAGCCAACACTGGCTTAGGAAAGCCAAGAGATTTGCCAAAAGAAGCTGGCAGCACGAGCTTCATGGACACCACCCCAGGGAACAGGTGCTCTCCTCTCCTGTGTGGAGACAGAAAGGCATGCCCAGGCAGGACTTCTGCTCCCAAATGGGAATGGTCACAGGGATCTGCCCTGTGAGGAGTCAGGAATCACCCTGCTTTGACTTCAATCATTTGATAGCCTTTCTTTAAGGATGAGTTTTTAACCCCTGTAACTCTTTAGGAGTGAGTGCAGCTGAGGAAGAAAGGAGAAAATCACTGAGGAGCTGTCAAGGGCTTCCACAGTGACATTTCCCAATCTTAGTATGCAGCCTTTTAGAAGCACACTAATGACTTTGAAGCTCACACTATTTTCAGAAATGCTTGAGGTGCCTGGATTCCTGTATCTCCTTGACTTTCACCATGGGGATAGCTATGTTAACAAATCATCACAAGCCAAGTGAGGGCTTGGCCTTACAAGTGCAGGTTAGTGTTTAGCAACACCATGCTGACAAATGGTGTCCCTCTGGCAGACAGACAAGTACTCAATGCTGCAAAATTACCTGTGGGAGAGGAGCTTAGACACCGTTACCGTGCAATAGCTAATATTCTTTAGAATCAGCCCTAATTTGCCTCTTGGGAGATTGTTTGTGCAACCATATCCTCAGGCATTTGGAAGTTTCAACCTAGAACTGTTTGACACCTTCTCATTTTTTGCTCTTGAACTTAATACGGTGACACTTATGAAAAATAACTATATTTACCTTCCTGCTCATATACTCTCCAAGGCTTGGATTTCTCAGCTTTATATTTCAGAAGTGTATTACATAGCTTAAAGTTTAAATATCTGACTTGATTTTTATGTAACAGCATACATTATTTAGCATAATAAAAGTGATGTGTACTACGTAAGCTTTCTTTTAATGACAAAGCAGATTATTTCCTTGAAGATGGTAATTCCAGGTTAATGTGTATTCAAAGGCATACGATGAATGGTTGCATGTCTAATTTAAGAGTAGCAAAGCATATATAGTAATATGTGCTGAAATAATTGTTGTTATATAATATGTTACATCCCATGGATATGTTTGAATGTCACTTGCACCATTTCATCAGATGAAGGCTGATTTTGCCATGGCCTATGAAGAATTAATTGAATATTTGCTTTGTTTAATCCTATTAGGTAAGCTCTGAGCCATAAAAACATTCCAGGATTTATGTGAATGTCAGTGATGCTGATCTCTAATTACTTCTTACATTACGCAACACAGAACTAGCAGACCAGGATTTTGTAGCCCAAAGAAGACTTTGGGAAATCTCTTTCCCCCACACAACAGCAATTTGACAGAGGCAAGGTAGTGCCAGTCGGCCGTGTATTGACCGAAAACAAGCTGTTTTCTGTGTCCCCTGCTTTGGAGGAATGATTGCTTAATGCTCTCCTGCTTAGCACTGATGGATTAAATAATAATAGCAAGGGTGGATGTTCAATGGTTTTGCCTCATTTATTTTTCACATGTGCCCACAGCATTCGGAGAAGCTTTTCCCACTGACAATATTTATATTCACGTCCTTTCTTCCAAAGCAGCATTATCTAAAGCCCCAAGTCATTCCTCCTTCTCAAGACTGAAACCCTAAACTTGGCTTTGCTTAGGGTCAGTTCCCAAGTTATAAAGCTTTGGGTGTCATATCTCAGTTAGCAGCCGTGAGGCTGTGACTTGTGACTCCCACCTCCTGGCCACCTTTTTGGAAGAGCCTACCCTAGGGGCAGGGAGAGTTGAAGAAGTCAGTGAGCTAATCAAGACATATCTCAAAATGGAAGTGGAAGTGACACCTGCTTAATTTAGCTGCTTTTACCGAGGCATGTCAGCTGGATCAAGAGACAGGAAATGGCCCCATGCTGGTGGAAACTATCCTCTCAGCTGAACAAACAGCCAGACAACTACAGCACTTAAAGGTGGCAGCCAGACCCACAGAGCCTTCAAATGCCCCTCCCCAGTTTTCTCAAAGGATTAGAAAAGAAGAAAGGAAATAGCAAGTTCACCAGTTACAGAGAGGAAAAGCCTTTTTCATGCTGAATCAATGCTAAGATTGCTTTCAGGGCACCAGAAAGGGGTTTGTGTACTGAGCCTTGGGACTGGAAACACCAGTCTAGGGCCAGACTATAGGTCTTCTAGTCATCTTGATTGTTGCCTTAATTTATGACATGCTTGTGTCACCAATTTTTATTAAGCCACCGTGTAAGGTGACGAAATGTCTAAGGTCAAGTAAGGAGTGCACGGTGTTCAAGCTGATCTGCAGGCGCTGCATGTTCTCTTGCATTATGCTATGGAAAGATGTTCCACAGCACACAGGCAGGACAGATGAACAGAGTTTACAAAAAAATAAAGCAAACTCCTCAAAACCAGCAAAAAAGCACATGTCAGCTTTTAAAACCTGGCAAATCTAGGACAAAAAAATATTTCTTGTTGGTCGTCTAGCAGACTTACATTGCATATATCTTCCTTACTTGGAAGTATTTCCATTATTTCCTCCCTATCACCCAACTCTTCTTTTTCCCCACACTGGCTATTTTATCACTTCAGATATTACCTGTTCTAATCAGAGCAACAGTGAAGCAGGGATGTGCCTCTCCTTGACATGCTGAGCATAACAAGACTGCAAACAAAATACTTCCACCTAAGCCCCTACCACTGAAATGCTATAGCGGTGGAACCAGTATCCCATTCACACACAATTCCTAGTCTTTACAATTCATTTGACAGTCTGAAAATATAGCTCTGCTAGCATAATTTTGAGCTCTCTAGCCATGAGATGGGGCTGGGACCGTAGCTCTGTGTTGCTTAGGATTTAAAGGAAGCATTCAAGGTCTGCTCAAATTGTACTAAATAGGTTCATTACCAATCCAGGACGAATACAGCTTTTCCCATGTTGCATGGGCAGGCAGCTGAATGCTGCAGACAAGATTCCAGCCCTAAAGCTGAGGCTTTAACTCCTGTGTAGCCTGTGCATGCCTGTGAGGTGTTGCAGGAATTCTATCCACTCCCTGTGCAATACAGTGCATTCTACAAGAGCATAGACCACACAACCACACAGATGCCGTGAGTCACAGGAAGAGGAAACACCGGAAACACCGTGCTCCTACTTGTTTGCCTCGTTTTCCAGGTCTTCCTATAGGTCCTCTGTGTCCTGGTACTCCAGACTGTCCCTTCGGGCCCATCTCTCCCTTGGTGGTTGCAGAGGGAAGGAAGCAGGAGGTGAGTACATGGTTATACGTGCCTCATACAAGACAGCACATTGCTTTCATTCACGTGGTTCCTCTAGATAATGCTGGCACTGTTTCTTCCTTAGAAATCCAAAATCATAATAAAATATTTTAAAGCAAACATAACATAAAAAAAATCTCATACCATTTACCCACATACCCCTGAAAAATCCTTTCTTAAGGAAGAGGCCAAATGAGATCAGAAACATGCTTAGAGACTTAGAGATTTGGAGAGGTCAAGGCTTGGAAAACTCTCTGACTCTTTGGCAATACCTTGCTTTGCTGTTAAGATGCATGTGTGACAAAAATGCTTAGGGAAAGGAAGGTGAATTAACTCATCTTCTAATCTCTTTAGAAGCAACTATTATTTCCTTTTCCTAATTTCAGAGATATGATTTGATTATGTCATAAAATTATCCATCTTTAGGTTTTACATAAGCCAGCACCTGAATTTTGGTTGTTTTTCAAGTACAGAATAATGATGACATAAAAACTGGTCAGGGTTATCATTGCTGTTTACAGTAGTGCCATTTTGTTTCAGAGTATCAAGAAGGAAATATTTATTAGCTTCAAGTGAATAAAACCCAAGCAATTAGGGCAGTTATGAATCTATAAACAAAGGTTTGGATATGTAAACAGGAAGAAGATTATGACTAAACAAACAGTCTGGGGGAAAAAGAGAAACATCAGCAAAGAGCTAAATCTGAGAGTTTTCTCCTAAGCTAAAAAGCCTTAAGAATTTGATGAAGTCC
This sequence comes from Rhagologus leucostigma, assembly GCA_013397725.1. Lineage (NCBI taxonomy): Eukaryota > Metazoa > Chordata > Aves > Passeriformes > Rhagologus > Rhagologus leucostigma. The sequence continues at coordinate 2,858,336 of VZTD01003784.1, forward strand.
AGGCAGTGTTGGTCACAGAGTCAAGCAAGACCTTCAGTATCTTACACCTTCTGGGAAGTCCCTGAATCCACTCATTGACCCTGTCTGAGCATTTAACACAACTCCCCAGCACATCATGCCCACTTACCTTTTGTCCCAGCATTCCAGGGAAGCCTACTTCTCCCTACAAAGTCAAAGGAGAAAAATAATCAGAAAACGTGTGGTGATCTTTGCCAAAGCAGCACCTTCCTTGGAAGGAAGAAAACAAGTGCCGTGTGTGGATATCGGTTAAAAACCCCTGCACTGACTCAGCACTGCAGGTAATGCAGTAGGTGGAGATGTATAAGCACAATTTTACTATAAAGCTCCTTGTATGGTACCATTACTCCTCTGTCTGATCCTCTGCTGCCAGCTTCTGTTTCTCTGGCAAAATCATCCCAATTGTGCTCTTGTCTACAGGTGACTCTGCTACCTGGACAACTCCCAAATCCTGCCTCTGGGAATGGCATTCCTCCATTCGCGCAAAAAGCAGTTTACTTTTTCTTTCTTAGTTGAAAGAACCCCCAAGCCAAGAATCTCTCCCCCTCTTCCTCTCCTGGTGTTATCATATCATCAGCTGAAAGCATTTTGGGAAGCTGCTGTGGTTCTGGACTGCACAGCCCAGGAGAGACTGGAGTGACCTCCAGGGAAATCCTCCCCTGACTTATCAATCCCCCTGTACACTGGGCTGGGGGCACACGGACATGGAGCTGCCCCACCGTCCTCACATCACATGGGACAACTGCTTTCCCTCACCACTCTTGCCCTCCCTGGAAGATGCTTCCAGGCTCCTTTACTCTATGCTCCTCCTGTTTTTCCCTGTCAGAAGTACATTGCTCCTCAGATGCACATTCACAGCCATCTGGAAAAGAAAATTACCTGGTCTCCTTTGACTCCTTTGTCACCTCTGTCACCTCTGGATCCCTGGAGAGAGATAACAAGGGAACAACAGCCTAATTACTACCTTTTCATGAGGAAGCAAAAAGTATTTCTCCTACACGATGCATTACTGAAGTCAACAGAATACAGAATACACTTCAGTGTGAGGTATATGGTTCATTATTGATATCATAACAGAATTGATGCTAAGTACTCTAGGAAAAGGGACCCATTCTCCCCAGATAATTGCTTTAAATATATGCTTTCCTGGACATAATACTTTAAAATTTGGGGCTTTTTTCCCAGTTGGCTTCTTTCCCCAGTTCAGGTCCCACTGTAAGATCTTAGAGTACAAACTGTCTCTGTGCCAAAGCATGTATCACCTAACTAAACCAGACCAGCAATTAAGGATTATTTTATCCATGCTGCAGATGGGGAACTTATAGTGAGTTTCACTGTAGCAACTTGTTCACAAGTCTACAGGGTGTAAAACTCACTTCTTCAGCACCCCAGTCCAAGCCACAAGACTGCGCTCCTTCTCAATACTTGTTTTCATTTCTCAGTGGAACCTTTAGACTTCATCAAAATTCAATCTCGTTTCTACAGTTACATTTTTTTTTTAACATAAGTGTTTCCAAACGTTAAATTATACATTATTCTGTTGTCACACTGACCTTTTCTCCTCTAGTTCCAGGAAAACCCTAAAGGGAATGATAGATAATTTAATGCTTCTCGCTTTCAAGATCACCCAAGAAGCCGGACTTTCAAACTTTGAAGTGAAGAAAAAGAACGAAGCACAAATAATTAATTGCATCAACGTGTAAATGCAAATGAATATTTACAGCTCCTAAAATTGCACTGAAACAGAATTATGAAATATGAATTAAAGGCAAGACAACTCAGCCCAAAAGCCATTATGAAAAAGCCAGGTAAAGCCAGCAGATTTGATAATGCTTTGAAATTGAAACAAGTGAAATAAAATGTAACTGAGAGTAAATTAAATGCCACAATTAATAATCTAAAATAATTTTAACAATAATCTTCCTCTCCTGTTTAGTTAGTTTGTTGTTTTTTCCCTTATGTTATACTTAAGTAATCTAGATCATTAATATAAAACTGAGTTTCTCTTAAAGAAACATAGAATAAACAAAGGTATTCAGTTCTTCTTTCCAGTCCCTTATTTGAATAAACTGATTACATAATTTATTTGAACTGTCAGTACATATGTGTAGTTCTAGTAGGGGACCAAAATGGTCTCCACAGTCTTATCAGGTGAGTGGAAAACATTGCAGACATGATTTAATGCTGCAGATATGGTTAAGAACTCCATTTTTCTAGTGCGATACAATTATATCTGAGCTTGCTTTTAAAATACATTACAATAATTTATACCAAAGCATTTTTATGAAAAGCGAAAAACACAGCCAAGCCCAACCAGACAACATAACCTTGCTTGATGTAGAACATATTTTTTAGCTGTATTAGAAAAGGTAAATTTTGATAAATGCTTTCCAGAAAATTCGTGAGGGAAGCAGCTGTCAGCAGAGCATTAGAAACCAATGTCTGAAAACGCAGCGTTTGGTTAACAAACCTTGGAGCCCATTGGTCCTCTTGTACCTGGCAATCCCATCACACCCAACTCTCCCTTTTCACCCTAAAGGGGTCAATAAAGAGAGTTATTGAATGTGGCTCTCTGATGAGGTCATATTCGAATGTCTGACAGTTCAGTGGTTCAGGTTTTGCATCAAATAGTTAAGCCTGACCCTGGTGAAGCATTGGGGACAGGGGTCTATATTGCAATTGTATTCTGCCCGAGCCTCACGTGTTATCTTACTCTTCTAGTTGCATTTTCTTGTGGGTAACTTTGGCTTCAGTTTTCCCAGATGTTATTAAAGGACGTGCAAGCAAAACCACCATGAGCAGTGCATCCTTTTCTGCATGAAGGTGCATGGTCTCTACCCAGCATTACTGGGCACCCATCGAGCTGCAGAAAAGAAAGGCATTATGCTGCATGCCTTGTGGCTTGTGGAGGCACAGTGACTGCTTTTATTGTAGTTCCGAGATACCACGTGCTGAACAGTCATTTGGAGCCAGTAGATCATGAAAAAGCTTTACAACCACTTCTCTGGCTGCTGTCAGCTAATTATATCTAGCGTGAAATGCAGAGTAGACCCCCAGACATGCAGCAGTGCTACCAGCAGAACACATTCGGCTCTTACTCTCCTTTGGCTTTCACTGCCTGAGAAATGGAGAGGATTTTCCCGTTGGCTGCCGCCCCTGCACAAGCTCAGACAAGACTTGAAGGAATGAAGCAGGAGAAATACGGACTGAGTAAGGCTGTGTCAAAGTAAGAGAAGACAACAAGACCCAGCTGAAGAAATAGCAAATATCCACAGAGGTGGACATGAGTTAAAAAATCCAAACAGCAGCTTACTGGAGATGTACAGCAAGACAGGGATGCAGCAAATACCTATGGTGAAGATGAGAACTGGAAGTTTGAGAAGATCAGAGATGGGGAGAAAAGAAGGAAAAACATAACCAACTGAAGTGACCACAGAGATCTTCTGCACAGTATTCAACTGGAGCCTTTACTGACAGGCAGGAAAATAGTATTTATAAAGACCAGAAGAAATGAAACTGTGGACCTACCTGAAGAACAGAGGGGACCAGTATGAGAAGAGACAATAAAAGCAGAAGAATCATAATCAAACAGCAAATAGGACTTGCAGTTAAAGTATAGGAAAAGGTATTACTACTGAATATGAGGGATGCTTCTAGGAGTGTGATGAAAAAGCATAGTAGTAGAGGGAGATTAATCAAAATTAGGAAGACTACCTGAATAAAACTAATGCCTATACAAGGAAAAGACCGAATGTATGAGTTTTCTGTCTGCTTGGCTCTCTTCCTTCACTGAGACTATGAAGGAAGGAGTTGATTGAACCTCTTCTCTGCCCTCACCGCTTCTGCTGTGGGAAATCATAGCACACAATGCGTTTGTGGGGGGAACCATTTCCTGTCTCACAGTTCAAAGTGAACACTGATTCCTTTTAAGTACGTACTCTCTTGCTGCTTGCCTACATTCCCACATACTATAATACGATGTTCTTCACCTAACATGGCTGTGAAGATCTTGAAAGTCTGCTTCCCAGATGTGGCTTGAATTCACAAGTCACCTACTACTATTCTTGCAGCATCAAGAGCTACTGCATCACATCCTCTGAGGTGGGGGCATCAACCTTCATAGAGCAAATGAAGAGTCAAAGATTTACTGGAAAAAGCAGTTTCAAACTAGGCATTGTGTGCAGTCTTTTAGCCTAATGCATCCTGGATTGAAGAAAAGCAAGTTATCTCGAAAGTCCCAGTAGAAGCTCTATAAACCACAGCTCCTATGAAGAGCTGTTATACCTTTTCCATAAGCCAGTACTCACTAAAGGACTGTCCTGAAGCTTTTTTTATAACAGATGCAGGTGAAGCAGCCACTCTGCAGTAGCAAAGCACGTCATTTCTTCTGCTGTTGGTTAATAAAAATAACAGGAATTAATGTTTATTTGCATGAGAATGAACTTCAAAGATGTAATCAGCCATTCTCATGGTTTTTAATCTCTTTCCCCTGATACCAGCCTGGTATTTTCCCTCTGATCACTCAAATTCACAGTACACCTTCAGGCAAAGGGATCCTCATAAAGAATAGTCATAATGATGGCAATCAGTTTAGAAACACTGATTCATGTGATTGTGAGACACCAGTGGCTATCTGTGAGTCTTCATTGTATTAATTTTCAATTTCCCTTTGACATGTTTAATCCACATAAGAAGCGCTACAGGGGCTGGGCTGAAGGCAGAGTAACCTAACCCTCGACAGGGCAGGCCTTTGCAGAGCAGTGTAAGAAAGGGGACAAGCACAGAGTGTCCTTGCACTGCTGCAGCTTCCCAGCCTCCTCCAAGTTAGCCGTTTGGAGATTTCCCAAGACAACTCTTCTGTTCAGACTGTGATGTTGAACAGTTCGTTCCATGTGAATTTTAGTCTTACCTTCGGTCCCACAGGTCCAGGCCATCCTACTGGTCCTGGCATCCCAGGGACGCCCGGGGGACCTGGTCTACCCTTGAACGGAAAACACTGATTACAATGATTCATGAAACACCATTCCTACACAGGTCACTACTGCAGACAGGGGAAAAAAAAGACCTTCGTGTACTTATATCCATACAAATCCAATTTATGTTGAGAGCGGAGTCAAACCTTTAACTATTCCTATTACTATGGTCCTTATTCTGAACATTCCTATATTGCTAGCTATAATTGCTCTTTATTAACTACTATATGATAGCAATAACTACATATGTACATACAGTTATTTATCTGTTTTAATTGCTGCCTGTAAATCACTCTTTGAATATCTCCTAAAGTGCTGCAGATTAATGCTATTCCACTGCATTTCACCGCTTGACAATATGATCTCAGAAATGTCACCATGACATTCAGGGCCAAGAGTGAATTCTCACAGGCCAGACAGCTTTTAACAAGAGTTGTACAGTTTTATTTCCAACCCGAGCAACTTCTCTTTCAGAACTTACTTGTTTTTGTCAGAAGAGTAAGTTTTGATGTACTGTGTTTAAAGTGTTGATGTACTGTGTTTAAAGTTCAGCACTTTTTTGTAGGTTGGTGGGTTACTCTCTCAAAAACATTGCTGTTTTGAACTCTTGAGTCCATATTAATAATATTTTTGTTTACTGTAGGGCATTTGAAAATAGATTAAAGAAAATTACCTCTTCTGTTTATGTTGTTTCGTATTTATTTGAATTACTGATTGGTAGGTGGTGTCAAAATCCTCAGTATATTATTAGAAAGGTGTCAAAATCCTTGGTGTATTATTAGAAGGGTACTTCTTTTCCTAGTTAGTGACCATCCCCTCCATATCTCTGATTTCATCCTGCATTTCTGTCTTCTTTAGAGTTAATTACATTAAATGGATGTACTTAGTGACTGAGATAACGTATTCTGTTTCATCACATGTAGGGGCACATGTTTTTTACAATATATCACAGCTCGTATGTCACCAAGCATAGGATTGTAGTCAGCATATTGCATTAGTGCCAGAGCTCTGGAAGGGTAATCATTAATGGTTATTCCTCCTTCAGGGGTATCTGGCTGAGCCTTGTTTAGACTTTGGAGGAGTAAAAAGATTGATTTTGCTTTGGGGTTTTTTTGGTACACCTTTTATGATAGCTCCCATAATCTGCTTCCCCTGTCCACACAGAGAGTTCAGGTAATGCCCCACTCTTTGCCTTGTCTCTGTGCTTTTACTCAGGGAATCTGTCAAATTCAAACCAGTGGGGGACCTCTCCAGCTCTGCACCTAAAGCTCCCTACCATCCCGCCTGGGTACCAGTCAGGGAAGCACTAACAGGTTAGACTTCCACATTAGCTAATTTTTATTGAACTGTTGTCTGCACCCCTCTCTGGCAGCTGCTATTGAATGTTGGATGGATTTCTGAGACAGCACCTTTGTTCATACCTTTCTTCCAGGCCTGCCAATTTCCCCCTGCCGGAGAAAGGAATATGTCAGTCTTGTGGGCACCACACGAAGCACAGGGGCTCTTAAGTCAATGCATGAATGCATTTCTATTCAAAAACAAACAAACAAGCAAACCCATAACCCCCTCCCCAAACAAACAAATAAACAAATACCACCAAACAAAACACTGTGAATATCTTCACAGTGCTCCAGACTTTGCTTACAGAGGTAAAATGAGAATAATTACTGTATCAGAGTTCCTTGGTCTTTCCTGTGTTCTCAGAACCTACAGTCAACATCCTGTATAACAAAGCACATAATTACGTGCTCGGCTTCAGGTATAAGATTCTTTAGGCATCACTATGGAGCAAATCCTCGCACTTCTGAAAATATAACTTAACATACAGGCCAGCTTTAATACCTGAGCTGTCCCATACAATTCAACTGCATGGGAGAACTCTGCTCCTCACGTCCTCCCAGAGGGACAGGGAGCTCAAAACGCCTTTGGGTCAGTAAGACTGCTGACTTTTGCACCTGAGGTGCTTTCTCAAATCATACCCTAAACAGAGGTCATGGCCATGAGAAGCCATAAAAAATATTTCAAGACTGAAAATGAACACTGAAAGACTAAGTTTTAAATTATAGCTTCAAACCAATTCATAGCTTTATGTTCAAATTAAAGCAAAACTCTCCATTCATAAGGCTCACTATTCACTAAAGAGACAAAGAAAAAAGTGAACACCTTCCCCTGCTTCTTTGTTCCTCAAAACCACATCAAACTCCATAACAACAAGACACTTACTTTCTCCCCTTTTGGTCCCATTATACCAGGAATTCCTTGTGGACCCTAGGGAGAAAAATGAATGCTATTATTAAACTATATTAGTGAGGTGCTTGCCTTCCTTCAGTCCTTGACCCTGTATGCGTCTCCTCAGACCAGGGAACCCATAGGTTTGAGGTGTTGGGTGTTGTGTTTGAATGTGGCCTCCAAACACCAGGTCTGTGCCACTGCTGGACGGCAGGATGGAGAGTTGGACTCACATGGGAAGAGCAGGGGAATCTCCTAAATGAGGAGAACCTGCAAGAGAAACAAGCCTGTGGCAAATGAAAGATGAGAAGTTATCAGAGTCCTGAAGAATTAGCAACCAGGTCATGGAGACACCACATCAACCAGCAAAAGAGGTCAGCCAAACGGGTGGTAAGGGAAGTAGCATAAAACATGTCGGGTGGGCTCTGGAGGATGGGATGGACATGGAAGATTGCCACCACTTCTGAATTCTGAAGATATTTCTCTCTCTTAAACAAGGCTGATTCTCCTTTCAGGAGACTTCTTAATCCGGGGAGACCCCGAACACCATCTCAGAAAAAAAACCCAAAAAGACAGTTTTGTTTCTAGAATGCTTTGGTTCACAGATCACCTTTTATTTTTGAATGACTAATGAAAAAAAAAATCCCATGAACCTGCATCAGAGAAGTATTAGATTCACTGTAAGAATCACTCACTCCAAGTTTGGGTCTTGGCTGTCTTATACTGTCCAAAATGTGATCAAATTATACATGAATAGGAGCAAAATGTACACTCAAACACAAATTACTCCAACTATTTTAGCCAGTAGAGTTATTTTAGGTTTTCAGCAGTGAAAATCAGTGCATCCTATTAGAGTCAGAACCAAATTTTATCTTATTTATTTCATTTTACCTTAGGATATACATGGGAGGAATTACACTCTAAGTTATACCATTACAAATCTAAGTCTCCTTCTTATGAAAATTTATTAAAATTCAGCTATGACTCAACAGTCTGAGCTTTTGCAACTCCTCTAAAAGCCATGCAAGCTATAGAAGAATTCAGAAGTAATTACTAGATGTCTCTTTGTAATGCTAGTATATCTTTGCAGGTGGTCATTGTCATAAAAGTATTTCCCAGAAGACTGCTGGCTCTAACATTGTCCCTGTACAAGACACAGTCCTGTTAATTAAAAATTCCAAAGCCATGTTATACCCATCCTACTGTCTGCTGTTATGATAAAACCTGCCAGCCTGCTCTATTTAAAAATGTTCTTGGAGGGATCATAGGTCATTTTGTTTCAAGATTAATATTATTTATAGCAATGGACTTTGTAGAACAATAGAATTAACATTACTTTCTTGCAATTTAAGCTAGAGAAACGATCAAGAGAATTTTTTTTAAAAGAGTCTAGAAAAGACTGAAATGACAAGTGCTTTTCTCACATGTACAGCAACTCTGGATCATGGCCAATCACACTGCAATGCTGTTTCATAATGCAGAGAAGACTTTCCTCAAGACAGAACTAGGCAAACACTTCCCATCACTTCTGACCACACTTCTCCACTCTCATGAACTAAATGAATCTTCCTCATTCTGCATCTCAGCAAAGACAAAATGGCACAACAATAAAGACAAAGTTCATGGGGAGTTGGAACTAGATGATCTCTAAAGTCTCTTCCAACCCAAACCATTCTATGATTCTATAAAACAAAGTCTTTGGGGCTTTCACCTTGCAACTTCTAGACTCTGCAATCACCTTCTGAAGTACTGACTTACAAATAATTAAAGCTACCCATTTTGCCACATAACTGAGCCTTTACTTCGATGTCGTGTCCATACTTTTTAAATAGTGTTTGGGTGCTTGTTACCTTCTCAGGCTGCCAAAGCCTCAGTCACAGCTTTGCTCAGCACAGGCCCTGTGCCATGTCTGCTCTTGGCTGTATGGCAACAAACTGGCACCCAGGGGCCTTGAGGAAGATCATTGTCTCAAAGCACCAGGCACAGCACACAGACTGGGACTGTCAGAGCCCCAGGAGAAACTGGAAGTACCTCTCCATGAAAAACTTTCATTTTTCTTTGGAGAGAACTGGAATGGAAAGGCAAAAGGATGATCTTCTCCACAATATGGAGATATTCATAAAAAACTTCCCTCTAGAGGTGGCTCATTTCCTCAGAAGAAGCAGGCCAGGTTGGATGGGGTTCTGAGAAACCTGGTCTAGTTGAAGATTTCTCTGTTCCTTGTAGGGGGATTGTACTAGTTGACCTTTAAAGGTCCCTTTCAACTCAAACTGTTATGTGATTCTAAGATTTCTGGCCTCCCTTCGAAGATTTCAGAAAGAATAAATTGTGAAAAATGAGGTGTGAGGTCAGAAAGACTGGTCCAAGGCTATCCAGCAAGTCAGAGGCAGAGATGTTACAGGTCAAGCTAGGAGACCCTGCACTTCCTGAATCCCACTCCACTGCCCTCCTTGCCCCTGATTTTACTGTAGATGTTTGCTAACATCTACAGCCTCTCCTTGTCCCTGATTTTGCAGTAGATGTTCACCTTCTCAGGGATGTACTCCACTAACATTCCAGTCCATTGTATCTCTTCTGCATCCACTCCACAGGTTCTTGTCCTCGCAAAAAAGGAGAACAGAGTCCAAAGCAAAGAAAAAACTGACAAAAAGCCTCTGAAGGAAGTGATGACACCTCCAGGATTTTTGATGGGTGCTACCAACTGTAAAACTGCACAAAAATGAAGGAGGAACTTGAAACAGAATGGAGTATGCAAGGCAGAGATGAGAACACAGGGTAAAAAGCCTACATGATTTATGCAAAGTCACATCAAAATGAAATTAAGCCAGAGCTTGGCATGCTTATTGAGTGTAAAAAGCATTCTCACATGTTTCACAGCTTTGTAAGGACTTCGGAGCAAGTGAGGGAACAATCACACATGCATCACTCACCTGGGGGCCAGGAGGCCCTGCAGAACAGTGCAGTTCAGGCAGAGAGGAAGCCTGTATTATCTGGAGCTCATGACACAGCTCTTCCACATCCAGCTTCTGTGAAACATCAAATACATGAATGAACATGCAGCCACATATAGCCTGTTGGAGAAATGTATAAAAATCCAGCCACCACACACTACAGCCCTAAAAGAGTTTATTTGCTCCCTTTGGGAGAAGCCTGGGGTTTGTCACAAGGTTATCTTCATGGATGCTTGAACATTAGCACTTCAGCATAGCCTTCTGCCCCATGCTTCCTCCTCCTCCTCCTCCTCTCACGGAGGCACATCGCAGCCAGGCTGCCCCTCTGAGCTAGCGTGGGACCCTGGCCTATTCTTAGACCTGACCCTGCCCTCTCTGTCCCACTTTGCCAGCAGCAGCTCTTCTCCAAGAATAGCATCTTTGCTCTAATAATAGAGACTTCACTCAGGGAGGGCACAGGCAGCGTGAACTTCGCTCCCAAGGATACTAACTTGGAGGCATTCATTCACTGCAGATCAGAGCCAGTGCCTTAAATGACCAGTGAATATCTGATCCTTTGACTTCAAAATTAAACTTTCATAAGTAAAATGTCTTATTTATGTCCTGTGACAAAAGTGATCTCCCCTGGAAACACAGATGAACACTGAGCCAGAAACACTGGATTAAAACAACTGATCTTCAGCTTCCAAGTGAAAGACCATTTCCCAGGAAAGCTCTGACTACAGGCTCCAAAGAACAAACTGCTCATAGTTTAATTCACATGGCTCCCACCCTGCTCATAATTGCTTATTTTCATATCATGTTTTTATGGGGAAATGGTGTGAAGGGTGATTTTAGGCTCAGGTTACTCTCTAAGCTGCTTGCAGGAATCTCAGGGACCCTGGTCCCAGTCTCATCCTCACTGAAGGAGTACACCACATTTCTAAAGAGATCTTGTCTTTGGCTCTCCTTTCTGTGGAAATCAACACACAGGCAGGGGAGGTGATGAGGAAGGTGAAGGCGAGTATATTTTGGTCTGGAGAGAACAGCACCCTGACTTCAATCCTGATCTCACAGAAGCCAGTGGAGGATTTTACACTGTACTTTTTCTTGGGTTACTTCTTGTCTGACATCTTACTAATCATTATTTACATAACATTATCAATAATTGCAGTGTTTGTATATGGTAAATGAATATTAAAAATAAGAAATAGGAATTACCCAGTAGGTAGGAAAAACCTTTATGTTGGGATGGAGACTACATTGTAGTTAGCAGAACCTGCAGTAAGAGTAACTGGGCAAATTGCTGTATCATATTCCTAAAGTATCCTGCACGTGGCATATGTCAGCATATGTGTATGGACGTATATCACACAGAGCAGGTTTGTGCGAGGGTGGGTGAGTGAAAACTGCACACCAGCATCTCAAACACTTATGTGTTTCTGCAAAATGAAATGGTGGGAATAGATTCAGCAGGAGGATTTCAGGACCTTCATTTCACCTACTAGGTAAGGCAGATGTGATGCAGAACAGGACATTTACATAATGAACACTGAAATCATTGTGCAGGATGGAAAATTGCCTTTCTGTCCTTACTGGTTTACTGCATTGCCATTTCCTTTAGTTCAGGATTGCTTTACTCTAAGAAGGTTTCAAAATAGAGTAAGGAGACTATTTTAAGTTAATTGAATTAACTGCTGGAACAAATCCTGCCTCTTCCTTGATCTATTTGATATTTACTTCAAGCCCCAGTCTGGGATGCCGAGTGATTGTCCTCACAGAGCCATATCAGCACAGCCAGGCAGGTTTGCTGAGCGACACTATGAAGCAGTGCTTGAGAGGATGGTTCATTCTTTGTCATTAAAACCCATGTAAAAGAAGTAAATGCCACACTTACAGTTCTCCAGCTGTGCCTGAAGTTTGGTGGTGGGAACAGGGGCGGTGGAGGAGGGCCAAGGAGGCAGCATGCTCTGCAGTTGGGCTGCTTCTTCTGTTCCAAACAAGGGAGATCTGTTCAATACAAACACTCATCTGTTGTCTTGAACAGCACAAGCATTCCTTACAGAACAAGAGAAGCTGCAATTTCACAGTATTTTCCTACACCCTGTATGCATTGGTTACAATGCTGTAATCCAAGCAAGGATTTAAGAAACCTGGTGGACCCTTAAGTCTCTAAGTTCCTTCTTGTGCTGAAGGCTGTGCAGAGTTTTAAGCTCTTAATGTGGCTCTGACACAGGCTGAATCTGGAAAATTTGATAGGTGACATTAGAAAATGAATCAAACATTTATTGTTCTCTCTACCCTCTGTTCCAAAAGTGTGTTAGAAACAGCATCTTCTGGTCCCTGTCACAGCCCACGTGCCACCAGGAAAGCACTCAGTGCTGTTGGCCACCACCTTCCCTGTGAACTGAATCACTTTGATGAGTGGGAAGTGGGAAGCTGTTCCACAACACGTTTACTTGTATTTCCCCTGGGACTTCAACCAGGTTGCCGTATTTCTGATTTGTGCATCAGGCCTAAGAATAAATATCCCACAACCCAGACTTAGCTGAAAGCTTTGTCACCGACTGACAGGTAAGACAGGACCTCAGTTGTGTTTGGCAGTGTATTTAATATTTTCTAAGAGGTAAACGTCCATCAAGAATATAAGAAGCTGGGACCAAAATTCGCAAAGGAAGGCTATTAAGATGGTGCATTTATACACTGTATTTTTTTCCCTGAATCTTATTTGCTCCTTGGGAAATACATCTCTGTGTATCAGAGTGAGAGCCTTCTTCAAAAGGTTTTGCCAAGGATAGCAAATATTTATTTATGCCTGTTGGCTTTTTCCTCTGGCTAGTGGCAGCTGGAATGGGTGTCTGTGAACTGAAGGCTGGCAGGGAGCCAAAAAGAAAAGCCTATGGTGTAGTATCTGGTATTAATAGAAAACCTCTTAATTAGGTTTCTGGGAAGACAAACCTGATGAAATTGCTAGATTTGTGTGCAAGTCAATTGCAGACTGGATATTAGTCATATCTCAAGGTAAGGGAAGAACAGAGATACTTCTAGTTTTTCAAATGTCTCAGAAAATGTCTTATGTCAGTTCTACCACCCCATGTTAATGGGGACGGCATTTTCTCAGTCCTGATACACAGAAAAGAGCTGCCCAGGGGAGTGTGATTCAGCAGCGTTCTGCGGCAGTTCATGTCATCCAGATTTTTTTCTCTATTGAAATACTATTTCTGATGATATCTTTGAGACCTGAGTCAATCGAATTCTGGAAGGGTCCATAATGAACACTTTCTCAGCTTTTCCTCACAAGTTTGAAACTCAGTCAAAAACTTTAATTTAAGAGAAAGGCAGAAGATTTATTAAAAATATGTATATTGTTTAATTTAAAGCTTTAAATACATACTGAAAATGCCAATGTCCTTTAAAAGGTAGCAAAGGTGTGAGTCCCCTGTCTCCAGCTCTTACAAGTAATAAAATACAAAGATATTAAGAGCTAAGTTTTACACTGGCTTAACCTGAATTCAGTCACTCTTACGTAGCTGTAACCAAGTTTTTCAATTTTTAACACACATACTTCTGTGGTTGTCTGAGTTTCAGGATTGTATTTGAACATATTGCATTGGGACTAAATAACGCATTATTAAGATACTGGACAGCTCGTAATTTAACAGGGTACAAAGTGTGATTATTACTTTATTTTTGGCCACATTCCAATGTAATCTTTCTTAGTATTACCTCATTCCATGGTCTAGATAAAATTTCAGTAGGATTAATATTATTCAACAAGAATAAGAATACCAAAACTAGCCTGATGTGGTTTAGTTGCTAAGAGATCACCACCAGGCACCGCAGAAAAAGGTTTGCATACTGCAGCTGTACTGCTACTTCAAAAAAAAGTGTTGTTCTTTAAATATTTTGCAAACATAAGATTAAATATAGATGTACAGCTATAGTTCTAATATGATGCTTATCACATCCTATGAGTAAATTCCAGTCCTGGGTTATAAAAAATTTGGATTCTCCTATTCAGAAGAAAAGCCTGGAAATCTGTGGAACAACTTGATTGTGAAAAACACTATACCTAACCAAGCTGGTAAAAAAATAGCCCCTGATTTCAGTGTTTATCAACTTATGCTACTGTAACACAAGTTAGGTTGAAGCCCACTTTAGGTTTGCTGGTATGACCAGTGACAGCATGTACTGATCTCAGTGCAGAGACAAGCAAAATCTATCTACCCATAACAGTAATAGATACTATTCCTATAGATATTATTAGGTACTACTACTAATAGATGCTATTACTATAGATAGAGACTAAATTCTAATAGACACTATTATTATCTACTAAGTAATTATATACCATTAATAGTAAAGATATTGCTATAGAGGACAGGTTTCAATTACGTAATGACTTGGGTAGTTAATATTTCAGGGGCTCCATCAGTAACCCTGGCTATGCTCTGGAAGGTGCATTTGTCAAGCAATTATTTAAGAAAAGACTGATTCTAGACCCAAGAACCTTCCCCACTTAGGTATGACAGGTGATACGACAGCAGAAAGAGCAAAAAAAATGAATGATTCACAGAGGGACTGCAGGTATGACTGCTATAATCTGGTCTTCCAGTAAGCACCACATTTCTTAGGTATGGATTTTGTCAGTAACTGAGACAGGTCCAAGATGTACAACCATTACAGTATTGCCTTGATTTATATCACAAAAGGGTTACCTTGGCAGGCTTACAGGCTCTCTGCAAATGCAATGCATATTTTTAGGCTCCAGGTTAGCTTTGTTTGCTAAACACAGCTTCAGAATATTCCAGTCCCCATCAGTGGAAAAAATCTCAGCCCAAGAATAGGACTGTCATAGTTTTCTGTGAAATATGAAGACCCTGCCTACACAGAGCATGCGTTTACATATCATAGGGAAGCTGCTCTTTCAACAACTTCAATGCCAAAGGACATATTCAATAAGAAAAGGAAGGCAAAATGAAAAAATCCTTTTACGACTTGGCCAAGAGGCAGCTGTTTTCAAAGAACATAAAAATTAAAATTGTCACTTCAAAATAGAACGTATTTACATTTTCAGGTTATTTTTATGGTCAAGGCTGTAAGCTAATCCAGTTCGAGAAAGTGACTTTATAAATCTATGCACATACTGCCAATGGCAGCTTCAGAAAACAACATACTTTAGATAAGGTGTGATGTTTCATTTTGCTTCTGCAGAGTTCTTGTGACTATAGGTGGAATTTGGGAATTCTTCAAGATGGTGCAAGGAAGAGGCCTTCACCCAGGCTGAGTCCCCTGGAATGGGGCTCATATGAGGTCTATGAGGCCTCCTAGGGCAGATCCTAGAGCAATCTTCAACCCTGCAAACTGCCACAGCAGCAACAGAGATACCAGAGAAGTCCTGCTCTGGATTCAAGTCTGATTTACAGGATTTCATTGAAAAAAAATCATAAATAAACCATGTAAGTCACTTTCATCCTAAAATCACAAAGCTGTAGGCCGAACGCCAGGAGGAAAGGACAAGAAAGGAAAAGGATACTTAACATGTGTTTCCCTTCCTATTTATGACCACACTGATCCAGCAAGCCCTGACGGGAAGCGGAGCTATTATCCAAAGCCTTCTCACCCTGACAGCAGGGCTGCTGGCTTGCCCACCTTGTGACAGGCAGGGCTCTGCTGGATGGAGCCCTCTGACGGCTGACACCCATCACAGATGCTTCTCCCACTCAGATGGCACTCAATAATAAGCGAGCTGGGCAGACCAGCCAGTTAATGAATGTGGGCTTGTCCATCTGAAACTGAGACTTCGATCTGCTTTGTTGTCATTCATTCAGGCTCCTCTCAGCCTCCTAGCAAGGACAGCAGAGCGCCACAGGCTGCAGCCACCCAGTTCCATTCTGTACATCTACTGCAGGTGACTAGGGCACATTTTCCTCTTAAGTTAGGAAAGTTTAAGAGCTTGTTAAAGGTGCCTTTTGAGAGCCATCCTTCATTTACAGAGCAGATGCAGGTATTAAGCTTGCTTTCAAAATGCCGAAGATAAATGCCAGCATTATCAATACATGCTTCTTTAAAGTGTGTTCTATGAAATTCTTTGACCCAAAGTGTGCTTTAAGGACATATAAGCAGAGATGAGAATACAGCTTGTGTTTGGAGCTGAGCTCAACAGTCAAGTTAGAGAATTGTCTGCATCTCTCAGTACATTTTTGAACTTGGACCTTATAGTTGATGGCCTAAATATATCCTTCCCTATAAACCAGACGAAATATGCCGAAGAAATATATCAAGCTCAGGTAATGGCATCTGTGTGGAGGAGGTGGTGACCCATGAAATTCCTGTGGGAGTTACAGGATGAGACACAGAGCTGCAGCTCTCCTCTGCTACTAGTTTCCTTTTGCTTAAGATGGGGCTTCAGAGTGTTCAAGAAACAGAACAAAGCAGATCAGAAATTATTTCAATTAATTTCAGAAAATTAAGAAATCCAGATGAAACCTTGCAAGTTTCTTCTAACAGAACAATAGAATTCCTTAGGCTGAAAAAGACTGCTAAGTTCAAAAGTTTAACCTAGCACAGTCAAGAAAATCTCCGAAAATTTTGAAAGTGGTCCATTTTTAATCTCCAAAGTGACCACAGGCTGTGGCAGCAGTAACATGTACTTTACCAGCTGGTGCACACTCAGAAATTGTCATGAATAAATAAATAAATAAATAAATAAATGCATTTAAAAATCAGTCAGTGTTCCAGAAGCTTGACAATAGCACGATCCCTGGCATGCTGCCTGGACGGCAGGTCTGGGTATTCACCTGGCCACAGGAGCAAGGACACTCTCTCCTCCATCCACACCTAACATTTAGCCCACGTCCCTCGGCGGCTCTGGCTGCCTGGCTGGGGAGTGGTGGGAGGCTGCATCTCTGAGGTCAGCTCTAGGAAACACTGCAGACACGGCAAGATGCAGGAAAGCAAAGGGGGCTGTGGGATTTCTAAGCAAAGGAAAAGCCTTTTACTCCCTGTGTGTAAACATTTCAGACATTTTATCTGTGTGTATGTGCGTGTATGAGGACAATACGTATGCCAGAAGATTATACACTGTTCTCTCAGACTGACTGCAGAAGGAAAATTCTGAGATCAGTACAGGGAGAGAGAGAGAAGGATTTGCTTGTGTTGGCTCTGCGTTTCACAAAACCGTTAAAAGTCTCAGTAAAATCTGATGGGTGGAACACTTCAGTGGATTATAAAATGGGTTTATAAAATAAACCCGTGTCTTACAAATTCCAATAACCATGACACGGCTATTTGTGCAATTTTCTTTCTATTGCCTTTCATTCACAGAGGTCCAGAGCTCTAGACACTGCTGAACAGTGTTGACAATTCTATGCACTCCTCATCAGTGCATGAGAAACTGAGGCATAGAGAAGTTAAGCAAGTCCCCCAAGTCCATGGAGAACTCAATCACGGTAACAGAAACAGGCTTCCAATCTGGTGAATCACAGTATCTCATCTCAATCATTTTATGAACCAGATCATAAAACTCAACTGTTCGTCACACCAGAGCAATAGTGTAAATACTCTGAGTGTTGAAGTCTAAGAATTTACTGTAGAAGAGCCTGAAGACTTTAAGATTAAAGCAGAATGGCTGCTGCATCAACCCTGAAAGACTTCTACATGTCTTTCACTGCCACACAGTCCTCTCCCACTTTGTGTGAGATCAATAGCAACAAAGCTGAGAGACACCAGTTCCACCCTTCTGCAACTGCAAGATCATAATCTGTCAGTGCTGGCATAGATCAAACATGTACTTGACTTTGATGTTGCTCCACCATATGCTCAGACAGTCCCAGACAATCCCTGAGAGGCTGTGGGTGTTGCTGCGTGCTCAAAAAGACTTCAGAGAAAAGCTTTTCAATTATTCTTTGAAAGTTTGTTGCCATGAACTAGATTAACTACTCATGACTCCCTTGCTGCAACACATTCCCAGCCCAGCTGACTTTATTCTCCTGCCTTTGACCAAAAAACCCAACTATATATTGACTTCACAGTGTAAAAAATTGTTAACTTTGTAGTTTCAAGAACCTAATAAAAATACTCTATAATCATTTCCCTGGGTAGAAGAAAACTGAAATTGTAGCACTGCCTTTACTTCTGTGCATTCCCCAGAAGCCTACATTTATCCGCACCCTCTGGCTAGTTCCTGAGGAAAATGGTTGACCTCTTTTCCCTTCAATGTCTCAGTTCTCTTCTGTATTTTTCCTATACCCATCTTGTCTTCCCAAATGCCCTTTTACCATCACAGCTGTGTGACTGCAGAAAGCGTCCCCACAATTTCCTTTCCATTAAAGGCGTGATTCCTTAGAGAGAAGGGAAGAAACAGAGCACCTAGGCTGGGGTCTGTTAATTCCTGTAGAGTTTTTCCTCTCTTGCTTATCTCTGATCTTCCTCAAACAATTCCCCCTAGATTTGAAGGTCTTGCCCTGTTCTCTTCTACCTCCTAAGCTGCAGCACGAGACAGATCTCCCGGCCATGTTCTGGCTGAGTCCTGTGCTGCACCACAGCTGATTCTGCAGCCACACACCATCCTAGCACCAGGAGTTAAAGACTGCAGGGATACAGGGTCTATTTTGACAACAAATGTCCTCCTGTCTAAACACAATTGACACTTTCCTATAGTTTTAAATAGGATTTCCAGTTTCTTTTGCTGCAATCACGCTGCTGGTGCTCCTGTGCCAATATCCCACCCATGGGAAGCCTCAGTGTCTGATAGGAAACAGACTGTCAAATGCAAGGTGGATAAAATGGGAAGTCACAGACTGTTCCCTTCCTGTGCAGAGGTTTAGTAATATTGACATACCCACGAATGAACTGTCTGTACTAAAGGCAGAGGCCTACAAGCACCATCTGTCTACAACTACATAGGGACTAAGCTGATTTTGCAGCACTTTGGATTGCTTGTTGGTGGAGATTCTATCCTTTCAGTGAAACCTGATTTTGAAACAGTTTGCTTTGCTGTGCTGGAATTTAAGCCTCCACCTTTCAGTCTGCTCATAACAAAAATCTAGTATTCACCTTCTAGCATTCTAGCATGTCCAATACCCATGGACTATAGACGGTGCTATGCTCATTCATGGCAGTGGTACAGCATGGACAAGCTTGGACCAGTTGGATCTCCATGTCAGCTGCAGATCACTTTCTGCTGAGATTCCCTTTTGGACTGGTTGCTGCCTGTCGGAAGCATTCATAGGTTATAGAAAAGCCTTCAGATTAGTTTCTGCTTCCTTTGCTGGAAAGCCAAGCAAGCGCTGCCTCAGCTCCTGTGCTGACCTCTGTCCCTGGCAGCTGGAGGACTTCTTCACAACTCAACAAGTGAATGTTGTGATATTCAACTCAAACAGTATTTCAGTGAACCCTTTCCCTTCACCTGCATTATCACTGAAACTTTTTTGACAAGACAAGAACCTTGTCCATCAGTAATGCTATAACCACACAAGAAACCTCTTTCCTCTCCTGCATGCAAGACCAGGACTGTACTTAAGGAGCCTTGTTGTAAACACGTTCCAGCTTCCTCACTAGAGGCTATGTACTCTTCTGATTTTTATTTACTGCTGCAGGGCAAATGCCACAACCCCCTGAACTGCCTCTGATGCCCTTTCCTTGTCCCTCACCCACAGGATCAAGTGGGCTCCTACTCACTGGTTTACTGCCAATTTCAGAGCATCTCCTGGGGGGCCTTGGCTGTTGTGGGTAACATCAGTGTTCCCTTTGCGTCCTGACAAGAAGGTGGATGCAGGCCTGGAGTCACGGACAGGCTGTGCACCAGTGTGGCTGCTCTGCTCTCTCCTTACTCAGCACAGGTGCTGCAGCATGCACCACCAGAGAAGGTCTAGGAGTCCTAAGGTGACTTCTTTCCTGAGTATCACCTACACTGACCTGAGCAGGACACCCGTTTTGGTGTTTCCACAGGTCACATCTACCAGGGGAGAATATACAGATAAAGTCAAACCATGTGGTTTTTGTAGGTGTGCTTATTTTAAAGATCCATCTGCTTGAAGCGACAGTAACCATACCATACTAGGCTGTTAATTTGCTACCAGTCCAAGCCTTTCCCCAGAGGCTGGTTGGGAATTGTCTTCTTTTACAGCTTAGAAGGGTAATCACTACACTATCCTTCTTTTGGCTTATCTTCCCAGCTACCCATTTGGGCTATCAAGTTAAAACAGCCTATCCCAAGGGTATTTTTTTTCTCTAAAGCTGAGCAGAGATTCTATTGAAAGGATATTTCACCTCCCTTTCAGGCTCGTATGAATCACTAACAAGACAGAAAGCTCTCAAACGTTCTGCCCCAAGACCTTTGGCTACTCAGATCCACAGCTAGGTGACTGCCCTCTCATGGCCAATGGTACTTTGCTTCCCTTCTTCTAATGAAGCTGTAGCCTTCGCCAGTGGCTCATTTCCATCAGGAATTTTAATCTAGCCACAGCTTTTCTGCTTATGTGTGTTCCCTGAGAAAACCACTGACCAATGGCATCAGGAGGCTTGGCACCTTCTGGGCCCATGCTGACTTTACAGAGCAGAGCCAGGCTTCCTTCTGTGGTCTGATATTTTTGCTTGCTAGTCACCCTTTCAGCTGTCTTCCCAGCAGGCTCTGGCTGCTGCCTTTTGAGACTCTTCAAGCTTTTACTTTTCATCTGGTTTTAAATTCCTTCTACAACTTTCTTTCTCTTGCAAACACTCTGATAATGCATTCTGTTGTGATTTTACATGAATAAATATTTATAATTACTCTCTTTAGAAACAAAATACATCCACCTGACATCTTTGCTGTCCATTTTGACAATATTTAGGGTTCCTGCTGGGAAAAGAAACCCAAACCCTGATGATGAGGTCAGATACTCCTTTTATAGAAAGACAGCCCTGATCCCAACTCCCTCAGCGTCAGGAATCATCCCTTGTTTCTGTGTCCTTTCTCTCCTGCTGTTCCTCTCACAAATGCACAATGCCCTCTCCCCACAGCACAGCACCACAGTGGCTCCCAAGGTCCCTTCTCTGTGCTGCCCAGCCAAGGCTGTCACTCCACATAGCTCCTCTTCCCAGCTCACCTTGCCCATCACCACAACTCCAACAGTTCCAGTCCACAAGAAAACTGAACTGTTTTCTGCAGCTCTGCCACATGAGGTTTGGTTGCAAATATTACACCTTCCTGACTCAAAGAGGATGAACCTAATGCACAGTGAGATATGATGTTCCTTTTCTTCAGGAAAATAATAGGAAAAAGGCAAGGAAAGTGTGAGGAATACTGCCAATAGTGCTCTGATATCCCACTGAGTTCTTTTAAACTGATCAACCATAATCTTTCCAAAGGATTGTGAATTAATATTGATTGTAGGAAACAACTGAACCAAAGGATGCATTTGTGGTATGCATAAAAAGCTGGAAGAAGCACTGAGATGCAGTTATTTTTCTTTGGGTGCTTCTGGTAATTTAAATACTGTCCCAGAAACGTTGGACCTGGATGAGCAGGATAGGGGAGGAGAAGGAATGAGGAGGAGAGGAAGAGAGTCCTTCTACTACCTGAATTTGGAAGGTGGCTTCCTTCAGCCTGTTCTTACAAGGTGCAGACTGGTTCATGTAGCCCTGCTAAAAATGACTACAGAACTCATGCCTTCATCATGTGAGTGCAGCAGTTCAGGAACCTCAGTAGGGCAGAGCTCTGAAAAATAGATGTAAATGACACCACAAATACGAGTGGTGTAAGGGTGGGATATGACAGGTTACCCTGAAAATAACCTGCTGTCTCCAGGGGCTGAGCTACCCATCCCTGGGGGGTCTTCACTGCCATGTGGAAGCACAGCCACATGCTTAAGCATGTTATAATATTATTCCATGAAACATTTTCTCCAGAAATGACGCTTCAGCACCATGAGACTCAACTCTTTGGAGCTGACATGACACTCAAAATACTTCTAGAAACAAGGATGCACTGTTGCTTGAGGCTGATGGGACTCTAAGGTGGAGTTGGCAGAAAACAAAGAACCACATTATTCTTCTTTCCCCAATTATTGTACAAACACTTTTCCACCCTACTGGCTGTTTTCCCCTTTGCTTTCTAGTTGCTGCTCTGTGACCTGTAAGCCTTTTTATTTGTGACCTGTTGCTATGCAAAGATGTGTAAGGACACAGATAAAAGTACTTTTAGGCCAGAAGTTTTCAGACATACCTGGAAGATACCCAAATGTTTCTTCCCAGTTATAGGAAAGACAACCGATCACTTAAGAACATCCTCTCTGCTAAATGGCATTAGTTTCAGAATTTGAAAGTGTACTGCTGAAATTCATTCTTTAAATGTGAAATTGCATCCTGGTGCCAGATACAAATAATTGACTCAGCTGACAGCCAGAGAACATTTGAGAAATCACTAAAATAAGTGAGAATGTAAGTGGAATTAATTCACCTTCAGTGTGAATGGAATTAATTCACCTCCTGTGCCCACTGTCAGATTTCTACCAGAAAAATCAGAACTTACTGCTTTTTTCTTAGAATGGATGCAACCAAAGCACTAAAGGAATCCCTTATTATATAATTTTTAATACCAAATAGCCCTAGTTAGCAAGTAATAATGGCACGCAGGTATGTATTTTAATCCAGCCCTGTGGCTGTGGGATTATGACAGAATCTTTGGCCAACTGCTATTTTTTCCATGTATTATCAAGTAAACACTGACAATACTTTCAAGGCAGGAGCCTCACTAAGAGCTTGCTGGGTATAAAGGTGATTTTCAGTGTCTTGGCCAGAAGAGCAGAGCGTGGGGCTTTGCCATGGAGCAGAGAGTGGGGTGGGATCTGCCCAAAGGAGTCTCTTGCAGACAAGCCTCAGGACTGCACCGAGGAAAATGCTCCACTACAAAGGGCAGACTCTGGCATTTCCTTCATGTTTGCCTCTTCTACTGTGGTTTCAGCAGAGATGACAAGTCTTCCCTCTTCTTAGGGGCAGGTTGTTTGTTGAACTGTTACTTCTTAAGAGGATAGCTCAAATGTCTTCTGTAGACACACAAGAGTGTGCCACAGGAGAAGGCGATGGAAACATCACATTCCTGTTCGCCTGCATGGCATCTCCAAGTGTCAAATAAACATAAAGTTCTTCAAAACAAATTTTGATGCCTGATGACTTACATGTTATTGCAAAGCAATTTGGAGTATATCAGAGAAAACTGGTGATTCCTGTGCTTCAGCATTAACTAACCTCAACATAATGGAAAAAGTACATCCCATTGAAAAGAAATGGTAACAAATGCAAAGGCTTTTTAGCATCTTAGAGAGCTTGAATGTAAAGCATCTGGCTCTGTGGGTACACCAGAGAGCAAGAAAAGTTGTGTGCCTTTAGGTCCATGCCTAGGGTTGATTTTATGTACAGACTTAAAATATGCACCCCTTTGATCACTGTGAAAGCCGTGGATCTATAGGTATAGCAGGCCCTGACCTACAAACCTCAGTTGAACCATCTCAAATCTGACACTGAAGGACCACAGGACGTTAGTTAGAAGCATCTCTATTGATACAGAATAACAGACAGAAGGTGAGAGACATCAATTTGCCATAAATTGCTTAAAGTTCCTCAAAGAAGATATAGAGTCATACAGCTTTCCCCTTCCTTCGCACAGAACGTGACTAAAGGAAAGTCTTGCTGCTGAAACTGTAAAATCTATTAAGAGGGATTTCCAGTGCCATGGCTCAGCTGACAACTAATTTGTTTTGTCTTTGCCTAGCAGGGATTTTCCACGCAGTGGACTCTTGTTTGCTATGTAAGTCATCTGAGTATTTGTTAGTGTCATAGCCAGAGCCAGATGATGTTTATTCTGCTAACATCCAGTCGGACTCCGGCAGCACTCATTGAGGTCAGGGCTTTATTTATAGAAGCAGATATACATTGAGATTCATTTTCTTTCCCTTGCTGTATTCTGCCTAAACTCATCCAAAACAGAAAGAAACATGCAGACATGCAAGTAATACACTAATTGGGCCAGATCCATGAATTAGCACAGCACCGCAGAGGCCAATGGAAAAAAAGCATTTTTGAGCAGCTGAGGATCTTGTCCATTATTTCTCATGGGGAAGGGAAGGGAAGGGAGGGGTTTAAAACCAGAAATTATAAAGCAAAAAGCAAAACCGACCAAGCAACAAAATGTCATGGCATGTGGCAGAGCAGGTCTGCAATGCAAAATCCCTCCACCGAGATCTGCAATTTGAAGTATTTATTTTTTTTCTCCTGTGTTCCGAATCACTGGAAAGTGCAAGAATCAGAGTGCAGAGAGCTCCAAGAAAGGAAAAGTAATGACTTAAAGCAATTTACCTGCTGAAATTGAGAAGACATTGTCAGCGTACGCAGTCTGAGACAAAGCAAAGCAGAAGAAAAGCAGCAGGTAAGATCCCTGGACAAGCGGGCTGAGGACCAACATGCTGGCTCTGCCCTGGCAGATCCCAGCTCAGAGGCGCAGGGCTGCTTTGGGGCTCTCTCTCCCCTCTCTCCCTCTCTGCCTTGCCTGCTCTCTGCCTCTGCCCTCACTATGGGATGTGTGTGTGTGTCTGTGTGTGTACGTCTCTCTCTCTCTCTCCCCCCTCCCTCCCTGTGCCTTTAGGAAGAAAGAATGCCAACCATTTCCCATTAAATCTTCTCCTTACACTAGACACAGTTATATTTAACTCCTGTGCTGGATCAGTTGCCTCTATTGTGGACATTAGCTGCTAAAACTGAGGCACGGGGGATTCTGGTTTTGCTAACAGAAGCAAAAAGGCACTTCGGATAATAATAATGATGAGCAGGAATGGGAGAAATTAAGAACTGGACTATAAACAGAATTCTTTGGTACAGGCAACCAGACACCGGCGTCGAGATGGATAAAATCCCTGACTGATCATCTTCCACAGGTCACTAATTGCCTTAATGAGAGAGATGAGCAGTGACCTAACATCTGCTTATCCCTGGTAGCTACAAGTGCTGTATTCATGTACAGAGAGCAGCTCTGTAGGTGAGGGATGCCACAAAGGCTTCATGAACAAACAAACATATCGTTATTTCGGATTTAAGTGAAAACGACAGTATCACTGATAGTGCCAGACATCGCAGGATTGCACAGTTCACT
This sequence comes from Rhagologus leucostigma, assembly GCA_013397725.1. Lineage (NCBI taxonomy): Eukaryota > Metazoa > Chordata > Aves > Passeriformes > Rhagologus > Rhagologus leucostigma. The sequence continues at coordinate 2,883,610 of VZTD01003784.1, forward strand.
GATGGGGTGCAACAGGTGGAAGAAACAATACATGTGCCATGATGGGGTGAGTGAAATGCTATCAGCTCTGGGGGTGGTGCTGGCCAACACACTACACAGCACTATGTGAAGAAAACAAACCTCCCACTCTCTGGAAAGCAGCAGGTGCCCTTGCTACCTGTACAGAAGTTTAGTGTTTCTGTGCCTTATTGCAACATGCAGGGTTTTACAGATTAACTTGTGCCCTCTGAAAAACTAGCAGAGAGATCCTCCTTTCTGCCTTGGAAACCCAGTGGTTTCCATGAAAATCAGAGGTACACCCTTTGCTGTGAAAAACACCATTACTCTCTCCCAGATGGAGATGGTTTTCTTTGCCCACCAGTTATCGTTTCCCCCAAGAAAAACACGAAAATATTTTGGGTTAATTACAGAATTGATTTTTGTTTTCATTTGAGAAGAGTTCTCATTGACAGAAATGATGACATGTCCTCCTGGGCATTAACTCCACTGTAGAGCAAAGTGAGATTACTTTCAACGCACTGCAAAAGTATTGACAAATCCTTCTAAATGTAGTGGCTAGATGGGAAGAATCACATCTGCCTTATACATTTTTATCCTTAAAGGACATTCTTAATATAACCATAATTCTTTCTAAAATCTCTTTCCAGTACTGCAACATTTTGGATAACAGATTTTCTATTTTAATTTAATCTAATCTACTTTATTCCACTGTCTGTTACTTCTTAGTATTTGGCTCTTTTTAGTGAAGATAGTAGTTTGGTCTCTTTCTTCTTTGACCAAGATAACCATGGAATAAATGAGTGCCATTAGTTTTCTTGGCATTCTTCACCTCAGAGGGAAAGGAATAGCTCTTGGGAAGTTTATCATGACAAGCCCTAAGCGTGCAAGATAAATGTCCAGCTGCCTGATTATAAAGGAAAGCAGTGGGCAATCCCCATGTCAGAAGCCTGCATGGATGCGGGAAAAAAATGCTCAAAAGTTAAAATGTCAAGATTGTATTAAAAGATTCACCTCTGAAGATACGTGACCAACAGAATAGTTAGTCAAAGGAACAACTGAATAATTTCAAATCCTACTGAAATCCTCCTGCAGTCTTCTAGCAATCGAAAATTTGGTAGAAATTTCTAGTACAAAAGAAAGAGTACTAGAAGTACTAGAAAGAACTAAGATCATGCAGTAGGACCCATATCTTTTCCCTCCTTCTATGATTACATATCAGAGGTAGCCAGAAGCGACACAGAAAGCCAGGGCTGCGTCAGAGTTAAGAAAAACACATAAAGTTAGTTTTGCAGTCAATTCTTAAATAGAGACTTTTTAATCTGCTTATTGCAGTGGAGAACCCGGATTAAAAATGGAGATTTTGTCAATGTTCTCCTTCCTTTCAGCATAGCATCTCCATCACTCTGAGCCTGTTTGACCTGAAATGGCTCTCAGCCAATGTGAGAAGGAAGCACTGTGGGCATACACTCTTCTGTGGAAAATACACTATCTTCCACAAACAAATGCGAAAGGAGATGTTGGACTTACACTTGTCTGAAGAGACCTCTTCTTCATGATGTTGTTCCATTCCTTCTTTAGACTTTAGTGGAGAGCCCTTACTACCGGGCAGTGAGCTAGGCCATGTCAGAGTGCAGGTCCTGTGTTGTGTTTCCTCTAATTCTGAGGTGTTGGCCTTACCAGCTGAGACTGCTGGCAAGGTTGCTAATGGTTTCATGGGAGAAGAACAAAGTCCACTGGAAATAAAATGGACAATAGCTGTGGGCTTACTGCTTTTGACTTATGCAGGTGATAGCACAGCAGACTGATATTCCCTGCTCCAGGCTGGATGGCAAGGCTGTACACCTGGTCACATAGCTTCTTTCTGACCTCCACGGCATCAGTGCCTCTGGCAGAGAGAATCCTGAGGAGGGAAAGTATCATGTAGCAGGGGGAGTCTGGCATGAGAGACTTGACAAACATGTGCTTTCCAGGCCCTTCGCCCCGTGAACTTGCTCAGCCAAGCAATGCATTTCTCCAGCTATTCCTTTTTTTTTTTTTTTTTATGGTAGATGCCACAGCAACTAAAAATGCCAAAAGCCAACCAACACATAATGAAAAAAAATAGCCTAAACAGTTTGCCTGTTCAAGGAGCTGTTGCTTGACCTTTTCAGCCCAAACTTGAGCTCTTAGAAGTGCTTGGAGGAATCTGCTGATGACATTACCATGTAAATAGAATTTATGAGCCTTTTTCTATGCAAGAATTAATGAATACTTGTTAAAAAGAAGGCTTCTTCTCAGTCCTGTTCACTTTCGGTTGGCAGGTACTGCATCAACGAGACAAGGTAAAACAAATATAGTTAAAATACCATCAATCTCAAATTCTGGCATGAACACCATTCTAGTTAGAAGGACAAAGATAGTCATAGAATAGTTTGGGTCAGATAGGTCATCTACTCCAACCACCTGCAATAAGCAGGGACATTTCAACTAGATCAGGTTGCTCAGAGCCCCACCGAACCTGAACTTGAATGTTTCCAGGGAAGGGCCATCCACCATTTCTTGGGACAAACCGTTCCACTGTCTCACCATCCTCACCACAAAAAATTTCTTCCTTTTATCTAGCTTAGATCTACCCTCTTTTAGTTTAAAACCATTTTCCCTTGTCCTGTCGAGATACTCAACATATAATTGAGACTTTCTAGATCAAAAGTCTGAAAGCTCTTTTTCTGAGTGGGGCAAAGGTAAAATAGCAACCCCAAGTTAATGCAGTAATTCAATAACAGCTTGTGTCTGCAAAGCAGTGCAGAAGAATCCTGTTCATTCAATTAGTGCAGGAGCTGGAAAATAATCTTTATAATTACATTTTCCTTGTGAGATAGTTATTTAGCAACAATTGTTTTTCACAATAAAAACACCTGTTCAATTTTGCACACTTGAATCAGTTATGTCTAACACTTAGATTTAGCTCTATGACAACATAGCTAACATCACCTTGGAAGATGGTGTTACCTAAAGTACAAAGGCAGCCGCTGAAACAAAATGATAATAAGTGCAGAAAGGCAGTGAGTGGCTTCACCATTTTCTTGCGGGTGTATTTAAATTTAATTCAGAAGCCCATATAGGAACAGACCCACTAACTGTGCAATGAAGTAAATTCAACCACATTCACACATGATGAAGCTCTGGTTTACCCCAGAGCTCCAACCATGCCAGTCACCCAGCTGGATATCAGGACACGGGGCAGGTGCTCAGCTAAAGGCAAGCCAGCACTAATCAGTCTTCAGATAACACCCACTGCATGAACAAGGTGAAGGAGTACATTGATGGCAGGACATTCATGCCTAGCAATTCCCAAAAGCAACTCCTTTTTGCAAATTAGCCACTTATTGGATGTTATACATTGCACAAAAAGCAGCGGCCTTCTGGCCTTCTCTCTTCTCTATACTCTATGTTCACAGAAATGCAAAACTGATTAGGGAAGCGGATTTATTTTTGCACTCTTCAGAGCATATTTGTTTACAGAGCAGCCCAGCTCTCATCCCATGTTTAGAAAGCTCATCTTGAACCTTTAACATTGCACTTCTAGACTTAATTCAAAGGCTCAGTCCTTCACGTTTTTTCTTTTTCACTCCTATGAGTAATCCCCACGTACACATTTCTTTTTCTACTGAAGACTACAGAACAAAAGAGTTAAGGGCATGATTAAAGTTCATGGTATAATTCAAAGTGAGTTCCATCAAAGCTACCAGAACCACCCCACTTCTGGCCTTTCAATACTGGAGGACATAACTAAGTAGAACAACTTTAAAACAATAATTCAGGTGCTGACCTTTATAAAAGCACTCTTCTTCCTCTTTTTCATTTCATTTTTCTTTTAAACCTTGCCTTCCAAACTGCAGAACACGCAATGCTTCTTGGATGACATGCACTCATCATACATGCTCACACATATGCACAGAACAAAGATATACGTCCAGGATTGAGAGGTTTTGAAAACCTGGGGCAAACATGCAAAATCTCAGAATGATTCACATAAAAACGTCCTACAGGAAAAAGAAGATACCCATAGAAATCCCTGCGTACAGTGGCCTTGGCAGTCGTAGTCCCAGCAAACTGAGGTCTCCAGTCACCAGTATCGAAGTAGATAAATTGTCTTCAACATCCTCAGATGGTGAATCATAAACAAGTCACAGCTATAACCCAGCCTGGTCTTGGTACTTGCAACTAGAGGAGATGGAAATAGTGTGTACGGTAATTTTTTTCATCTTATTTTCATTTGGATTGTCTACTGCTATTTACTTCTATTAGTAAATGTCTGCAGAACTCCCTGCCTGTACCAGTATTGCTGCTGTGCTGCCGGAGGCACAGAACACAAGAATATCTGGCAGTAATTTGCTCTCACGGCTCCTAATTTAAGTGATTTGTCATCTAGCTTGCCAAAGAGCCCAATGAATTAAACACCACAAAGCACAATCTTCTTTTTTCTCTGTCAACATTTTTGCAGGAAAAAATTATTAATATCATTATTTTAATGCTCACACTAAATTCAGGATTTTTAATTCCAGAGAGCTTCACGGATGCCTGGCAATGCAGCATCCTGATTTTCATACTGCAGTACAGCCCATTACACCACTGAGATGCAAACAAACGTGGATCCAAACACCAGTGCATACATGCCTGGAAGAATGCCCCCAGACATAGGGATCCTCTACAGAAGGTTGCAGTGCCCTTCAGATGAGTGGCCAGAGCACCACTAATTCAGGAAAATACTTAATCATGAGCGTAACTGCAGGCCTGCAAGTGAGAGCAATGAAGCTGCTCCTGAAACGAAATATGTGCATAGGTGCCTTGCCAAATCAGGGCCTGAAAAAGCTGTAGATACCTTGTCTTTTAAATAGCATGAAGCCTTATTTTCCCATGGCTCGTTTTTCTCTCTCCTGGATACCTCTGGGCACTAAATGTTTAGGGATCCCGTGACTTACAGAATGCAAAAGCAGGAGCAAACCTGCTGAACCCACTTGGGGAGCAGTAGTAGAGGACAACAGCCAAGGATTTGCCCAAAGGCTTGACAGAAGAACCAACATTATAAAGCTGGGGATAGGTGAAGAAATAGGTCACAGTAGAACAGCAAGAAGAAATAGCAGAACATTTTTGATTTTTAGGGTTTTTTAAGCAAATGGATGGCTACAAGTGCTGAGCATGACACTACAGCAAGCAGGACTCGGTGAGACTCCTCTGGCACCTTAGCTGTTGGGCAAGCCACATCCACGTTGGAAAATTGCCCTTTTGTTGGAAAATTTGTAAGCTGACAATGAATTTCATGCTGATTTTAAAAGATGCTGGTTCAGGCTAAAGGTGGAGAGGCTTTCTCTTTTTACAGTGGTTCAAATTTTGAAGCCCATCTATACTGTTACCATGGCAGCCATAGAAAATGCCTGGGCACTGCCTGTTGCCCAGTCATTCTGGGATGCCAGGGTTGTCATCTTCCAAACACAGGATGACTGAACCTAATCAAACTAGACAAAGTGCATTTTCCCAGCACCCTTTGCAGTATCAGGGAACTGTAATTAAGGCCACATTAGAATTTCCATTATAGTCCTACTTTTGAAGCTTCAATAATTTGTTTTAAGACAACCTTACCAAATGGCAATTTGGCACATAGAGATGAAAACTTTGAGAAAAAACATCTTCTGCGCTAAAATCATTAATAAGGTCTCACTGATTCCAACTACATAAAATGAGGGCCAGCATTAGCTGCTTAGGTGTGGTAGATTTAAATCCCTGGCAGGGCTGAAATATTAATTTTACCTAACATAATTTTTACTTAGTTTCTGAGCACTTGAATGATATCCCTGTTTTTGCAAAGCAAGCAGGTGGTTTATAGCCTGGCTAAGGAGGCCTTTCATACCTCAATCCCAGCAACCACGTCTCCTTGCTCTAAGAAGGAAGCACTGCTTTGGCTGGAACCTGAAGTATGTCTGCACATCCCCAGTTCTGGTATCAGCACCTCCCAGCACCAAGGCTTAGAAAATGCCATACATGCACATTGTCTTAATGATGATGCCGAGGAGACAGAAGACAAATCCTCCAAAAACTTAGGAAAGAGCAAATTTTAAAAAAATATATTTTTAATGTGAAGATTTCATTAAAGAGGGACTTGCATCCAGATGTTGCGGAGCTCAAGCTTGGATGACTGCCTGAGAGAGTGTTGACACCACATCACCTCTAGAGCTGCAAGGTGATGCAGAGGCAGGCAAACACACCTAGGAGAACTGAAAGGCCTCTCTGTCCAACAGTTTTGTTCTCAGGTAGGCCTGCAGGTTATGACAAGCTTCATGCTGCAACAGCTACAGGTAGTCAGTGCACAAAATTCACGTCCAGGAACAGTGATTGCTTTCTGGAATCAAGAGCCACAAAAACTTAGGTTGCTGTGTAGGCTGGAGATGTAAAAAGGCTTATGTGAGTCCTCCACTATCTTCCTCATGTGGTAACGTTACCAGCCCTAAGTACTAGAGGAAATCTCCCATCACTTATGTGCAAAGATGTTCTAAGCTGTTTAAATTCATGTGACCATGGTCATTTATACAATCCTAGACAAACTGCTAAGGCATTTCTCCAACTCTCAAACAGAGCAATTCATATCCTGTTTTCAAAAGCATCTCTTCTCTGCATCCGGTTTAAAATTTGATCAAAGGTATTACACAAATAATTCCTAGTTGGATTGCTCAGACATGCTATAGCTGACAAAAAGAAAAATAATTCCAGATTAATTTATGTAACATTTTCAGTAGCATCCTTCCTTGCCTTCTCTATCATCCCCCTGAAAAGATTGATGAAACTCAAAATTTCTTAAGCATATTGACTCAAGCAAGCAGACCGTCATTTTATTAACTCTTCTTACTTATTTCAGCACTATTTTAGATATCTTAGGGATTCCTGGAAAGAACAGACACTGAAATAACTCTCATTCATATTAGTGTGTGCCATAATTAGCTGGAAGGGTCTGCTTTACTGAGGGCCTCTTTGAAGCTTGTCCATCTGGTTTCAATCACCTCAACAAAAGAAACAGCAAATGTCTCCTTCAGAATAGCTGTTTCTTACTCATTTCAGTATTCAGTCAGAAGTAAATAAATCGACAGAAATCATATTGCCAGTTTGCCACACAGAAGATCAGCTCTGACACCCGGTCTGACCTCAGAACATTACAAAAAAACCATTTCTCTTAGCACAGTCATCAAGCTCTTTAAACAGCCTAAAAAGAGCTGCAATGGGGATTTTGATTACAACATATAAAATACGAAGCAGTCAGTGCAGAAGACGTTTCTTAGTAAGACTTTTACAACAGCTTACAGCCAGTGTGTGTGCTTGTTGTTTGTGGGTCCAGAGTGGCAGACCTGAAGATGCATTGCTGCTTGTTTTACACGTACTTGGGCTTTTGAAGGAGTGCTTAAAATCAAACCTGGCCAGACCACACCTACATCGGATTCCTCATCGAAGTGGGTATGTGCTCTGTGGCCATAATGACTGAAGGCAAGCAGACACACCGTACACCCAAATGCTCACAGGGCAGAGCCTGCAGAATTCACTGCAGACTAAAGGTGGAACACAATTACTGAGACGTTTGTAATTACTGCAAACTAAACCTGTTAGCAAGCTGAGCACACAAGAGGCTGCAGGAACACACACTCAACACCTTATCCTATTTTGTGAGGTGCTGAGACAGTAACAAACCTTACCTCTTACCGCAGTTGGCTGGAGCACGGTGCTAATAATGCCAAGGCTGGAGGTTTGATCCCTGTGGACCATCCACTTAAAAAGTTGGTCTCAATGATCCCTCTGGATATCTTCCAACTCAGAATATTCTGATTCCATGATTCTTATTTCTCATACCAGGACATTTTTTTGTAGCTCCTAATGGTTTCACCTCTGCTCCCATAATGAAATTACCTGTTGGGTTTTGGACATCTCTGTTATAATTTTCCTGTACCACTTGTTGGTCCCATGTTTCAACCCCTTTCATGTCTCTTTGAAGAGGACAAGTGCTGCTGGACTGAACTTTGGGCTTCCTAACCCCATGAACTGACCAGACCCATGTCAGAAAAGTTTTCACAGGGACTGCACTAATGGATGAGGGAGGGCACCCATAACACGTACAGCAAAATTTCAAGTATTCTTGATTTACCTGAAAACCATGAGAAGAAAGAGACTCAGAACTGCATCTTACTTAAACATGAACTTCTCCTGGCATGTCCCAGTAAATTACACTCAGTACCTCTTTCACAGCATCTTCCCTCAGCTGAGGCCCAGACATTTTCTTCCTCTTGAGTATGTTCAATATCTTTAATTCCAAGTTCTGGCCTTGAAGGAAGATTTCCAGTTGGGTAAAGCCATATGGGTCACAGCATTCTCCAGGCTTAAAACATCTGTAATGTTTTACTCCTTTTAATAAAATTAGGATATTTCAGGACAGCTTGTTTCTGTCTCATCTTTGAAACTGTTCTCTTTCACGCAATTTCATCCGCCTAACACTCCTCTTAGATCAGCTCCATGGTGTAAAATAATATCAAGCAGGTAAGCTGTATAAACAAAGCAGCAGAGATTTCACTCTCCCTGGTTTTACATGGAAATTGTGCCCTCTCTCATCTCAAACCCCCTAATCATTACAGTCTAAGAAATTCTATTTTATCATGGTGTTATGTCTATTTTAAAGAAATAAGAAATGCAGTGTTAATTCTTCTGTAAACTTTTTAAAATCTTAATGAAATCCAAACTGATAACATCAATCATGTTATTGCCTTCCCACAGTTTCAAATCTTTGCTTTCCATTTTCCACATCTTGAGTTATTAAAATAAATTGTGCATGGTATTGTAGTTATTCAACAACATCTAAGAAATCAAATATAAGCTGATTTCCAACAGCTGACACAAAATGCTGACATAATTCAAATACTCTCATTAAAGGAGAGACAGTATGAAAATCACTTTTTATTAATTTTCAAGTATAAAACAATAATTTCTACATTTGCTTATCCAACGCAAATTATCTCCCCTGTGGTCAGTTCCAGCATTGACTCTTTGACATATTTTACACCAACATAATGGATTGTGTTTAATCATTGAAACATACCACAATTAATTTGCGAGACAAGAAGAAGAACAAAATAAAATTAATGTCAAGATTCAACATTGTTCCACATTCCCTGAAGAGCACCCCAGAGAACACAGCAACTCAGCAGCCTTACATTTTTTTGTGAGCTGTATCCATTCTAGGATTTTATCCTTTTGCACTTCAGATACTTCAGATATTATTTCTTTCAGATATTATCTTCCTGTACTAGCGTGCAGAGACATTCCTACTTCCCTCTGCCTCACAGACCCATGGCCTTGGGCCAGACCCAAACTAAAGCGCCAGACCAAATAAGCCAAGCCTTCTCCAACAAACCTGACTGTAAGCCACGATCCCCTGCCAGCCCAGTCCTTCCCCTCCTTAGGTCATCCAAGTGCCTTCCACTAGATAACTAACACTTACTGAAAACGGAATAATAGAAAATAAAGCAAGCAAAATCCAGATGAGAGACAGAATTTTCCCTTTTGTGCAAGTAAAAAAAAAGAACCTGTGCATTTAAGAACAGATGTAAATATAAAGTTATATGTTTAGAGTATCCTGCATAGTAACTGCTGTAGGCCATGACAGAAGCATAGACAAAGAGCTACTTCATTTTTAAAGTCTGAACTTGAAGTCAGGTTGTCAGATGCAACAACAAATGAAAACACAGCAGACAGAATGCCAGGTAGGTTAAATATCTGCTTTAAATGTTACCTCTGCATCACAGTGCAGGTGGGATACTAGGTTTCTATACAGTTACATTAACAACCTTTGTTGCACAATTAGCCAGCCACAGCACAAACACTGGTGGTTGCTTTGTGATGCCAGCCAAAATGAACATTATGCTCCAGTCTATCTCTTTTTTTATTGTTGCCGCACTGGTGAGGGATTTTTTGTTTATTTGTTTTGGTTTTTGTTGGGGTTTTTTTGTTGTCTTTTTGGTGCTGTTGATGTTTTGGTGGTGGTGGTAAGGTTTTACACAAAATGCTTCTGACTATAAAGATTTACAATCTACTAATACTGGAAATCTCACTAATAAATACAGCCACATTTTTAGCCTACAGACATGGTGGTGTCTTTGTGAAGAGCAAAGCTTCAAACAAAAATCCAGGATTTTCTTTTCCTAAAAGCACCATAAGTTCTAGTTAGCAAAAAAACTTTCAGTAGACAGAAGCTTAGCCCTTGAGTAAGTCTGCATTTTTAACACACTATTTCTACATTCAGTAGAAGCTGAAAAATCAATCTGTAAAATTAGGGAGCTACTACCAATGCAGTGGGCTTCAATGCATAATGAGGTCAATCAGGACTTTTTCACAGGATGCTTTGTTTTGGTCCTTAGAGGACGAAGTTTTTAACAAGTAGAATGGTGGTGTGGTTGGTTAAAAATGAAGCTACTATAATTGCAGACTGTCAAACACTTCTGTTTCAGACAGTGTAAAACCCTCACCTTATTCTGTTCATCCAGAACATTCAAGACTTTAATTCACAAATAATGGGTATTAGTCTGAGTAAAAGAAAAAGTAAATAATTTTATCATCAGTCTTTGTGTACAATCTGCTAGAAGGCCTGGTATACATTCATATGTGTCTTTCTCATTTTATAATTACCTAATTTCAGCATTTAAAGATTCCTCTAACAGCAGTTCTAAAATCCCACTTTGTTCCAATGCCTATGCAAAACATAGTTGTACCAGTTCCACTTCCAGAAAACAATTCGGTTTTGTTTAACGCACTGCCATCATCTTCCTCTTCTACAGGTTAGAACGAGTCAGCCAGGGAAATTCCTGGAAGCAAAAAAACCAAACCAACACAGAATAAAAACCATACCAGAATGGGCAAACAGTAAGAGGAACAGTTAACTACCAGATGGAGTCCACAGGATATAAAGACTGCTCAAAAATATTTCATCTCAATTGGTCTAGAATGAAAAGGAATAACCTTAAATTCTGGAAAGAGTTATTAAGGACACTGTGCATTAATAGTAGCTGGTGGGGGAAAAACCCAAACAAGCAGATGGCATGGTGTAAAAGGACCTGTTTTCTCCATCTTCCAAATCTAAACACAATCTTTCTGCCTTGCAACCATCTCTGCCTCCTCTGTGGTTTAAGTGATAGTTCCTGAGGTTTTCAGAAGCTCACCACTATGAAGCTTGCAGAAAAGAAAGGAAAACATACATACCTGTTTTTTTCTCTCTGATTGTGGATCGATCACTACATTTATAAGAGAAGGTGTTTGCTTGTCAGTCACACTTGCTTTCAGAGCATTCTGCAATTCCTCTGGTGTTTTAACAAAGTATCCTTTACCTCCAAAGGCAGACATAATTTTCTCATAGTGTGCATTTGGCAGGAGAGAAACAGGAGGTACACTGTAACAGAATGGAAAACATGATTAATGGCATGGGGGGATTACCAGGCTCACCAATTTAATTACCTCAGCACCAATTTTAAAGTGCAAGATGATTATTGTGCTGGCCTGATGAATTCTGGGCTGGAAGAACTATGGTTCCTTTATCACTTAAGCTATGTTTATAGGGTACCATAGGCATCTTTATCTTGTGGAAACATTCCTGAGCTAAGCTTTAGCATAGTTCTCTTCGTACAGAGATCTCAGCTCAGAAGCTGTGTAAACTCAGAACTCAAGTCTCAGGTAATTTTGGAGGTTATCAGGATTTTGAGGGTTACCCCACTATGAACTCTGTACTGTGTGGGCTGAACTGCAGCAGGAACCTGAGAAAACTAATAGAGAATAATCTCTCTGCTGCACTGTTGTGCAAACAATAGGCTGGAATTAGGTGGGCTGTTTGCTTTTGGTAACTGGTTCTTACTTACATGAACTTAGCCCAGGACTAAATTGACTTTATAAAAGTAATTTCAATCTGGATCACAAAGCATTAAAAATTAAGAGAATGATCATTCTGGTCACTTCTTTCATAATTAACAGGACATACTTTCAAGATGCTTACCATGTAGCAGGGTCACCAAGCTTTAACATCTCCTCCCAGGAGTTTGCATCCAAACCAGTGTAAATCCCATTGTTGTTTACTACGATAATCAGGATTGGCAAGTTGTATCTATAAAAAGACACATTTGGAAGAATTCTGAAATACCTGCCCCCTTCTGTAAGATGTTAAGAGTGTAATTTTTCTTAAAAATAAAAAAAAAAAAGAAAAAACATCACTTCCACCTGAAATATGATTTAATCATCACTGGTAATGCACTACATCACAACAACATAAAAAATGAGCATATATGTTTTTTGGCTTGTTTTCATGTGCTTTATGGATACACCACCTACCAGCAGCATCCTTGGCTTTCTAGCTAAAGTACCCCTGAAGAGCACATTCTTGAGCCAAAAAAACCCCAGTTACCTGCAGATAGTCTCCAGCTCCATCCCGGAAAATCCAAAAGCACTATCTCCCTCTATGCAGATGACTCGCCTTCCAGGTGTTTGGTCTCTGGCTACCATTGCAGCTGCTATGGCAAAACCCAGCCCCACTCCCATCGTTCCAAAAGTACCTGCATCAAGCCTACAGGGAGAATACATAATTACTATCCCTTTATTTCTACTCAGTCCATGGTGCCTTACTTTTAATGCTTTGCCATATACTATTCAAATACTGTTTTATAAACAATTAGTATCAAGAGATACCAGATGTAGAGATTATTATATTCAGCCAAACATTTGATAAAACTGCAAATGTTTTACGTGATATAAACATACTGGAACTCTAATTAAAATTAGGAACTCTTGTACACTAGTGCTACAATAAAGAACTATTCTCATATGCTTTTAGCTTGCATAGTAACAGTATTTCAAAAACATTCAATTACTGTAGAGAGACAGACAACATTAAATATTTCTATATTTAATTCCTTGGAAACACAACTATTAGTCTGAAAGCCATTGATTAAATACTGCTGTTCAAATTTTAGTCTTCTGTTCAACCATTTGAAATCAAATTGAAAGCTATAATTTAGTTAGATCATTTCAATCAGAAGCACATAATGGATACAAAAGTACATAAAGCACTATAGTATTCTAGGGTTAACTTCTTGAATTTGCTTTCAGATATATGCAATGCAGTCTGAAGAGACAGCCAGTAACATTACTGTGTCCTTATTCTAAATAAGGAGGGAAAATGCACACTCTTCCCCCAACTCTACTGGAAGCACATGGGTTTTCTAGGTTGTTGGTTGTTTTGTTTACAAAGCAGTATTTTGAGTACCCACATCTTAGGCATGCAGGTTTACACGAAAGTATGCCCAACATAGAATCCAATTTTCAAGTTTTCCCCATTTTGAAGTGTTTCAAAGAAGAACTCTTCACATGAATTCTTTTCAACATGAGAATCCTAATGATTGTTTTTATTTTTCATCAATATGTACCACAGACACTGAACACAGGAACAAACATCTAGGTCAGGGAATTGAACGTGATGCTCATCACTCACTTTCCACAAGAGAGAGAGCAACTATCACCATTCTGCTGCAGAGCATGCAGAGAACTGTTAAAATCTATGACAGAACATGACAGTATGTGAGTGGAAGACTTTCCTTAATCCCTCTCTCAACACATTAAACTTGTTTTCCAGACCATTATACTTCTTAGCTAAACGAAAACATTTAAGCATAAATGTAGCCTGTTGAGTCAGCCCAGTATAAAAGATACCACACCTTTGACGGGGATAGAAATTTGGAAGCATAGTTCGTCCAATGTCCATGGTGTTTGCTCCCTCACTTACTAAAATGCAGTCCTTGGGTATCAGTTCTCTGATGTGATGAAAGACTGTATAATAATTCATAGGCAGAGATTTCTGTAATGCTAATCCCTTAAAAATAAAAGATATTAGTAACTCCCATGAATAGAATTTATAGTAAGGTGCAAAACAGAGACACCTAAATAATAATGATGGAAATAAAAATACACTCTGCTAGGTAAGGCTGGAGTATTTGGTTTTCCACACACTACAGCAAGGTCTTTCTTTCTGTATCTGTCCTGGTGACACAACATATTTATCAAAGGCTATCAACAAGCTCAGCAACTCTTCAATGGCCTATCATTAGCAGAAGCCATTAAAACTCAGTTTAACCCAAGAGGCACATGAAATTCTTCCGCACCCAAGTTTGACTATTGACAACCCTAAGTGGGCTGTCATCTGTGTGCTGGGAGATAATGCAAAAGAGCGACCTGCTAGAATGAATTTGTTTTAGATCCCAGTCTTGGAAACATGTGTCTGAAGTTGCAGAATATGAGTTACATAGAGTTAGGTATATACCAAGCATCTGTGGTCTCTTGGACTTAACAGCTACTTGCTTTTAACATATATTAAACCTAGACCAGCACTGCTAAACTGAACAGCTACAAACAATGATTACAACTAGAAGAAAACTAAGAATGCATCTTCACCTAAGCCAGCTTCCACTTGGAGTACCTGGAGTATCTATCCATTGCTTAGAAGGCACTGCCCATAATACAGCAGCTCTGGCTGTGGTCTTCTACTAATGGCTTTAAGAATCCAATCCCAAAGTTTAATGACTTCCACAGTCCGAATTTACACAAAATCATAGAATACTTAACCTATAATGCTTATAGTTCCTAAGCATAAGAAGAGTAAGCCTGTAGCAGAATGGTGCAAATTCTCAAAGTCTGGGTGACACAACTGAGAAATAATTGAGGAGGTTGGATATGCATCAGTGCCTGTTACAGCAAGAAACCTTTTAATTTCTTTAATGTCACACTACCTTCGATCTTTCCTCGTTGTTCTTTATTTTCGCTCTTAGCTTCTTCCACCACTCTGAACTAGAAGGATATTTCCATGATCTGTTGTTGAATTCTTCTAAGAGCTAGAACAATATTGAAATTATTATAGAGGGGTCTTTCAACATGTTTAAAAGACAACAAAAGCATCAAGAATAATATTATCAAGAATGATCCCAGCACAATCACAGTAACACTAATCAGAATCTTTAACATATAATTTGAGAATAGACTGGATATACAGCATGAATATATTGCCTGAAAAATGGCTTTCCTTGAACAGTTGGGTTTTTTTTCTTTTATTTTTAACTGGCAACTTACTTCATTTGAATCAGAGGAAATTGAGGTCAAAACCAGAGGACATGGGACATTACATTACCTGCTGAGTCACAGCGTTTATGTCACCTAATAAAGTTGCAGCTGGTATTACATTATTCCCCAGTTCTTCTGCACAAATATCAATCTGTATGTCAAAAAGAACATCATTAACTCAAGGATATTAAAAGGAACTTTTTTTTTCAGTTCAAGAGAGGAACATGCCCTAGCATACAAACATTTCTAACATTGTCTTCATACCTTGTTTTGGCTGTACAGATAGCATCCTTTGCCTTTCCTTGACATGACATCAGGAAATCCTTTATACAAAGTAAAACCCTGCAGTACGTACCTATTTTAATAAAAATTCATATACATCCTTAAAATGGACTGCTTGCTTCTTTCAAGCTCTTGCAGACACTATAGAACTTAATTACAACATTAAGGAGAAGGTGGTGAATAAAGTGATAATTGTATGAGAGCTAAAAATCTAGGCTTAGGTATACCCTTAAAGTCTATACAAAGCAGCAATTTTCTCGCTGAGAAAACTGTGTATATGCTACTTGACAGTAAGAATTTAGTTAGCATGAAGAAACTGAAAAGTTGCAACTACTGAAGCAAATTTATCAGTGATGCATGACCCCTATAAGGTTACATAAACTGTTATTTTTGACCAGATCACACAGACTACGAACTGACTTAGTATTTTAATACTAATCTCTGATAGTGAAAAGAAGTGAGAGGAAAAAATATTTTCTTTAAATTTTTTATAAAGAGGAAACATAATAATATTTGCAAAAATAACATGCGTATTTGTAAAAATTTAGCTTAAAAATTAACGCTATTGCAAAGTTTGGAACTTTAGATCACGTTCCAGGTCAGCATAAGCAGGACACCCAGCATGCTGGATCAACTACTACTATTTGATCACGGACTCTAGGGGAGGAGATTTTAGGGACACAATTTAAAGACTTCTCTGAGAGCTGGCAGATTGTCAAATACATTAATTAGCTAAATAGCCTTTCTTCCTCTTATTTCATTAACATTTCCGACTGACTGAGCTCTTACATTATGACTGACTCAGGATCTGAACAATTCTTTTTCAGAAAAATTCAGCCAAGAGAGCAATATGAAAGATTCCACAGTTTCAAAGACAGTTTTCGTTCAGTCATAGAAATTCCAATGCTCTGAAGATCACAACAGTATCATGAGTCTAAACCTGTATTAGTCAACTACAATATTGCTTGCCCTCCTCGTTATACCAGCACCAAGCTCTTGATGCTAGGAACAATATTGTAAGCATTCTTAGGAAAAAATAAGGAAGTAAAAACAATAATTAAAGAAATCATAAGCATTTTTAGAGAATTATCATAACTATATGCACATACTACACAGAAGATTTTCACTAAGTGATAATAATTTTCCTGCTTACCTGAATAACCTTTACATCCTGTCGATACCTTGGTGGAAGGCCAAAATGCAAAATCCAATTCAACCTTGCACCAAGCAAGATGATTACATCAGCATGCTGTAATGCCCTAATAAAGGGAAATGACAGAACCAGATAAGACCGAATCACTATTACATTTAATAGTCTTTGCAAAATTAGAAGCTATCCTAACCACTGTAGCAAACCCCAGAATATACATATAATTCTTCCTTCCTCTGAAATGCTTGCTTAGCCCCCAAAACCCTGTATCCTTTTATACAGCCAATCACCAAGCCATTCTTGAGTTAAGGAACTTAAGAAAAAAATTAATTACTCTTTTCCTATTACACTGTATTTAGGAGACCAACAAGGTGTTAGAATGATGCTGAGGTTAAGGCAAAAGACCCATTATTGTGACACTGGGAACAGTGGGTGCGAAAATTAAGATTGTTGTGGGCCTCTCAGTTTAGTCTCCCATTAATTTACCTTTCAGATGGGCAGACAATATTTGGCACATTCTTTTATTCCTCATTCTTCCTAGCAGCATGCTTAACAGTGATAAAGCTAAGATGCTCAGCAATGGACAGCATTTTAATCTCAGGGTATATAAATGCTCCATTTGCAAGTTGACTCTGTGAATATTCATAGATAGTAGGGTTCTTAGAGTTCATTCACATTAATTTTGCCAAAAGCCAAAAGAAGACCTGTTAAAAATACTTTAAACATAGTCTTTCAGTGTAGTTTGAAATATCTTACTTTTCTTTATGAATAAAGTGCAATTTAATGATAGGGTATTGCAAACACCACACAGAGACAACAGCTGGCAAAACTTCGACTGCAACAGGGGCAGTTTAAGCTTATGGTGTTAAAGTAAAAAGAAGTAGTTTGTCTAGTGCATAAAGTTAAATGTTTAACATAAACTGTTTGCCAGCTCGATTTTATGTCATGAAATACACACTAGCAACATTGATACATCTACTTGACATAGGTTTCATAGTTACAGAATCTAACATATCTCAAAGTATCTTCCTGGTCAGCATTCTAAAGTGATCCACTTAAATCTGTTGTCCCTTTCCCAGCAGCATCTTCAGTGCTCTACAGTGAGGTTTAAAACATGGTTGAAAAAATGTCTGTGGCATGAATTTTCTCTTCCCTGGCATCTGTAGACCACCAAAATTCCTAGTTGTTTCCCAGTTGTTAGGATTAGAAGCCTTGCTTTATATTTACGTTGATCTTGCTGCAGCTACACAATTTGGATGATTATCAGGAACTACTCCTTTTGCCATTGGTGTAGGCAAAAAAGGCAGTCCACAAAGGTCCACCAACTTTCTGATGTTGTTTTCAGCATGTGAATAAGCAGCACCTGAATGAAATGAAAGAGACTGCTTAGTACTACAGAAACCAACTGTATTTGCTTGAACTTCAATTAAGCTGATTACATTAGTGGCAGAGAGAGTACTGTTTTCCATTATGAAAGCTGCCTGTTATTTTTCATTCTGAAGAACTCAAAACTAAACATGAAAAACCACAGATATCTGGGGTTAAAACTTCACGTATTTTTGACAAAAAGTTTTGTTCGTTTGTTTATTTCGTAAGACTTCAGCTGAACTATTTTATCTGTTTCTAAGAAGCAGGGCAGGGAAAAATAGGAGATCTTGTTTATTTAAAATGACCATTTTTTAGTGGGTGAAGTTTGGTATTATTGGACACAGACTTCTGCAGCAGCAACACAAGATGACCTTCATGTTGTGTCATGTCATTTCTTGCTTACCCCCTGCATGCTGCTATACCACATGCTTCAAAACAGCCTGCCCAAACAGTCTAGCATAAGCCTTCAGCGAAAAGAGAGAAGCACAAAGAAGTCCTTGCAAAGGTGTGTGTTTGTGCACACATTTCCTGTGATGCTGCAGCAGTACATGGCTGCTGAATTAAGCTTGCCCAGGCAACCTGGAAAAACTGACTGGCCCTTGTGCAATGAGTCTGTCAATCTTAAACCCTGAAGAATATACTTTTGTGTATCTTTCAAAAATTCTGCAAACAACAATATATAGCACAAAGTCCAGACACATTTGTGGACTAGATTCTCAGTTGCTAACATGAACAAAACACAGATCTATTTTTTTGAGTTTTCTACCTTTCACTTCCAAAGAACGCCCTTTTGTTCATGTGTATACAGCCAGAGAGAGAAAAAAGACCCCCACAGCCTCTCCTGATCTACCTTCTGTTTTCAATTTCATTACCTAATCAATCATAAGATCCATCTCATTTCAATCATTGCACTCCCTAATTAAGCATAGATAGAGATCATTCCCCACATCTGCAGGAAAAACAGGCTGGGTTAAACGAACTGGTTATTTTAATTCTGTTCCTAGCTGACCTGTATCTTCAACAAAAACACACTGCACTAGCTAACATTCCACAAGGAGGCAAAAAAGAAGTGAACCAGCACAGAGAATAATTACCCTTCATCTCCAGGTATTGATTACATTGGCAGAGTACAACGAAAAGTCTGTAAAACAGCAACGGCAGCAACACCTGCTGTGTTGCTTTGTATCCCCACACAGGTAGGCTGGCACTTTCAGTAAGAAGCAAAAGAAAATTGACCTTTGGCTACTCTGATTCTTGCTATATATGCCAGACCATTAGACAGAGAATATAACTTCTTTAACAGAATTTAAATTGTTAGGAATTTCGGAAGTGGTCCCTTAGTATTGGCTCTAGGATTAAAGATAACAAGTTATCTGATTTTTTTCTACATAAACTTGTATTTTATCAATTGATTTTTCTTTAAACTAGATGAAAAATAAACCATTACAGAACAGAAAAAAATATTCTAAAACCAGAGCAGATCTTAACATTAAATTCCAAAGAATTTTGTGTTTTTACTACTGGTTGGTTGGTTTGTTTGTTTGACTACAAAGAAGATGGGTACCGCTTCTGGGGAAAAGCAATCACTGTTCTTGTCATGAACGTGCAAAGTTCAAAGCTACATCAAAGCATTCTACCTTTGCCAATGATGAGCAGAGGCTGCTTGGAAAGAGCAATGACAGAGGCTGCTTTGGATACAGCAGCATGTTCAGCCATGCTGATGGGAGGTGGCAGGCAGCATTCCACGTACCTGAAGCCAAGCAAAACAAAAGAGGCTCTTTAAAAAATTCAAAACAAGAAATATTGAAAGACAAAACCTATTGTTTAGCATAAAATTGAAGTTGCTACACACCATGTTACAGCGTTTATTAGAACAGGATATATTTTTTTAAAACAGGCTTTGAAGTTCTCCCTCCTTGTTTCTTTAATCTTGTAGGTAGTGTTGTTTCAGGGATTTACAGAGTGACATCGTTATATTACCATATTAACTCATTCGTTCTTTGCACGTTTCATTACAAACAGTAATCTGTATCATGTTATGATGTAATGTTACATTTAGAGGCTGGATTTTCTTGTTTTAGGAAAATATGAAATTATCCTATAACTAGATTTTCTTTTGTTCAGTGACTTGAAAAATAATGAACATAATCTTTACGCACTTGACAGAGCTCTTATTCACCTGAAGATTCACAAAATCCCCGGGTATGTCAATATAGCAGGAGCCTGGACGACCATACATACTGGTTCTTACAGCCTAGAAAACATACGGTCACAGTTTTAGTCACTGTTTGACAGGATTTCAAAAATATTTATATTCAACAAAGCAAGAAAACTCTTCTGTAGGCAGACAAGGTGCACAGTTTAATTTTGCTTATTCATCATAGGGAAAACTTCCATGGATTGATTTATACCAATAAATTGAAGTTTAGATACCTAATTATACTTTCCCTTATATACCAGCTGGAGCCTTTCAGAAGATGTACAGTATTAGACTCTAAATTCTTTGTTTAATTTACAATGAGACAATTGCATTATCAGCTGTTATGTTTGGAGACAAAATTAAACATTCATGCTGAATTCTACTTAAAGTAGCACAAACAGACTAAAACCAAGATAACCAATGCCTCCATTTTCCATTACTTTTGATTCTAGTTCTTCTATTGCAGGTAGATGCTCTGCTGAATTTGCACTTCTGGGAACAGCATGACTATATGCAGAATTTGGGCTGACATGGCCGAAGGGCTGCTACAGCAGCACCAAGGGACTTCTCTAATCCTCTCTGAAGCATTGAGATAAGGATGTATTTTCTCTCACTCTCCGAAAAACCCAACAAAGCAAAAACCAAACTCAAATCCCAAACACATTTCCACTGCCCCCCCTCCAAACCTCCTTCACATGACAGTTGTAAAACAGCTGAAGCATTACATTTCTAGTTATTGCATCTCTCCCTAAAAGCATTTATTTCACAAAAATTTTTGAACTCTGTCTGAAGCTAACAAAAAACACTGCAGGGATCAGTAAGCATCAGATTGGATTAGAATCTATTTCTAGCCTATTCCATAGCATTGTTCATAAAGGCAGAACCTCCCCAACTGTTAATTTACTCAATTAACCACCACCTCCTATCTGCTGGAGCAGATTACTTACAGTAACAACCATACAAAAATAAACCCTCAAAACTTAAAACAGGAGACAGTTACCTGATGTTCTGTAGCTAATTTTGTATTTTTTCATACCTTTTCAATAACAGCAGGAATAACTTCCAGGCTGCTTGGGCGGACAGAGAGCTTGTTGTACAGCCTGCCAGCTTCAACCTGAATAAAAGCAAATAACCATTATACTGATTTATGGAAGTGATTTGCTCATTTCCATCTCATTTCAATATGAATAAAATGAAAGAAATACCAGATTAAAAGCGACAAGGTGAAAACTTCCCCATAGAAAAATGCAGTAGCAGCTGGTGAAAAGTGCCGAAACCATACTCATTCCTCTGAGTGCTTAAGTTTTTGAGGTTTTTTTTTCCTTCCCCACAAATTGGTTTCTTTTCTTGGACATTTTGCTTTTGTCCATCTCAGAACAAACAAAGGTAATTTATACTAGCTGAGAACCTAAAACAGAGTATGAATTCTAACATGAGTAGGGACAGATATTCCAGGCCACGTGCTGTATTTACACAATGTCAATTTTAAACCAGTAGATGGAGCAAATCAACAGCATTATAAGATCTGCTAGGAAATGTTAGTGTTTGGGATTGGTTTTCCTACAATAATGAAGAAACAACAATTATTTAACTGAAACCTTCCTGTAGAAAGTTGTATGTCTGTGTACCTGTGGGAATTCTTGGAACGCTCCCATGGTTTCCTGATTTCTGTCAGAAGAACCCCCAATAACAATCAAAGGCCTAGAAAAGTAGATTAAAAAACAAACGAAAAACCCCCATAAGCATATATATATATATTTTTTTTTTTTAATAACTGCAATCACACATGTAATCTCTCCTTACAGTCAAATCCTACTGCTCTTGGTGTGCTGTGCACCATTAGCATCCACAGATCTCTACAGGAATAGATACAGAATACAGAAATGGATTCTAAATATCAGACTGTCAGCCGGTAGCTTTCCCAGCAGCTTTTGGGTCACTAGCTTTATGACAATTTGGCCCTATTAAGTGACTTGCATCATAGAAGCTCTAAAACCAAATCACATTGCAGGCAATTTTCATTCAAGCTTGACAATATGGGTGACACGGTGGTTTGAGGGAATGACAACACCCAATAAGAAGTTAAAATATTGA
Source organism: Rhagologus leucostigma (assembly GCA_013397725.1). Lineage (NCBI taxonomy): Eukaryota > Metazoa > Chordata > Aves > Passeriformes > Rhagologus > Rhagologus leucostigma. The sequence continues at coordinate 2,905,857 of VZTD01003784.1, forward strand.
CCGGTCCAAAAAGTATTAAGATGTGTGTTTATAAGCAGTATTGTAACATGCACTACAACTAAGAAACAAGCTAGGATACAATTTTTCAAGAAGATTATGCTTTCTTTGTATACAATTAGGAACACAGCAGAAGTTAGCTGGCTGCGAGCACAACTTCCTGCATTTTGTTTTTAGTAAAAAAAAATATCCCAAACTCCAAAGAATTGAACAAAAAATTAACATGCTTGCGAGCAGTCCTGATCTTAAATTAGTTCACAGCTATGTGAGGAAGGCAGTATTAGTTTACAATGAGGGTTATACATTTCACAGGAGCACATTTTTATTGCAATTCCCACAAAATACAAGAAATAATTTTCCTATAGTGAATGAAAACCTGTCTTATATTCAAATTGTAGGTCAAACTCCTTAAAATGCTAAATGCTGAGTCAGCAGAAGAAAAATGTTTTATTAATCTGCTTATTCATCTGCACTATATTGAAATATTGGGTCAATAGCTTTTTAGGCTTTTTCTCTTAAACAACTTCTCTTCAGATACGGCTTTTCCTTTGACTGCATTTATCTATACAATGTATCAAGCTGAAACATTTACAGTGTGTACCATACATAATCCTAAATTTAATCACCCATAAGACTTGCGGATATGTGTATCTAGATCCAAGCTTCATAACCAGGCCCTTCCTCTGCTATAAATCAAAAAATCTCAGTTCTAATCCCCTGGCGCAGTAAAATGAGAACTTCAGGCTGTATCTTACCTCTATGAAAAATTGTTATGGAAAAATGCACTTGGTGATTGCTCTACACATTTTATTCTGCTTATTCTCTCCCCTCAGCAAAATGATTATCACTATCTATATAGAACAAGACTGTTTGACAGCGACAAACCCTATGTTCCTCTTACTTGCCTTTTCCAAATTTATTTAAATGTTTTAATCAACAAAGTAACTACTACTTCCCAATAATGAAATACAATTACAAAACTGGTCTACTTTTTACTTTTTAGAAAGCCGACTCCAACAGCTGTATCTTGAAAAGATTTAGTTCTGCTCTTGAAGTTTTACATAATTCTAACTAGAAAGAAGTCTTTCCCTCAAAGAAATCATTGTATTACTGTCACAATATTGTAGACATTTTGAAGAGCAGTGCTTATAAAGCCAGTCAAAAACAACAGTGAGGCAGAAAGAACATTGACTGTAATGAAACTAATAATGCTAAGTCTTATGGACTTGCAGGAGAAGAAATTTAACTGCAACTTCAGGGAAAGAGCATGGTACTTCAGCACGATAGTGTTTACTTCAAAACTTACCAACTATCACACACTTCTCTTTGGAGTCTATTGTCATAGCCAGACTGAGGTACAAAGTCTTGCTCAGAATGAGAGAGGACAGGAGGCAGCAGCATGGCAGGTAATTCGCAGCATGAAACATCAAGAGGTTTTACCCTCGAAAATGTATTTTACCCTCAAAAACGTCTCCTGCAAATCCATAAGTAAATGATGTGACCACTTCCTTCTAATAACCAAACCCCTGACTGTTCAAAAGCAAGGTTTTCATATGATCTTCCTTTTTTAGTCAAAGGTCACATAGTGACAACAAAACTTTAGTCAATAACTCACTTTTTAAAAAACAGAATTTGAACACTAGAGGTCTTTTTTCAAAATGTCGGACTTGATTTCTTAGCGTTCCCATTACTGAGCTTCCCTCGTCCATCAGCCACTGCTCATTAAGTGCTCCAGATCACACTGTTCTGGACCACATTCTGTTCTGTGAACACATCTGCTTGGTATTACTACATCTTCTTCCCAAAATACCTCGGTACAGCTTTCTGAACAGCTTTCAGTGGCAGACCAGATAAAGCTGTCACGTCTCAGTGAAGGCTTACAGGAGTAAATACTATCCCTCTGTACATCATTTAATTCAATACTTAATTACTGTTCTAAATGTCTGTGTGGGGAGCAAATAGGGATTTTAACAATGCAGTTGTCAATTTATTCACATATGAAAAACAGCAATTCAAAGGCAGTATGAATTTAAATTTAGAAAACACCTTTAAGATGATCTCCATGATCATGAAAGCATTACTAATGCTGACTAATACTAAGTCAGGCTAATACTGACTTCCTTTTCAAACACATCCATACAACCACCTATATGGATAGATTTTCCAATATACACACAACAGGGTAGTACAAGAAGAAGAATTTTATCCATGAGAATACAAAAAATGGAACAAAATTAATTTTAAGGTTGATAAAGGAAGAATTCCTTTCTCATTATCCACAAAGGGGAAAAAAGTAAAATACTAAATACTGTGGAGCGCAACATCTGAAACAAATAACAACACACAAAAATCACTGGAATTTTAAAGGGGAAATGCAGTTAAGTTACCAGCAGTTAATGGTTGCATTTGCCATCCCACCAAGGGCGTGTAAGAAACCTGGACCGGACACTACAAGACATACTCCTGGTCTACAGAGAAAATACAAAAAGAAAAAAAGAGAAAGAGAGAAAAGGAAAGTGAGCATAGGGAACATCAAATAAATAATCAACTAAAATTAGTAAGGTGCTGAAATATGGAATATTAAAGTTTTAGTCATGTCATCAAAATTCATGAATGGCTAGGAATTTGTATGAGTGACTAAAGATAGACATGGGAATCAGAAACTATGAAGCTGTATCAATCCAACTGGAAAAGCAAGTGAACAATTATGTGCCACCCAAACAGAGGTGTGCCACATACACATGCTTATCCTAACACAGCTCCTGACTTCTATGACATTTGCTCCAGCATCTAACATTTATATGCAATTCGGTAAACTTATGTTTGCAGTTTTCTCAACTGCACTTTATCAGCAGCTACCAATGAGGAAAGCTCACACTGGAAGAAGTGTATCTGATTCAACACAAATCTTACTGCATTTTAATTCAGGCAGAGACACTTGGTATTCCAGGTGATGAGATAAAAAATGGTAATTCTTAGCTAGTGAGCATTTCTTAACACCTTTGCAGACTCTTTACATACCTGCCAGTCAAATATCCAACAGCAGATGCAGCATAACAGGCCTGTTGAAAATACTGGTGTTAATGATACAGTTATTATTATGTACACATTTCACGATATTTTGTACATAACTTCCAACAAAATACAGAAAATAAGCAGCTATAGATTCTCCCCTGACTATCAGAGCTTAAAAGTAAAAGCGCCCCTTCACCCTTCCCATTGTAAGATGTGTCCATCAAGATTGTGAAAAATCTCAAGACTCTTCTCCACTTCTCTCCACATTTCAGGCTCCTGTTGTTACAAGATATTACATTAGGAATATTTGGGATTCGAAAAAGAAAAAAAAACAACCAGATAAAAAAACCCAACTAAAAAACCAAAATGAATGGGACAATGCCTGAAACTTCTGCTTTCCACTGCATTCTGGACTAACATGGAAGAGGGACTTGGAAGAGAAAGACAACAAGCAGAAATCCAGCCATTCTGAATTGTATTTCAGAAATACTGTATTTCAAAAATCAAGCAAAGGTTGAAATCTCACACTGGAGACAATAATTAGACAATTTGGGATTGTCTTTTACAAGCTGTGCTGCTGAAATACTTCTCACTCTACTTCGGTACCACACTTTGCTTTAGCTACGGTGACATTTAAAGAAAAATTGTGTTTTGAATAAAAGTCACAAAAGTAACATCTACAACATGTGTTAGCATAGCTTATCAGCAGTGTTATTGCAGAGTATGTTTTCATGCTATTCCTATAGTGATATTAATTTACATTTGGATGTAAATTTCACCTAGTAAAAAGACAGTATGTGATTGAACAGAAACAGCAGTTTACAGGTGACAACAGAACTCACGAATTCACACGTGACATTGCCCACTCTCTCATATTTTCATGATCTTGTCTTGAAATCAGCAAGTTCTAACACTTAATGGAAAAACTCGCATTTTGCAATACTTTGTATTTTTTTTTTAAGTAAGCTTCTGGCCTTACAACCTGCCTCCTTCATTTGTAAATAGACCTGAGATTTGATTTTCTAGTTATCATTGAGTACTCTGGTGATAAGATGCCCACTTTGGTTCCAGCTGCCATTACTAAAGGGTTCTCGATCCCTATTCCCTTGACAGCTGCACCAACTCCAGCATATTGCATACTCACAACTAACTTAGGATACAAATGTCAAGAGATTGCTTTGCATATGTAGTGATAATTATTATTAAAGATTAAGAACTAAACATAAGTGTGGACACTGAAAAGCCTTAGCAGAGGAATTTTTCAGCTTTCCGCTGCATTCTGTGAGAACTTGATGTTTCTCACAGGAACTATGAAAAACACTGTTAAGGGTTTTTGTAAACTATTTCTCTATCTTTACACCTGCTGTTTTACCAAAGGATTGTTATGATATTTTGAGCAAAATATTTTGAAATGGGTGTTGTGTGGACTGACCAATCACCCTGATGGGTGGTTGGTCAGAGGTCCAATAATTTTCTGCCATTCAAGCAAACATTAAGCGAACTAACATACAAAGACCCATCTGTATATTAATAAATAATTCCATTCTCCTGAATTCTGGATGCCTCGTTAACCTGCGGCCCGGGTACAACAGCGACACATAAGCAATGTGCATTGTTAACAAATAACCATATAGTAAAGGGGGTTTTTGAAGTTCAGAACTGATCTGGGTTATCAGTCCTCTAAACAATCACAGCAATCTCTAATTACCCAGGGACAGATACACAAAACACACGTCCCTATGGAGTTGCAACACAATTTTGCACTGTTCAAAGGGCATATGGATGCAGGTGAACTGCTTCTGGCAAACTTATGCCATATTACAGGCCACAGGAGACTGGCTTATGGGTATTGGTAGTGCTACTTTTAGCTTCATGCTTTAATCAGGTGTTTCTATTCCGCAGTTTTATGAGCTGTTCACAGAATCATTAAGGTTGGAAAAGACCTCCAAGATCACCGAGTCCAACCTGGGACCAATCATCATCTTGTCAACTAGTCCATGACACTAAATGCCATGTCCAGTCATTCCGAACACCTCCAGGGATGGTGACTCCACCGCTGTCCTGGGCAGAATAAGAACATAAGGATGCCAACCAACAAGGACATTGTTTGCTTATTATCTTATCATGAGATTTTTTTGTTTTAACTTGTTTATGGGCCCTATTTCCTATGAACACTACTAATTAAACTTTTACCACTTTTATAGGGAAATCCTTTTGCTACAACTGGCCTAGAAATGAGGTAGAAACTCAACCCCTGGAAAAAAACCCTTAATCTTCCATATATCTTATATCATATACAGCTGCCTTCACCAATAAAGGAAGCAGTTGTACACACATCCTCCACAGCCAGACCTCACAACTGAGACATTTAAATCTGTGACATGTAAATATTCAGTATATCTTGAGTATACTATATATAACCTTTCACCCTCTCCTCTGCCAAGCAATTACTCTATTATTCACCGAGGATAAAGAACAAATCGAAACTCTCATCTTCATTCATCCTCTTCCACTCCCCAAAGAAGAGAAGTCCTGACATTTTGACGTTAAAACAAGTCTTTGTGTTATTTTTATTCCACTAAGCAAAAGCAGCTCATCATTTACACAGCAGAATGTTTCTTGTCTCCTTCATCTAATAAAGAGTAATAAATAGAACAGCATCTCATTTGGCAGTGCGAAGCAATCCTCTCTTTTAATTACAGACACACAGGAGGAAATTAATTTTAACCATGTTAGTAACCACAGCTAAAACTAGAATATTTGCTAAATGGCCTACAGGAACATAAAGACTGTGCTGAATTCCCAGTCCTTCAAAGACTCAAATACACCTTTTAAATGTGTTTGTATACATTTGCCTCTCTCATATGTTACAGATTTTCCATAGAGACATGCATTCCTCTAAATTCCCACATTCCAATACAAGGATGTTAGGATTAGAGACAACCACCTGATTCAGCAGAACTACTGTTACAATACTTTGTTGAGGACTGGGACAATCGAAAAGGTTGTTAACTACACAAATTAAGGAAAACTGGCAACTGCTGTAGACCGGCTCCAAGTATGGAAAGCTGCTGGTCCATCTGCCACCAGTTCAGTAGCTAGCAGCCAGCTCCCCATCTTGTGCAGCAACCATTGAAAACGATGTATAAACCTGAGGTTATTATCTTCAACCTCAGACCACCCAAGAAACTACTGAGATTAAAAGAGTTACTACTGTGGGAAACCAAACAAATGCAGAACTAGTGGCATAACACCAAAATGCTAAGGAGCTTGACTCTAATTTCTGATACGTACACAATAAAGTTGAAATATACATAAATAAGAGAGTCTAAGCATATGTTCATGCCTGATTTTGAGCACTTGGAAGCATTATTACTTTCTATGGTTTGCTGTTTTATGAGCTTTTAAAACATAGTTAAGGAAAAAATCCGTAATTATTTAAATTGTCAGAACAAGTTTATCAATCAACAGGAAAACTTCCCTCTTTGGGCACTTAAGAACACCACACAGACAAGGAAAAAAAAAAGTAAAGAGGTAAGTAATAAAGTCCTAAAAAGAATTAAAATACTACCCATTGGAGTGAGAACGATAATATTGTCCCAGTTTGGAACAGAAGACATCAGTGAAAGAAATTACTAAAAAAAAATTTAAGAAAGAAGAATAGTGGAAAGTGTGTAGAGAGCTACAGAAAAACAAAAGGCCTGGATGAGCATCTCAAAATCTGGCAGATAAAATCTGACAATATATCACTTGAAGGAGATAAATTTGATAATTTTTTTGTTCTCTATCACATACTGTCTTTTAAACTCTTTGTTTTTTCCTATTCTTGCTCCCTTATTGGAGAATAGCATTTTTAAATTAAAGAAGATCCAATTCCCTTTGGAGGGGCCACTTTAAAATGGAAGTGGGGAAAGAAGAGCACAAAGAAACACTCAACCCAATGCACCAATGTTCTCCATTATTCCAAAATAACAGTGGCTGTTTCTGTACAGGTTCTTTAAAGGAACATTCGGAGACTCCATTCCTTCTAGTAAGAGAACTTAAACTGGGTTTCATTCCATTCTAAAACAGTTAAGGAAAGGGCTGGTCCCACTACAGATATATACTTACAGCTTGTTCGTTTCTCATTCCCACATATTTTATTCCAACTGCCTGGGCTGCAATTGCGATTTCAGTGACTGGAATACCAACAATGCCAAACATGTATTCAATATGCTATAAAGAAAAACGTTGGAAAAAGTCAGACTTTTTTCCCAAAAGCTTTAATAAGCACATACCAAACACAGACATGCTAACTACACAGGCAGCCTAGAACTAAAATGTAAGAACATATATAATCCCAGAGAAGCTCAGAGGTCACTGCGGAAGCATACAGAGCTGGCATCAGCTAGTGTTCGCAGCTCAGCCCTCTGTGGTTGTTAAAGCCCTGGATCTTAGGGGTCTACAAGCAGTGGGACAATGGCCCAGTACCTCAGTCCATATGTGTTTAGTGCTTTTTACTGACCAGTTCTTACCTGGGACATCTCTACTATGTCACTTTCCTGATTCTCAGTATGTCAGCTTCCTCTACTCTGACAATGCCTCAGGACACCTCGTGTTTTTACACTTTCACAGAAAATTAACAGCAAAAAGGCCCCAAGAAATGGCTGGGATAGTACCATACCGACAGAAACACAGAGACAAAGACTAATCTTATCTGGATTACAACTGAACTACTTTTCTGTTTCACAGGCCAAACGCAAAGTCTCCTCTCAAGACCCGTGCCAGGTCAGCAGCNACCACCCAAGAAACTACTGAGATTAAAAGAGTTACTACTGTGGGAAACCAAACAAATGCAGAACTAGTGGCATAACACCAAAATGCTAAGGAGCTTGACTCTAATTTCTGATACGTACACAATAAAGTTGAAATATACATAAATAAGAGAGTCTAAGCATATGTTCATGCCTGATTTTGAGCACTTGGAAGCATTATTACTTTCTATGGTTTGCTGTTTTATGAGCTTTTAAAACATAGTTAAGGAAAAAAATCCATAATTATTTAAACTGTCAGAACAAGTTTATCAATCAACNTTATTACTTTCTATGGTTTGCTGTTTTATGAGCTTTTAAAACATAGTTAAGGAAAAAATCCGTAATTATTTAAATTGTCAGAACAAGTTTATCAATCAACAGGAAAACTTCCCTCTTTGGGCACTTAAGAACACCACACAGACAAGGAAAAAAAAAAGTAAAGAGGTAAGTAATAAAGTCCTAAAAAGAATTAAAATACTACCCATTGGAGTGAGAACGATAATATTGTCCCAGTTTGGAACAGAAGACATCAGTGAAAGAAATTACTAAAAAAAAATTTAAGAAAGAAGAATAGTGGAAAGTGTGTAGAGAGCTACAGAAAAACAAAAAGCCCTGGATGAGCATCTCAAAATCTGGCAGATAAAATCTGACAATATATCACTTGAAGGAGATAAATTTGATAATTTTTTTGTTCTCTATCACATACTGTCTTTTAAACTCTTTGTTTTTTCCTATTCTTGCTCCCTTATTGGAGAATAGCATTTTTAAATTAAAGAAGATCCAATTCCCTTTGGAGGGGCCACTTTAAAATGGAAGTGGGGAAAGAAGAGCACAAAGAAACACTCAACCCAATGCACCAATGTTCTCCATTATTCCAAAATAACAGTGGCTGTTTCTGTACAGGTTCTTTAAAGGAACATTCGGAGACTCCATTCCTTCTAGTAAGAGAACTTAAACTGGGTTTCATTCCATTCTAAAACAGTTAAGGAAAGGGCTGGTCCCACTACAGATATATACTTACAGCTTGTTCGTTTCTCATTCCCACATATTTTATTCCAACTGCCTGGGCTGCAATTGCGATTTCAGTGACTGGAATACCAACAATGCCAAACATGTATTCAATATGCTATAAAGAAAAACGTTGGAAAAAGTCAGACTTTTTTCCCAAAAGCTTTAATAAGCACATACCAAACACAGACATGCTAACTACACAGGCAGCCTAGAACTAAAATGTAAGAACATATATAATCCCAGAGAAGCTCAGAGGTCACTGCGGAAGCATACAGAGCTGGCATCAGCTAGTGTTCGCAGCTCAGCCCTCTGTGGTTGTTAAAGCCCTGGATCTTAGGGGTCTACAAGCAGTGGGACAATGGCCCAGTACCTCAGTCCATATGTGTTTAGTGCTTTTTACTGACCAGTTCTTACCTGGGACATCTCTACTATGTCACTTTCCTGATTCTCAGTATGTCAGCTTCCTCTACTCTGACAATGCCTCAGGACACCTCGTGTTTTTACACTTTCACAGAAAATTAACAGCAAAAAGGCCCCAAGAAATGGCTGGGATAGTACCATACCGACAGAAACACAGAGACAAAGACTAATCTTATCTGGATTACAACTGAACTACTTTTCTGTTTCACAGGCCAAACGCAAAGTCTCCTCTCAAGACCCGTGCCAGGTCAGCAGCATCTCGAGTCTACAGACAACAGAGTTTTCGTCGCTGTAAAGGAGGAGCAGGAGGCATAACCAGCTGTCACGGCAAGAGCTGCAGAGGACTCTCGGCATTGCTTGGTGGTAACGAGGGCATCGGCTGAGCTCGGGAAGCGGCAGGCTCGGGAACAGGGCAGGCTCGGCAGAAGAAGGGAATCAGCGCCGGCCTGGGGAACGCCACCCCGCGGTCTGCAGTTCAGGGTTGCCCCGGCGGCACCGGGGCCGGGCCGCTCCCGGGGCTGTGCGCCGGGACCTCCCTTCCTTCTTCCCTCCCTCCCACAAAGCGGCGGGGCGAGCCCTTTCCGTCCGCCCCCGGGAGAGCGGCCGCGCCGGTCGGGGTGAGTCCGGCCACGCACATTCGCTCGCTGCAGACTGTCCCGGCCCGCAGGCTACCGGTCCCAGCCCCCGCCCTCTTACTTGCGCCCTGAGGGCCTGGGCGATGAGCTGCGCCCCGCTGACCGCCTCGCCCTCCATGTCGGCCCCGCCACCCCGGCCCCGCCGCCACCGCCGCCCGCCTGAAACGGGCCGGAGCGGGCCCCCGGCCGAAGGTCGCGCGCAGTGACTGACAGGCGGCCCGGCCAATCNAGGCTCGGGGCGCGCGGGGGGCGGGAGCGGCAGCAGGAGGGGTGTGCTCGGGCCTGGCCGGGGGCGCGGCGGGCTGGGAGCGATACGGAGCGGGGACGGTGGGATCGCTGCGGGATCGCTGCGGGATCCCTGCGGGCCCGGCCGCGGCCCCGATGGGCTCCGTGAGCCGCAGGGCCGCGCGGGTACCCGGGGCAGCCGCCCCCGAGCGCTCCGGCTTTGTGGGGTTGGTCAGAGGCGGCGAACACGGAGCGGGGCAAAGTACAAGGGGGTGTGTGAGATGCCGGTGCCCGACGCCGGCTCTCACCAGGAGAAGCGCCAGAGGAGGGCGAGACACCGTCCCAAAATCCCAGCTGAAGGATGGCGCACGCCCCTTTGTCCGTCTCTGCCCATCCCGGCACGTGTCGCTGAAGTGACACGGGGGGCGACATGTCCGTGCCCCACGCTCCGGCTTGTCCGTGCCACCGCCCTTCGTTTGTCCAGCCAAACCACGAACGATAGCAGCGCTCCATTCGCTCTCACTCGCCAAACAACAAAAAACCATAGATAACAAAACACAGATGACATAGATAACAAAAAACCTTCACAAAACCTACATAGTAAAATACTGTAATATAATGCTGCAAATAAAAGCAGTAGACATGAGGGATCAGTGGAAAAACCCCTTGAACTTCACTATATTTTATGTATTTTTAGACTATGTTGTATAATATATAGCGAAATGGCAGCAACATCACAACCTATGGATATCATTCAGCCTAAAAAAGACTATTTTTTCATGGCCAGTTGAATATTTGCCTAGTGATCATTGTTATAAACTGCATTTTTATCAATCATTACTGTTTATGTTACTATTATTGCTTATTTCTGTTTATGTTACTATTTATGTTACTATACTATATGTTAGGCATAGCTTAACATACATTTGCTATTAACCCCTTAGGAGGACCCAGACTAGTGCTGTGCTGCCTTTGTTATTTCAACGTCTGTTGGATTCTTCTGAGTGTAGAAGTGTGAAGAAGGAGGGTAGGTGTTGCTTTTCTCTGTATATACATCCAGGTGTGATGACAGGTGACAGACTTCTAAGTTTCCAAAGTTGTTGAAGAGCGAGTGACTGGATGCTTTACTTCACAACACACTGGGATTAGATGGTTCTGAAAAGGTGAATAGGAAAACAGTCTGCGTTGCGACTGGGGGGAAAACTTGGCATCCAGACTTGAACACCAGTCTTTTTACCCCTTGTGTGGAAATGTAACTGGAATATTGTGGCTGCAGAACAGTAGTACTGCTATGAAATGCTTATATTTGGATGACTTGATCCTGCTGAAGCCTGTCTGTCAGGCAAAAGACCACCTAAATCACAGAAAAGGGACATAAAAACAAATAAAATTATAAAGCATTTCAGGTCATGAAAATTTAAAGTCATGGTTCGGGTGAGGTGACAGCTCTGTAGATCCTAAGCAGATTAACTTCTCTTCAAGGAAAGGACTTACGGGATGGTGTAGCACTTTCCGGTAGCAAAAACATCCAGAATGTGTCAGAGACGTATTTGGAATCTCAACAGCCTAAGGGCTGAGTAAACCCTGTTGGTATCCTTATTTTGGCTGGAAAGTTTAATACACCCAAGCCCAGCCTTGGGGCTTGTCATGGCTCTCCGTGTTAGAAGCAATCCATGAGATAGCAGAGTCCTGTTGTTTAACTTGTCAGACAGGGGAAAGGCTTTAGGGAGCACTCACACAAGAGTTCAGCCATCGTCTGTAGAACTAGCAGTAGTCACAACCCAGGGTTGGACTCGGGGGAATTATTTTAGTTATTTTAGTTGGCCCAGGTTCAGCCAGATGGGATTGTGTAGTTACTTGTTCAGTGCTAAACCTCTTGTCCATTTAAGTAAGAGATTCAGATTAGTACTTTTGAGTGTTTCTGACCACCAGGAAATGAAATGTGGTAGAAAAATAACAACTCTCCAAGCATGTTTTTAAAATACAACATTTTGTAGAAGCTCATTACTGGTTAATTTTTTTCTGTTAGTGCCTTTGGCTTAAAAAAAGGCGGTTTTTCTAATGCATAGCGATTCCATCTTGTGATCTGAAACTCTCCAACTTTTTCCGTCACTAGTAATGATGAATTCTAATTACATCTTAGTTGACAGCTTTATTAAGGAGCAGCTGACTAGAACCCATTCCTGTCCTAAATAGGCATTTTGGCTTTGAAGGGGTGACAAGAAATAGAAAAGAGAGTTTTGTCAGTGAAATGCAACACAGCTTGTATATTTTCGGTATGTCCCTTAACTGTGAGAGGTTTCCCACCCCTGAAATCCCTCCTCCTGCTGCTGCTTTATATCTTCACATGTGCTTTGGTATTTCATTTGCAAAGCTGAGCTTCACAGGACAAGGAGGCCCCTCTATTCTTGGCATGCATTGCCCAATCACCCCCCAAAAGTGCTGAATGTTTTCCTCAACATGCAGAATAGCAAAGATAGCTTGTCATACATCACTTTTCAAAACTGTTTATATAAATGCAGTATCTCTAATCCATCTGATTACAGAGAGGCCAAGGTTTTACTCTGTTTTTATCACACTTTAAGTAAATTTACCCTTGAAGGCATGTATGCCTGGACACATTGGCTAATGAAAGCTCAAGGAAACAGGAATATGTAGTTGAGCTTAGCAGCACTGAATGGCTAAGTTACTCCTTTACCCTTAGAAGTGTTACTATTACGTGTTAAGACGTTTTGGTTGAGCAAACAATTCTGCCTACCATGGGCACCAAAGTTATGATTTTGCTGTCCTACATGGGATCGTGCTGCTATCTCAAACCAGTGTTGCAAATAGTATGTAGAGCTCCTGGAAGGAAAGAAGTGCCTTAAACTAAGATAGTACTTACTAAATGCTTTTTCCATTTGTTCATTGTTAGGTACCAAACAGTTGGTGTTTAGGAAAAAAAGACAGTATTGAGGATTGTTATTATTAGCTGCTTTTCGTCCTGGAATTCAAGCAAAGAGATATTTTCAGTGAACTTGCCACAGACTTTCTTTTTTTAGGTACAAAGCTGCATTTAATATAACGTGAATAAAAATAAGATTGTGATTAGTTTAGAATTGATGTTTTCTTCCTGCTGAACTCGATCCCATTAGAGAAGACTCTTCATGCATGTGTCTGTCAGTCTGTATTTGCTTTGGAAAAATTCAGGGAGTTGTAGATCGCGAAGACTGAAGGGCACTAAGAATGTTTTGGAACTTTTTTTTTTTCTTGGATACAAGTTCCCAGAGAGCAAATACAATTAAAAAGTCAGTAACTGAACTTACAGCTATCAATATATAGCACTAGTAGATCTCTCCTGCATGCTCTTCCAACTTCACTGATGTTTGAGATTTAATTCCTTAATGATACTAGTGACACTGTGGTGACAAATACAGAATTCTTATGTTGTGAGAAAAATTCTGAATTAAAAGGCATTTCAATAGTCTTTCTGAAGTGTTGCACAACCACTGACTGTGTCAGTCCTTGTTCTAAGTCCTTTCCTAATTTGGGAAGTCAAAAGGTTACATGGGGAGCCCATATTGCAGAGAGTGCCCCAGCCTTTCAGACTCAATAATTCTTAATTTTTTTCTGAGAAAAGCTAACTAATGCAAATTTTCTCCATTTTGTATGGATTTTTGATTTATTGTTATTACTATGAAAGCATTTTTAACCTTATGTATCTGCATTGCATGGGAGGAATGTGGATCTGAATTGCACTCAACATTTTTATGAATGTTCAAAAAAGCTGCACTGTAGGAGACATATTTGCCTATTTCATATGTGGTGTTTGAATACAGTGAATTCATAATCCATTAGGAGATGCATTTTTGTTATAGATAGATAGATGCAGAAGTAGTGTCTAATGTAATTTTCTTGGTAATTATCTGTTTCAGTATTGATAAAATATGTCCTATTTCTGCTTGACTACTAAATACAGTCTTCAAGTAATTTTAGGAAATGCTGCTTTTAAATACATCCTCCATCACCAAATGGGGGAGGAACTGCGAATTTGTGACCTGCTTTAAACTTTTCTCAAAGATGTTTTGATATATGGTGAAATAATCTATAAATGAATGTTAATTATAAAAGGAAACCAAGCAAGGAGATCAGTAGAACTATATATGAAGCTAAACCACTTTTGAACAGGACACAGTTATTTAAAGCACCAGTGTAGATGGATTTAAGGTTTAGAAACAACATGCACGTGGTCATTCAGGAACTTAAAAACACCACACTGCTGAAAGCCTCAGTTACCATCCTTATTTAATTCCAGATTTAAATTCCTGGCATGACATTTTGCTCAAGCTCCCCCCACCTCCCTGTTTGGTTTTTTTTCTCTAGATTTATGGCATTCACCATGGTGGCTCTGTGCTGGAAGCTGCCCATCTGCTTTCTCTTCTATCAAGTAGTCTCAGGCAGAGTGAGGCGGGAGGGGCACTACGTGGCCGCGGTGTACGAGCACGAGTCCATCCTGAGCCCGAGCCCGGCGGCGCTGGTGGAGCGGCGCTCCGCGCTGGAGCTCATGGGCAGGAACCTCGACGTCTATGAGCAGCAAGCGCTGGCTGCTGCCAGGCAGGTACGGCCCAGCTGCAGGCAGCACTTGTGCGTGCCCTGGTGTATATAGAGGAAGTGCTATTTGGAGATAATCTTTCGCGTTTGTGTTCCCAGGCAACTAAAGCCATATTTATATACATAACTCTGCTCTGGGTTCTCAGACGGTCTGGCTTGAAAAAGAATCAGGCCAATTAGCATCCCGCCTGACTTGGGCTATTCCAAGCTTGGAAAAACGCGCCTATAGTTATTTAGTATATGGAAATTAATTTTCTATTTTGGTCTGAGTACCTAGCTCCTTTCTGTTTTCTTAAATGGAAGGGTTTCCTTGGAAGATTGTCTTACTGGCAGCTGTCTTGGGTTTAGTTTTATTCCAGTGGTCTCAATGGAAATTCCTGGATGTTTCTAAAAACTAAGGAAGTCAAATGCTTTGGAAATTAATGTTCCGCCTTTAACAACTTTGTGGAACTAAAGTTTTCCATTCCTTTCTCCTACCCACCATGGAATGGTTCTCAGTCTAAATATATTTAGAGGAGAGAGACTAGTATTGCCAGCTGTTCTTACACACAGCTCTCTTTCCTCTGCTCCCAAGAAAACCCAAAGCTGGTTTTAGTGACAGGAAGCAAGTGTTACTATCCCTACACAGAGAAGAATTGACTGGCAATTTTCACAGATCTGTTGTTCTGTGAGAAAATAATTACTATTTTTATATAATTTGAAAACATGATTTTTTTTGAGAGAGAGGTTCAGATGATTGGGCAGAAGCACAATAGCAATTTTTGTGCAGCCCTGCACCCAAGACACAAATTATCCCAAAGCCATAGCATAGATAACATGTTTGAGCTGACTTTTGAAAACTAACAGGAATTTGAGTGACTGGTGCTGTGTCTGATTTAAGAAGAATCCACCTCATTTTTAGGAACAGTTCAGATCTCCCTGAACTTCAGGCAGAGCCTCTGGTATGGCTACATTTCTACCAGACTGTGCACTGCTTCCACAGTGAAGCTGTTTCTGAAATCAACACTCCCAGTGTCCTGTCCAACCCTATATACCTAATTAACTAACCTTTGACAAAGTGTATCTGCGAATAGGATAATTCTGATTAAAAAATTCAGACAAGTTTTAACATCATCAGTCTTTAACCTGAATGATGACATTCTCATGACTCCTGTGAAGGGAGAATACCTTTGGTAAGAAACTGGATGCAGTATGATCTTATTTGCATGCCCTTAAAATAATGCCAAATGCATTATTTTTCAAGATAAAGGTATGTGTCTAGTTAAATAAGTATTTTTTTATACACATAGTTACACACATAGTTAACTACATAGTTACACCTACTATGAAGTCAAAGAAAAGACATCTTCAAGCTACATTGTTGGCAGAACATAATTTGATTATCCTTAACTTTCTTTAGCTCTTTTTACCCATGAGATCCCCTCTTTTCCTTTGCTTTGCCTACAAAACATGTCTTTGTTTTATATACAGGGGGCACAGATCATTGTTTTTCCTGAAGATGGAATCCATGGCTTCAACTTCACCAGAAGCTCCATTTACCCTTACTTGGATTTCGTTCCACATTCACACTCTGGGAAGTGGAATCCCTGCAGAGAGCCCTATTTGTTCAATGACACAGAGGTAAATGTAGGGGTGAGGACTGCAGGGGTGGGATAACTGAATGCTACATTTGTGCTCCAAGCGGGAAATAGCTCAGGTTGGTTTGCTTAGGGAAGTAAGCAAGAAGTTTAACAACTCCTAGTACCAGATTCTGTTTTCATGGATGCTCGAGCTCTGCTGGTTTCATTCTTAGCAGAGGAGGGTTTAGATCCATACATGCAAGGAAATTAGTTGTGTGTGAACCATCTGGATTTGCCATCTCCTCCTCCCCAATCTCTGAAATGGTAATTGCTCTCTTGTAAGATGCGTTGTGTGTGATTTTAGTTTGAACAACATTGTTTTATATAAAACAACATAGTAGAATCTTCACTTTCGGTGCATTCTCGTTACTCGGGTTTAATGACTTAATGACATCACAGCATTCTGACTCAGCAATCGTGTGTCAAACAAATCGATTTGCACAAGTAACAGGACTTATGTGCTACAACATAATTGAAGTCACAGCTTGACACGGACCAAGCATGATTACATAAGATGTGACCTAAGTGAACTGAAAATAACCATCCTGTTATTAAGACTGTTCTTTTTAACATTACAGAACTCAATATAACGAAAGAAATCATGCATGTACCTACTAAGCAGAATTGGAGTGCAAACATGAATCGCAGTTGTAAACAATGATCTATTTTGGCCTATGAATCTTTGTTACCAATGTTCATGGCCAAGCAAGCAAGAACTTAGTTTGCCGTTCAGATGCTGTTTGGAGATTGCAGTAATGTCAGTCTTTGGTACAGCACTCTGATATGGAAGAAATATCCCAGCAATACTGTATTCTGCAACATTTTCTGTTTCTTTTCTATAGTATGCAAGGTCTATCCCTTTCCATCTCTGCTTCTCTAAGTTGTAGCTAGTAATTGCTTTTTGAAAATTTGTAGCAAAAACATCCAGGTGCAGATGATCATTATTAGACATTTGCTGTTCTAAACGCACACACAGATCAGTTGCGCTGCCTTGGCAAAGTTTTCAGTTGATATAGGGTGTTTTAAAGCCATTGGTGCTCCTGCAAGTCACAAGTTTCTTAAAATTAGCACCCTTGGAATAGATTTATTTACTTACTTCCTTCTGAGGAAATAAAACACGGGCAATTTTTTTTCAGAGCTATTTTAAACTTAACATCTGAAATACCTTTCTGCCTACAAAGCTACTGATTCCAGTAGCTTTTGTCATCAAATCATCAGTGCTTTTAAATTTTACGGATATGGTCCAATGTGTTCAATTTTGAACACAGTTGAAAATATTAATTTGGGAAGTATTAAAAAAGTCATAGCTTGCTTAAGTAAAACTTACTGTACCACATTCAGAAGTGCTCACATTTCTCCATGCTATTTTCCAGGTTGTTCAGCGCCTGAGCTGCATGGCTCTGAAGAATAAGATATTCCTCGTGGCCAACTTGGGGACCAAGCAGCCATGTGAGCACACGGATCCTCGGTGCCCGGCGGACAGGAGGTACCAGTTCAACACCAACGTGGCGTTCGCCGCCGATGGAACGCTGCTGGCCACCTATCGCAAACACAACCTGTACTTCGAATATGCTTTTGACACCCCTCCAGAGCCAGACTATGCTTTCTTTGACACTCCTTTTGCTGGCAAGTTTGGCATGTTCACTTGCTTTGATATACTCTTTTTTGAGCCTGCAGTGAACCTCATCAGACAATACAATTTGAAACAAATTGTTTATCCAACTGCCTGGATGAACCAGCTCCCGCTTTTGTCTGCTGTAGAATTTCAACAAGCTTTTGCAACAGCTTTCAATGTCAATATTTTAGCAGCCAACATCCACCACCCCACCTTGGGCATGACAGGGAGTGGCATATACACTCCAGTCAAATCATTCATCTACCACAACATGGAAAGTTATGGTGGCAAGCTCATAGTAGCAGAAATTCCTGTGATTACTACAGGTTATGAAACCAATTTAGAGAGTAACGTACGATTTAGAGAGAACTTACATGACTCATGCAGGACTTTTATGAGCACCTCACTAGATGATGAAGTTTGCTTTAAGGAGCAAGAAGAGACTCCTGGCAGAGTATCTGAAAAAGGAAAGGAACAGTCACCTCCTTCCTTTTATGCAGAAATGATGTATGACAACTTCACTTTTGTTCCTGTATGGGGGGAAAAAGGAGAGCTCCAAGTTTGTGCCAATACCCTTTGTTGTTACTTAAACTATCAGAGGGCTGTTTTAACTGATGAATTATATGCTTTGGGAGTTTTTGATGGGCTCCATACAGTGCATGGCACATACTATGTCCAGGCCTGTGCCTTAGTGAAGTGTGGTGGTCTCAGCTTTAGCACTTGTGGACAGGAGGTCACAGATGCCACTGCCCTGATAGATTTCCAACTATGGGGAAATATGAGCACCCCTTACATCTTTCCTTTGCTGCTGACATCTGGTATTACCTTGGACTTTGCTGATCACATGGGCTGGAAAAACAACCACTATTTCCTGAGCAAAAATAGAACATCTTCTGGCCTCCTGACAGCTGCTCTCTATGGACGATGGTATGAAAAGGACTAGCACAGATATTTGACTGAGTCAGAAAACAACTGCCCGTACGGTCAGAGTATGTATCTTAACAGAAATTGTTGAACATCCGTATATCTTAGAGGTTCAGGTGTGTTTGTCCCATCAATGCCTGATTAGATCCCACATTTGAAATAATGGCTCTAAGTACAGTCTGTACCATGGTAGCTTATGTCCTACTGGGAGTGAAAGAACTGCCTTGCAAAGATAAAGGCTTGTTGTGATCTGGTGAGATGTTTTATAACAGGAAAATAACACTTCTCATTTCAACTGAATTTTTTCCTTTTAATTCAGTCCTTTGGTTTTTGGGGGTCCTGGCTGGGAGTATGGAAATGAATGGAATGGAAAACTATTGCAAGGAAAAAAAAACCCAAAAGAAAGGGAAGTAAGACACAAATACTGTGCATGACATGCATAAAAACATGTAGGTGTACATACATATAGCTTTTATGTGCTGAGGTTCTGATTTCTGCTTAGGGTGCCATGACTGTTTTTTTTCTTAGAGTCAAAAACACTCAGCTGAAATCATTACCATTGAGTGGCCACTCGGGTGTCTGTAATCCTGTTACACATTTAACTGAATGTTACAGTGTAAACATCTACAGAATACCTAATCTGGGGAACGAGATATCAAATGACTGAAAACCTAGACTGCAGAAAGACACAATTCACAAGAAATTATGTTTAAAGAAAACATCAGCATTGAATATCAGTGGCTGTGTTACGTACTGTTTGAGCACTTTAACTTTCCCTCTTTAAAAGAGAAGTAATTTTAAGACTGTTTTGACTTTAAGACGTCTTACACACTGTTCATGAATTTATTCAGGAGGAGTTATGAAAAGCACATAAGAAGCTGTGGGACAGCAAGGTTTTTGCATCAATGCTTCATGTGCCAGATGGCAGGTTTGTGCTGCTGAGTAAAACACACCATTCTTTCCAGAGCAGTAACAAGATTAAGTGCTATAGCTGTTCTACTGCAGTGGAGAAGTTGGGAAGAGAATATTCAAAGGTTTTTAGTTTGGGGTTAAATTCAGACAACTTAATGTATTCTCAAGCATTATAATTTTATGGGGTCTTATTGGCTGTTATGACTTCATCTGGGTAATAGCTGTTGAGTAATGGAATAAGCACAACTGTTCCTTTGGTGAGTCCTTGTGTTCCAGCTGCTCTGACTTAGGCTGAAAGGAGCAGTGCACAGGAGACAGGAGAGCTGTGAGTCTTCCTCTGTTTTGGTGGTCTGGGTTGGTTCACACTCAAACCACCACAGCTACAAGGATGAATCCTGAGAGGTGCTCAATCAGCTCCTGCTTTGAATGAACTCACTTTCTGGTTTCAGAAAGCAAAACAACGAAAAAATTGCTGAATTCCTACCTTAAGGTTTCTTAGATATTTACACAGAATTAGTGTATAATTATGGAAGATCTTGGGCTCTATCAAACCCTCATTCTCCAGTCTGTGTCACTGTGAGTCAGGCCCTCATCGAACACCACTTTGATACAGCAGCACAGCAGGTTTGTTTTCCTACAGCATATACTGGACAGAAATATGGAGAGGGGAATGTCTGTATCTCATTAGGCATAAACTTCCTGCTGTAAAAGTAGACCATTCCACCACAGGGTTATTAAAGATCATTAATTTTTTGGCACCCATACCATATTCTTGCTGAATGCTGCACGATTCCAGGATGTGCAGGGTAGAACAGAAAAGCATTTGCAGAGCCTGTTGATGCTTCTGCTTCTAGTAGCACATGAGCAAGTCTGAAAGAATGGAACAATGAAAACTGGAGATTTCAGCTCTCAGGACCCTCCATTTCGGAGGCTGAAAAACATGCAGCTCCACTCACTAAAATATTTTTTGGGATTTAGTTCCAAAGCAGACCATTATCACAGTAAGTTAGGCTAAACAAATAGATAGCATTAGACATATTTGCTATGCTTAAGAAAAGAAGAAGTATTTATCTGTGAAATACTTGCAAAGTGTGTCCCGAAGAGCTATTCTAACTCTGGGTATGTTAAAATTGTTAGAACAAGACCTTCTAGCCCTACTGGAGTTTGCATGAGGCACGTTTCTCTGTCTCCTCCCTGAGAAGAGCAGGCATTAAGTATTAGAGTGTGTTCTCATACCTTGTTCCCTCACCCAAAACAACCACCTCTAGCAAAGAGGCACTGGGAAGGGTTGAACAGGCAGTACTAGACACGAAGGATTACCAGGAAGTATCCCCTCCCCGCTCCCACCCTGATCTTTGAGTAACAGACGTGTCTGTTTGACGCAGGGTGACCAGCAGTAACCTACGGTACCACCACACATCGGTGGGTGCTGGCAGGGTGTGCTGGAGCAGCAGTCCCAGCACTGCCCTGTTCCCAAACAAGCCTGCAGTCTTGTGAGTGAAGCTCCTTACCACATACTGAGGAGCTGTGAGAAGCCGTCGGCAAGGCCGGTGTTCACACTGCTAACATACTGTAAGGCAGCCCATCATCTAATGGATATGAACAGATTTATTAAAGCTTCCCGAGCCATTCCTGTCTGAGGGTGGAACAAAACCAAACCAGGACACAAGGATTTTTGAGACAGAGGAAGTAGAGCTGAAATCTAGAGCAGCTTTAAACCACTCAGTCTGTGGACCAAAGTGAAATCAGGATTTGGGAATTTGTACTGATCCTAAAGAAACTTCCTTTCTGAGACAGCAGGGGATGGTGTCTTTAAAGGGTCTTGACACTGGGAAAGGGAAAGACAACCATAGGAACTGTCTGTCCAGGTAGGAGTAACAGCACATGAGTCAGAGGGGTTGGGAGGTTCCTCATAAGGGATGGGATCTGCTGCTTCAGGATTCACAGTGATTTTTCCAGGTGGATGTTGTGATACTCTCCTTACAGGGAGAGAAACACCAGAAAGCACATCAAAGGAACAGCTGGAAAACAGAACTTTGGAGTTAAGCTATCAAGAGGCATGAGAAGAGGCTGAGGTGACACGATCTGTTCAGACCAGAGACCTTCACAGTGCCCAAGTGGGCATAAGCTCCTTTAGGCAGATCTCAGCCAGTGAAATGAAAACCCCAAATATTCACAGGCTGAACTGAGTTATCACTCCATCAAGTTTTTAATAGTCAACAACAATGCAAATACTTGAGAGTCACTGTGCTCTCCTTCCTCCCTGCCCTGGGAGAGCGAGTGTGGGCAACGCAGGTTAGAAATCAGAGACAACAGTGGGACTCACAGCAAATGAAACAAACTCTTGGTAGAAGAGATTAGAAAGGTTGAATTCAAATAACACTTAATAGATTAGGAAGATTTTTTCAGGTTTTAAGAAAATTATGCAGACAGATTGAGTAACAAAGTTTGGCAAAGGACAGAAAATACATGACAGGATACATGAATCACTAGATTTTGCTTTAGAACTATTTAAGCTATCTAATCCATTCTTTTAACACAGAACACCTGAAATGTCAGACTTATGTCAGATCCCAGGTACACTGAGAAGAAAACCTGCACGTCTGTCCTCTGACAAGGCTTCAAAGCAGGTTTTGTTTTGTTCTGTTGTAAACCTGAATAATGAGAGTTCTGTCTACATCTATTGCAATTTTAATTTTAAAAAAGAAAGATTGTAAGGTGTTTTTTTCCCTCTTTAAGTATTTAGTGACACCATCAATGTGAAGACAGTTTGAAAGGCTCTTTAGGTTCTCTATTATTCAACAATGCTTACAGTTACATTGGGAAAAACTGCAAGATCTCTTTCCCAACCTCAGCTTGAAAATTGCCAAAACGTAGCATGGAATGGAGGGAGCTAAATTTATCCTAATATAAAATAACACGCAGCACACCAGGGAAGCATAACTAATTTAAATACTGCTTTATTTGAAGACAAATAGCGTGCTAATGAGACTGGGATACCAGGTTGGAAAGAGCTGCAAGAAATCTTCAAGTCCTGCAAGCATGGACAGTTGTCTTTCCCTGTCAGGAAAGTTCAGTTGTGAGATGAGCTGTAGAATTTGAAAATTTTAGTCACGTTTGTAACTAATCTTCCCCCTTTGGTTAAGGAAACCAAAACACTCTTGTGATCTTGCTGGGCTCTAGATGGCTGAACAACTGAACAAAATGCTCTTTCCAAGGCTGCCATTTCAGACCGTGTTTCTCTCAGTAGGTCTAAGAGGGAGCACAGATCAGACTGGGGGGCTTGGGTGACATTCACAATGCCCAGCCAGGCATTTCCTTCTCCTTTTAAGCAGTAAAATGAAGGGATTTTATGATAAGGCTTACAGATTCTCATAAATACAATAACAGGATAGTTTCTTAGGAACAGCCAGTTGTTTTGTTGTTTAAAATTAATGCACAGTAATACCTTTGCCCTTAACATTTGAAAACATACGGATATTACCATGAGAGGAGGACTCCAGAAAAAGCAAAAAG
The DNA here is from genome assembly GCA_013397725.1 of Rhagologus leucostigma. Taxonomy (NCBI): domain Eukaryota; kingdom Metazoa; phylum Chordata; class Aves; order Passeriformes; genus Rhagologus; species Rhagologus leucostigma. The sequence goes on from VZTD01003784.1 coordinate 2,929,129, forward strand.
CCAATGCTATCAGCTAACAAAGAGGCCTATGCTGTGTCTCTTCTTATTTCATAGAGTCTGACTGGAAAGAACCCACAAAGATCATCAGAGTCCAACTCCTGGCCCTGCACATGATCATCCCAAGAATCACACCACATTCCCAAGAGCATTTAACGCCCCAGGTTTCAGTCTGTAAAGTTTGGAGTCCCATGTTTTATAAATTCCTATCTTGTCCAATGCAGAGTCACAGATAAACATTTATATAGAAAAAATGTTTTTCATCCCAATCAGAATTCTTCTCCAACTGTCCTGCCAGCTTCTGCAACATATTAAAGAGGATTATAAGGAAATCATCACAAATCACTGCAATTACTGCAAGAGGCAGTAACTACCGATCTTGGATTTAAGGATTTGTATGAATTGGCTTGACCAACCTTAAGAATTTAAATACTTACTTTTTTGTGATATTAATATCAATTTTGCCAGGTTTAAATGCAGACCTACGAAAGTTCTGTTAGAAGTTTAAACTACTTATTAAGAGATTAATAAAGGCCCTTCTGTCCTACGTTTAGTTAGTCTGATTCTAACAGGACTAGATTATCAGAAATTACTGTCAGTGGGAATCAATGCTTTTTAACCAAAAAGCATTTCTTTTGTGGATACATACCATCAGCAGAGGCCCAGAGCAAAGTTGTGGGAGATGAGGAGGGCCCTCCTGCTGCTCCTGCAGCTGTAGCCAGGAAGGTCCACGGAGCTCCCTTGCCCGCCTTGTGGTACATGGAGCCCAAGAGCATGACCTCCAGGTCTCCAGAACTGCTGTTTCCATAAACACTTACCCTTTTTATTTAGGTTTCAGTTTTTTAGGACGTGAACTTCACTGATCCAAACATGGAACTGAATAGTATAGGCTCCCTGCAGACATCTAGGAGTGTTAAAAATGCTCCCTGATTGTGACAAACTTCTCACAAGTAAATGCTAGCCAGTTCTTTGGGCAGTATTCACTGACACTTCCCATCTTTCTACACAATGATCCTCTCACCCAGTTATTGCAGGATCAACAATGGAAAGGTCACCACACTTTTTTTTCTGCAAAAGAGAAGCTGAGTTACCCAAACACTTGTGTCATCCCCAACCAACTGCATTTAATGAACATTCTCTTATTCTTTTTTTGTATAGTAGATATAAATAGATCATGTTATTCCGGATTATACAGCAGTTGTTGTCTTTAAATGGGTACAATCTGGGCAAGACAGGAAGGCTAATTCCTCTCAAAACCAGAATTAATTGGGTTGGAGAATCTGTAAACATTATCTCATGCTCCTTTTTAGTCATCTTCCCTACCGTTTAGGTAACAGCTTTGGGATCTTTAGTGCTCCTTTTAGGATCTGTGTAGATGTTAAAAGGAGCAAAACTTTAAAGTATTAATTTTTACATACTAACTTAAAACATTTGTTAATTCTCTAGCCTGGCAGCCAAAACCAGAATATAGACAAGTCAGAATTTTAAACAAAATAAATGACCAGAAAAAAACGCCAAACAACTGCAACCAATCTAAGTTTAAAAAGTGCCTATAATAAAAGCTCTGACTGTTCCACATATATTTATACAACTATTTTGGAGACACCTAAGCATGGGAAGGCGATAAAAAGTTACAGGAGGAAATACAAAGCAGGACACAGAAGTCAAGATTTTATATGGAATTACAAGAAAAATCTCCTCCTTGATTGCAGTAGGGTCACTCTTAACGGGGAGACAGACTGATTCTTCATCTTAGCAGCATCCAGCATTTATACTGCAACATGACACTCTGAAAGTAGCAGCTCAACCTATGAGGTTAATATTGACTTGGCATTTTCTCCTGCAGGACATTTATTCTGAGAATGGAAAACTCATAAAACATCCCAGAAGTCAGAGTACACAGAAAACTGAGCAGAGCCAGCTGTCTTCATTCCATTTGAAGTCCATTTGATTTTTTTTTTCCCCAGGACAAAAAGGGTTTCTTTGATTCTAATATACTGCTTCAGTAGTCCAGCCAAGGCTCACTGCTCTCCCTTGGTGAAAGTCCAGGAGATTGTTTGGATGAAGGCTGTAAGAATAACTGTGCAATATTTATCTGTAGAAAATCAGAAGGATTTCTTATAGAAAAATGGAGGTTCCAACATAATTTTCTGGAAATGAACAGGCCTCCAGCTGAGATACGAACATTTTTTTTTAAAATCCCCACCAGACACCATAATTTTTTGCTTTTCAGAAACAAGGAACCTGCTATTCCTTGACCTCTCATTAAGGAAGTGGTCTCTGAGCACAGCAGCATGATCTTCAAACAAATCGCATTCCATTTTTTGAATTAGACCATATTATAGTAATAGTCTTAATTATCACTTACAAGGCACAATTACTGTCCTACCCATACTGTCAGGTAGTAATAGAGTTTTGGGGGTTTTTTTAACAAATACTTGCAAATTGCAATGTACAGGCTTACTGAATAAACTGCAGTGATGAGACACTTGAGACACAAATCACGTAACTCTGAATTCCTAAGTGGACTTGAGAATTCCTAATTAGAAAAGACAGACATTTAGCTCAGAAAAGTTAAAAAAACCTAACTTAAAATAATGCAATTTAATGCAGTGAGAAACTTTTCTTCCTCAAGGTGAGTAGCAATGAAATGAAAGAAAGGCACAATTTCCGACTGACATAAGGAAACAAACATGTTTCAACAGCACTGTTTTCTGCATGTCCCTGTATTCCATACCCAAATCTTCAACTTTTAAACAAACCAATGCCATCTGAGCTTTTCCTCCTCTGTCACCCAGGCACACAGTGGACGTGAACAGCTCAGCCGCTACGGCACTGCAATTTTTCCAATAGGACACAAGTGTCCACTGCTATAATCTGTGCCCTGTGGCTACAGACACCACACAGAGATAACAGGTCATCTCCAAGTGAGACAGAGGTCAGCATAGATAATAAAGGCCTATTAGTATCATCCTTTCACAATGGTTTTGAATCAACATCAGACAGTTTCACGAACAGAAACATGCAGCTGTTACCTTTTAAATAACAAACACACCACCTGGCGTTCTCATCAGGCTTCCCACAAGCATTTGAGGAAAAAATGGGTCTATGTTGCTTCAGCCTTTGAATTTAAATGGTTGCAGTGAATCCCAAGACGCGCGAATGTGGATCTTGTGAGTGCTGCCTGTGTGCCCGGCTGAGGCACGAACATCACTCCCAGAGACACACACGTGAGATTGAGAGGGAAGAGAGCACAGAAATCACAACCTCCCTGAAGTCCTCTAACTCTGCTCACAGATGAACAATGAACACAGGCACAAATGGTTAAGAAAGCAGTATTTATAAGGAAGCCTAAAGGAATAATGAAGTAATGTAATATTTAAAATTACCTCAAGTAGCTCACCTTCACTTTAGAATTAAAATGCTGGCAAAACCTTCATGAAGATTTTATAGATTCCAACAGTTTGACAAGAGACTTTGTCATTAATTCTTAGTACATACAGATAAATTATTCATTAGTAGAACTCACATTTGGGTTTTATTATACTCTGTAAAATATACAGGAATCTTGAAGTACTGAAAGAGTGCAGGTAAATACAGTGTTCAATCAGTCACTATTTCTATGTACATGCTCATTAATTCTTCAAAAACCCCATAAAATTATCAAATAGATCAAAATATTGTCCCATATTTCCACATTATGTTCAGAAAAGCAGCTGTTAATTTACAATATCAAAGATTTCCAGTTTCAATATACAAAAAAAGGATAAAAATGAAATTGGAATCAGTTTGTAGTAATTTATTTGTACTTTGCCAGGACACGCAAGGATTCCTTGCATGTACATAAACAAATTCACTTGAAAAGTAACAGTTATAGTTAAAGCAGAACCAAATAAAGTAAATTCATATTTAACAGACAAAGCTTCAGCTTACTTATGTCAGTTTTTCATTCTTCAGGCAATTAAAAAAACCACAGTAGTCTGTTATAAATTAAAAAAAATATTTGGGCAAGTCTGAACTACATTACAGGGACCTGTTTCTGCTGTTTATTTTCTAAATGGAGCACAACAAAGATACACAGCTCTTCCCACAGACCAGACACTGTACTTTTTTCTCTAATAGGGAAATATACTTTTAAATTCACCTCCACCCTCCCTCCCCACTTCATAAATCTGGGATTAAAAAAAAAAGGTGACAGTGATATACAATTTTAATCTTACATACAAATTTATGATGTAAGGAAGTAGATAAATTACTGAAAAAAACTTTCAGTCACAACAGGGTTATATCAAGACATTTCAATTCACTTTTTTATGCAGTTTCATAGTTTCCGAGTTACTTGTGTATTTTTAAATTAAAAAAAATTCAATCCAAAAACCAAAAGTTAAAAAAAAATCTGTAACTGTGCAACAATTACTTCTTCCCTCCCACAACTCCCACCCCCCCCTTCCCTTGTTTATTACACTGTACATTTTTCACCCTGACTTCACCTTGTTAGCTGGTTTAATTTTAGTATTATAAAAGTATGACAGATCATTTTCATTTCGCCTAAAAGAAAAAGAAAATAAAACTTAAAAGCACATCTGCTTTTTTTCATGGTACATTTAATAGTGTCGGAAGGCTTTCAGATGATTAAAAAAAAATAAAATTCAACATTTAAACCCAAATCTAAGCTTCTTTTCCAGAAGTAATTAAGGTTTGGTTGAAGTAACTTCTCAAATAACCTATTCCAGTTTTCACAAAAACGTATTTAATTAAAAAAATCTTTAAGTTATTTGGTCCTTTGGCAATTTGCAGCACAAACAATGCCTACTGTACCAAACTCATTTATTGCCTTCAAAATGGTTTTAGGTTTATTGAGAGTATTTGAATCTAGGATCCTTTGTCTTGTACAATAGTGTCGTTCATTTACACCAAATTGGGTGCCCAGTCTGCAGGAATTACTCCCGGCACCAAAAACAGAATGGTAGAATACAGTTAAATAAAACAGTTTTGACATTCTTTATTTTTTTTTTTGCCATGGATTCCAAGTACTTATTCAAGAATTTATGCTTCTTCTGCAAAATATGCTCTTAAAAATCTTCCTAGAGTCTCACAGATTTTTTTTTATATGCAACCACAATAAAAAACATCTTCTCAAAGGTGTGTCCTCTTTCTGTATTCAAACAGCAACAGCTTTCTGATAGCACAAGTCTGACCTTCCAGCATGAGGGTTCACTCAGACCTACAAAAAGTATCTTCTAATAGGTCTCAGAATCTGAGTCATTGAGCTCATCTTCTTCTGTGTAGGGGTAGCCACCTTCCCTGCCAATGTTGTTGAAAGTACAGTAGGAGCTGTGGTCACTCCTCATGATTGGCAAGGAATCGAAGGTGACAGTTTTAGAGGTGTTGGTGTAATGATTAATGGCATTGAAGGTGAGGGAGGGCAATGTGCTGCTCGATGAAACAGGCATCATGGTGGCCAGGATGAGAGCCAGGCAATCGGCCACGTCCTTGTTGGGCGCGCAAGCCAAGGCCGGCGTGTAACCTAGGAATCAAGAGAAAACAAAACCTTCATGTAAAATAAAGACACTGTACAGATTTCTCCAAGTTCATACAATCTTTCAGTCGCAAAAGTATTTTACATTGCTTAGTTCCACACTGTTTAAAAATTTAAAAAATGAAATAAATGCATTATCAATTAGTATTTTTAAACTTCTGGTTACAAAAACAATCTTGAAATTAATGGGCTTTGCAAAAAGGATGTAACTGTTTTGTTAAGCACAGCCAAACACTCTAGGCCAGTGAGAAAAGCCCAGATCTGAAAATGGAGGAAGTCACCTGGCTGAGGAGAGACAACTAACAGCAGCCAACAGTGATAGGTGGTGGCATTCACTAAAGAGCTACTGCAGAAACTACAGCTCAAATGTTTCTTCATCCGGAGGCTCCACCACAGCTGTTCATCACAGACAGTTACTTTTAATAACACTGTGCTACCTCAGTAACAAGCTGGCTAAAGGATCAGGGCCAGGTAATTAACAAGGCAGAGTATAAAGTTCAATAACCTCTACTTTATTACAATATTCAGTAACAGAAATTATAAAGCCAATGCCTAATTTTTATTTGCAGGGTATCAATTAAGAAATCCAGAGAAGTTTGAGGAAATGCCAGCTGGGTTAGCAGGCTAGGACTTGCAGAGACACCTCTTGGTTGCCCAGCTGGTCCAACCAAACTTCTGCCAGGCACTGCTGCTGTGACAACCCCCAAATGCAGGAGGTCTCGGGCTGTGGAATGATTTGCAGTCAGGTCACGTAGCTGTGACATCTCTTCTGGGTTTCTGTGGCTCTAATAATCCTCCAACATTGTTCCTTCTGCAGCTTCCCCTTCTCTGTGTACTTGCCTCTACTCATTCAATGTCAAAAAAAATGCTTCAAATTCTCCTCAGCGGAGATCTGTGCATTGCTCCTGTCTCAGGCTTAACCATTCGCATGGCGCCTGAGGGTGAGTTCTGGCACAGGTCTCAGTGCATCTACAGCTCCAAGGGACTGTACTTGGTGGTGCCACTGGCAGCTCTAAAAGCAGGGCAGTCTCCTAAGTACAACCACAGATCATAGCTAATTCTGCTGCCAAGAGCAGGACAAGTTCCCCCTCCCTGCCTCCACCCGGCAGTGTCTGCCGAGGTCACCCTGCAGCATCTCTCACTGTGTGGGACAGAAATGCCCACAACAAGCTCCATAGGAAGACTCATATTCAGGTACATTTGGGAGCCTGAAGTCCCACACTATCCCCAGTCCACAACTTAAAGGTGTACAACATCCAAGTAAAAAGTACATGAGTAATTTTAAATAATAGATGGCTTTAACACAAAGTGCATGATAGACTTCTATCTAGACCTTAGGAAGGCAAGCAAAACAAGGCAATGCTCATTCTACCAGCAAGTGTTTCAACTACCAAGGAATCATCTTTATTGTAGAAGTAGGTCCAGATCAAGTTTTAGGATAGAGCTCAGGAGGAGTTACTGTATCATACAATTGCACATAAGTATTAAACCAGTAAGCACATTATGGAAAATAACTGTAGCTAGAAATTAAGAAAACAGCAAGCAGGGACAGTCTTGCAGTTGAACTATTATTTGCTCAGGACAGACCTTGTGCTTGATGCTTTGAACAGAGCAAGACAAGAGTCCCTGCCCAAGGGAGCACACAATCCAAGGAAACACAGATAATTCAAGCACAGAACGCACCAGCTGACCATGCGATAGGGCCGTACAGAAGTGCAGCGCAGCAGATGTTTTCATTGTTAGTAAGGTACCACAGCACTTAAACAGCTCAGAGTTAACAGTGACAGTCTGCAGAAGAGATACATTTTGAGAGGATTCAGAAGCAAGGGCCAGAGCTCGCCACACCTGGATCATGACTGCATTTCAGGCATGTAAGGCAGAACAGAAGGCTCAGAACTGATACTCAGATGCACACCATTTAATATCTACAGTTGCTGGAGGTTGTATGAAGGTACGATGACACACAAAGTAAGTTTATTCAAGCTGGTCATATTCAACACCATTCCTTTCACTAATGTGACTTGATAAAAGTTCAAAGAAGAAAAACAAGCAAGGCACCTGCTATTTTTAAGGGGTTTGTTTATTTGTTTGTCTTCTTCCCCCCTCCCCCTTTTAAAGACTTCTAGGGTCTTGAATACTCATGTTCCTTCTGTAACAGAGCAACCCAGTTCATCATAGAAAAGGTCAATGTAAGGATTAAGCAAAATACTTGCTTTTGTTAAAAGTTCGTGGTTCTCTAAAAACTGTGTTTATAATTAATATGCAATTCTTGGTCTCGAGCTCCTGGCTTTCATAAGCAGGAATGAAATATCACAGTTTTATTCTTGCCTTAGACATAGCAAGATGAAGTAACTGCTTATACCACGCAAGACTGACATCTGTCCTCCACCATATTAACTTATATTAACTCCACTATATCAATTTAAATTTATAAGAACAAATTGTAATTTTATGTCACTTAACTGCAGAGTGATAATTCATAAGTTAGAGAAAAAACAGATATAAATACTTTATATTTCCTTTGAAGATGATGTTGGTAAATGAACTGACTCCACTGAAACGCTCTTACTCAGCTCTCCTGTAATGGTCCCCCACAATATGCACTTGTACTTGCATAAGCCTTCACACAACAGCAATAACAACAAAATATTACTATCTTCATTTGTACATGGGGCAATAGAAGCAGAGTGAGGTGGGGCAGCCTCCTTGCACAACAAAAAACAGAGTCTGTGTGATGGACACTGACTTAAGACTGGGGCTCCCCCTGCCCAAATGCAGAGCTGCTCCCTCCCCTGGGGCTTGTAAGTTTCCAGGAAGGCGTCTACAGGAAAATCAGAGGGTTGTTAATGTGGTCGGTGCAATGAGAGTTCTCAAGATCAATTGAATGAAGTGTTAACGCTGGGAAAGAGATGAGAATCTGAGGCACAATTCATCTTGTAAGCACTTACAGAAAAATTCCTTCCAGAAAACTGGGTATCTCCAATACAAACTAAAATACAAGTTAAATAGTCAGGAAAAATACCACTACAAAACAAACAAAAAAAAAATTAAAAAGTTGGTTGAGTGACAAAATAAAACTTCATATGGTGTCAAATGAAAGAAAAAGCCAGTAATTTCTTTTAAGGCAGGCAAATTTACATTAATAATGTCCAATTCAACAGAATTTTTGCAGATGAAGGTGATGGCAGTTTCATCGTGACTGGTGTGGAAACATGGAAAAAGAACTGAAATCTGGGTAAGAACTGATACACAGCTGAGAATGAACAACACAACACAACTCAACACAACTGCTTTGGGAAGTATACTGGACAGTTAATTTGCTGTTTCAGCTGCATTTAATCTTTACAGAACCAAGAGGATTAAATTTTTTCTACTGACATTAGTTCTTAAACAAAAGCGATCTCACTACATTAAGAGATGCTCTATAACAAAAACAGCGTGACTTCAAATCTAGAGTTTTAAAAATCTTATAAACTATTTACAAACTGAAATGCAGGTAACTGGAGTGATGCTGGTGTTTTTCAAAGCTCATGTTTTTCAATAATGATCTATAGCTCAGACAGAGCAACAGAGGACCCAATTTATACAGCTATAGATACAAATAGGGACTGCTTGCAAAAAGTCAGTGTAGCTTTTACAGAAAGGGACAAATTCAAAGACAAAAAGTGGATCATCACTCCATAACAGCTGAGGCTCTGCTGGTTACATGTTCCATATAACAAGACATGCTTCCATGTAAAACACTAAAACTTTCTAAAACTAAAACTAAACTCCTGTATCATCTAATTCTGTACAAAACGCCAATCTTGTGTGGCAGATCACTGAACTTATCTGGACTATGCTAAAGTAAGATCAGTGTTGTGATCCAAAATATTCCAGTGCCTATTTCTTCAGACAGAAAAATAATTCATTGTGAATATTCTCAAGGCTGCTTAAAATTTTATAAACAAAGCAATTGTTATTAGAAAGAACCACAGTGAGGAAAAATATTAGACAGTGCTCAGAGCTACTTTAAAATTTAAAATATGAGCAGAATTAAAAAGAAGATTTTTAGATCCCCAGGCTGCCAGGGTACTTTGACACGAATGTGTCTCCTAATGTTTTCCTTTGTTACATCAAAGATCCATCCTAACAAGGGACTGGCGGCGGCCTATGAGAAGCCCACAAAAATGCAAATGTATCCAGTCAGCATACATGTGATTAGAAACAAAAATGAAAAAGATATATTCTCCAATCTTTTCATTTTAGGGAATTTCTTTTAGCACTTACTCTTGTGCCCTATTTTAGGCAAGGAATGATCTTTAAGTAACCCATGTCACTTCAAGCAGTGTAATTTGAGAAACACACAGTGAACATTAGGAGACAAAGTCACAGTGAATACTAGGAGAGGAAAAACTTTCCAAACTGGAAATACAATTAGAATTATTAATTAGGCACATCACTTTTGGAATTGAAAAACAACACAACAAACCCAAAGAAACAAAGCCAAAAAGCAAACAATCCAAGACTATTCCCTCACACCTCCCCAAATCCCAGCTACTGCTGTCATGGCGTAAGAGATGGAGCCTTACACTTTTAAAAGCACAGCTTCTGATGACCACAGATGTCTTACATGAAAACATGCAAATTAGTCAGTAAATCTAATTTTCTTTTGTTCTTACAAGGTGCAGGATTTATTCTCATGATAAAGCAGTTACTTCTTCTTACTTCTATGTGCCATAAAACTCTGAAGAGCCAGAAGCTTGAGAACAGTAACTAAGAGCTGTAAATCATACTAGCTTTTAAAAGCTAACATCGATATACCTACTGTGACAAGACGAATAGCAATTCAATCTAGCTTCTTAACAGCTGAAAGTTATATTTTACTTAGAGCATTATGTTTTTCTGACCATTTTTGGTATGCCAAAGCTAGTGCATTTATAGGTGCATCATAAAACTACTTTTATAGTGCATCATAAAACTACAAATGCAAACCAAACATTTCTGTGCCGTGGCCTGCATCGTTCTGAAAGTTTTCACTCTCCCTACACTTCTGCTGCATTGCTAAAATGATCCACCACCAACACATTTTTTTCTGTGAGGGCAACCTACTGCAAGGCTGATCTGAAGTTTCCACAGTTATTGCTTTTCAGGGAGTTGAGTTCAGAACAACAGTTCCTTACAGGGAAACAAAGTTAGATTTTTCTTACCATTTTCATCTACAGCAAGTACACTTGCTCCCTTCCCTAAAAGCTCTTGAACTACAACCGTTAGTCCATTTCGAGCAGCAACATGCAGAGGTCTGTGAAGACAAGCAAACTCATATATAAACCTTAGAACAAGTCATTAAGTAAGATAGGTAGCTTGCATCTAGTCAAATGTAACACTTATATTTCTATGTTATTTACACATTATATAAATATTGCAGATGTAATAACTAAGACGGGAAACTTGGCAAATCTCTGTTCTTATTGCAAAGACACTCTACAATACCAATTGTGAACTTTCTTCTTTCCATGGCAGCACACAGTGAGGAAGCAGCTGCTAGTAAAGATGTGCCTGCTTATGGACTTCATCATGTTGAAAACTCAGAAACGCTTGGAGCCCTACTGTTGATAAATCCCCCACTCAGCTGATGTAACAGATACTGTCTTATCTGAGAGATACTGCGTATCACTGCCATCAGTCACTGGAGCTCTAACAGGAAAATGGCAGTCGTTTGCTACTGCATGTAAATGCTCATAAGAGATGCAGAAGCACTTCATCAATCTGCCTTCTAGAAACCGCTCTATTCCATTGTGATTAGAGATGAAAAAATATTTCACAGTGTAATGCATGAGCAAGAAAAGCAGATTACTTCTCAAAACCTCAAACTACTAACCATAAATCAATTTTGTGTTGACTTGCTCTATAAAGGAAAGTGTAGCTTTATCTCAAATATTCTAATTATATCTTTTTCAAATGCAACAGTTTTTCAAAATTGGTTCCCACTGGCTTAAATAAAACCTTACCATCACTCAGCAGGAAAAAGAATAATCAGCTTACTTCCCTTCTGCTTTATACTGCTCTTCATTCATTCTAAGATTCCTGAAGATGTTTGAATTAACTATAAACTATATTTTGAGTTGGAAACAAATGCCTTACTTAGATATCAGAAATGCAAAAGACACAAACAGGAGTAGCTGTACCTATGGTGCTTACATTAAAGTATTAAAAATTCAAGAACTACCACACCCCACAGATATACTGAAAAGTGTACTGTAATTAAAATAATTTTCATATAGAGACCAACAATTTTAATGCTTATCTTGCCACAAAGAAAGACTTTGTTTAGGCGGTTCAGAAAGTCAATTTAATTATTAAACATTTGCTAAAGGAGTAATATTTTAAACAACTGTTAAAACCTCGCAATTTACATAAACACTTCATGGAGGTGCAAATGTGTACCTATTTTATCCCATGACATCTCTTGATCAGACTATTTGAGCCAAGGCACATGGGTGCAATTACATGAGCCTGTGGTAGCATACTTTCCCACATCTGTTCCCATCTCATTTTTGCTTTTCCTTCTCTCAAGCATCCTTGCTTCAAGCCAGAAAGGAGGCAATCAATCCTTTCCTACTTTCTGGTTATTTCATACTGCCTGAGGTGCACCATGGTGAGCAGCAAAAGCAAAGGAAGAATTCTTACTATTTTAACTCCTTAATTCAAGCAGATCTCGGGGAATACTTGGAAGCACTGTAAGAGTTTGAATATGGCATGATTCCAGAAGGGATGTAAGGCCAGAAGAATATGTGAGTTGCTTACAAGTTCCAGTGTAAGGGTTTTTTTGTTTTTTCTTTTTCCTAAATGGTCTGTGATTGCATTACTAAAGCAGTATAATAATTCATGTGCATAACTCAGCTACACATCATGTGTCAACTATTGCCTGTAACACAAATGCATTCTCTAAAAGGAAAAAAATGCAGAGGAGTCATCTTAGTAACCTATCCTGATTGGTATGACATAACATACATTTCTAAGGTTTCTTTCTGATTTGGGCGAACTAAATAGGTTTAATTCTACTTGAGAGAAGATCTTCAGAAAGGTTTAAGAACAGTGTATTCTCCACGATATTTAATAGAAAATAATGCTTCATCCTTGAAACATGAAACAAAGCATACTGAAGAATAAAAGCACACTTCAGGCAGGTTTTTTTTTTAAAGTAGCTATCTTTGAAGTCTTAGTTTGCCTCAAGTTGTTAAATGAAGTGATTTTTAACTGAAAAATTGGATAATTTGTAAAAGAGAAAAATCTCAGTTTACAGGTAATCTCAGTGGATTGCAGTAACTCCACACAGGAATCACAATAATGTAAGTTTTATTTATCATCCCATACACCCACTAGAAAAAAATATATCTAGAGCTTTAAATAGGAGCGGAACACCGTTTCAGTTCCAAGTTGGTTCAACTCTTGGTATCTATTAACAATAAATTTGAAAAAAAAATTCTGAAAAATATTCCTCTTTATGAGCAAGATACACAGCAAGAACTCATCTTTCAAACACTCTCACTGCTGATACGTACGTTTGCAAGGCTGCATTGGTGGCATTGATGAGGTTTCTATCCGTAATCTTCTCCAGTATTAACAAGGCACTAGTTTCATGACCCTTAACACAGAATAAACATCTGTCACACAACAAATATTTTTCACAAATTGCTTTGAGTGGTTTTTTCAAAGTAACAGTACTTTCAAACAGTGCTTGAACAACTCAAAGCTCGGCACTGCTAAGTCAGACCATGCACACACCTTGCTGCAAGCCAAATGGAGTGCTGTGTTCTTAGAACTGTCTTGCAAAGTCAGATCAGCCTTAGCACTGCTAACCAGCACCTCTGGGGAAATAAAGACTTGTATTAACTAAAAGCATATTCCTTAAAATCTAAATGGCTTACATTTGTGCAAAATGAAAATAGAATTTTGACAAAAATATATTCACAAGAACGTTAACCATAAGGCTACTTCACCCACAGTAAGATTAACAAAGCTAAGAGCAGAAATACATAAAGCTTTCTCTTTACCAACTGTATTCGTCTGTCCATTTTCTGCAGCCATCATTAACGGTGTTTTCCCAGAAGAATCTACAGCATTTACTTGAGCACTGTGACCAAGAAGAAGCTGTAGACACTCAACGTGATCTGTAAAAGCTGCTGCATGCAGAGGAGTTCTACAACAGATCAAAAGACAAGATGGCCATGTTCAGCCATGTTTTCTACAGTATTCAAAGGGGCATCCCTGGCTGTGATCCTACAAATAAAGAAGACTGGGCAGTCTCTCCCACCGATCCTTTGCAATCAGTATTGCTGGAGTTTTGATTGCTGCCTTTAAAAAGTCCCTTTCTACTTTCAAATAACTCCACCCATGTAGTTTATAATAGAGATACAATTTGATTCCGAAAAAATAAAAAATGCATAAAACTCTGTCCACAAAGGGATAAAATTTAAAACATGCTCTAACTTGCCTGTATAATAAAAAGCCCATTCAAGTTTACTGAATCAGACCAGGATTTTAAAAATCTAAAATTTATTTCTAGCACTGAATTAAAAAAACCTTCTAAGAATAAAACTAGGGGAATCAGGAATTAACATAAGCAGCAAATACAAAACCCCAAATGACTGAAGAATTTAGCACAACCACTGTATGACATTACAAACATTCTTTCTGCATTTACACTCTTACCTTCCTTTTGAATCTGTTGAATTTACAATACCAGCACCAAGTGTATCAATTAACATTTCTGCAGCACCTTCATTGTCATTTATCCTATAATGAATTAAACAGACTGTTATTTACAGAATGATAAATCTTTTGTTAAATACAGCAATGAAATTTATGAAGAATAATTTTGCACTTCCTTACACAGCACAATGCAAAGGACTGAAAGCATTTCCTTCCATTTTCTGAAAAACTTCCTGTTCCAGGAGCAGCTCTACACAACTGTCGTGACCTAAAGCAAATGTAAGAGTTAGGTATTGAAAAGAAGGAAAAGGGTCTAACTATGTCTTACAATGAAAAATATGCATCTAAATTAGATTAAGCAGTATTGTACTGAAAGTTTCAAAGAAAGGCTAGTTATATTCAACAGGGCTACATTTAGGAACCAATACATTCTTAGAATCCTGAAAACCAAACTGACATGTAACACTGTAAACTTTATGAAGTTTAGAAGGTATCTCATGCTGTCTGAAGAACATCCAGAACACTTAACTTAATTCTTTACATCTCCGCATTTCAAACTCTTCTGTACATTCACTACTTTGTCTACATGAAAACAACTCCACCATTTGAGGTTTATTTTTGTTCCATGTTTAGTTGAAATTATCACCCAGCTGCATCAGCTCAGTAGTTAGTCACTCAATAATAATTGGTAAAATGAAGGTCTAATATCTTACTTCTTGATTTTTCTCTATCATGTCATTCAGAGATGAAATAAAAAACAACCTCTACTATGTTCTAAATGAACACACAGAACAAAGTCTTTAGCAAAGGAGCTGAATGATTTTCCTACATTTTAAGGCCTCCCTTACTCTCAAACCCATGACAAGTATCAGTGAAGAAATAACTAAATTCTTATTGAATCACTTTTATATACTTTGTCTACCATAGTTGATATGAAGTAAGTTTAAAAACAGATTTAATCTGAAACCATTCCTCCCTATGAAGGTTATTTTTTTGGGATGTGTGGCACATTTCTGTTCAAAAGTACTACGCTGATTTTCTTTAAAGACTCCTTGAGGCATAAAACTAAGATAGTATATGAAAAAAATGTAGGATAATAATCTCTTATTATCTATTAGATGTTAATACATTTCTGTTCAAGACATCGTGTCTGTCATTTTCTCTCATTCACTGAAACGAACTGAAGGAGGATGGACTTTGTATGTTGCTTTTGTAAGTATTAATAACTTCTACTCCAATATCAACAAATAGATGTAGAGCTGTATTTTAATGCATTTTACCATTATAGCAGGCCCAATGCAGTGATGTATAGCCGTGATTGTCTGCCATTGCAGGTGCTGCATCCACAGAAGTAGCTGACTGCAGGAGAGCTCCCAGAACACCTATATGGCCACACGCAGCCGACAAGTGGATGGGGGTCCGTCCCCTACAGTCTCGTAGTAAGGACTTAGCACCATGTTGAAGCAATGCTTCCACACATTCCTCGTGCCCGGTAACTGCCTGTGAGAGGGAGATAGGAAAGGGCCAGTTTGAAAATATTCATGTGTATAAGACAAGGTGTAGAACTAAAGCAAGCAAACTTCAGGCAAATTCTTGCATTTTTAAGGCACAACAAAATAAGCAAAATAAGTTATTTTTATTCCTGAAATCAACCATTCTGTTGGGAAAATAGCAATGTATTATAATACTGATAATAGAATATTTTCTTGGAGTAACACTGAATGAACTACTAATCTCTAGGGCTCATTCAATTGTCTTATCTGGAAGACACTATAAACAAAATATTTGGCATGAGGCTTGCATCACACTTTTCTTCCTCCCATTAACACTACCTCCCCTGAGCAAAAAGCTTACTCTAGGACCTCTCCAGTTAACACTTTACTGGAAGTAAAGGAGATTAGGAGGTTCTAGAAGTCCAAAGGAATTGTGAGGGTAGGTAGTGAACAGGCAGAAGCCATCTTTTGAATGCAACTAAAAATACAATTAAAAATTAAAATGGCAAGATGAGAATAACGAGAAATTCATTAACACTACATATGAAGTCTTTATTTGAAATTAGCATGTAGGAAACTGGAAACGAAAGAAAGGGAATATTCTCTTACCCCTCTATGTAATGCTGTCCTTCCCCACTTATCTTTGGCATCTACATTTGCTCCTTTGTTAAGGAGCGAATAAACGCAGTCGGTGTGCCCATTGAGAACTGACAACATCAGAGGAGTCCTAAGCAGAGACAGAAATAAAGTGGAAATTTACACTTGGAAATTTAACAGACTAGCACTCAGCTCAAGTATAACAACTGCTATCCTTCCAGTCAACACTGTTAAGATTTACATCATCAATGACCTTCCACTCATTTGCTTTTTAGATTCAAGAAAACAAATTAACACCCCCAATTCGGAAGGCCTGATTAAGTAACTAGAATTCATTTTCTCAGGATTTGGGCAGTAAGACACATTTTAGTTTCCTTCCAACTGAACAAGAACATTTTTCACTCCCAACTTTGTTTATTGCAATAATCTCCTTTTAAAATAAGTTAAAAATAACTACTGTAAAATATTTGTTTTTTTCTTTTATGAAAAGCAGTAACTTGTGTAGAACAGAATGTCCATCACTGAAACTCACTGTCCATTTCCATCCTGAATGTCCACTGCATTCTGTGGTTCTGCATTTCCTATCAATAGCCGCAAACATTCTGAATGACCATTTGTAGCTGTAAAACATTATAAAAATATGGGGTTTACATTAATTGCCTTTGAGTAGAGAGTTCAAACAGGATGGCAACCTGCTCAGACTAAAGCTCATTAGCCTGAAAACCCACTATACAGCTGGACCATTGTTATAACTTAAATTAAAATATGAAAACTAGAAAAAAATTTCAGAAATCAGGTATTCTCAACTGTAGAGTGTTAGAAGCAACTGATTCCAACTATCAATTGCCAGCAGATTTTTTTTAATATAAATGAGGTTGCACATATCAAAAGTAATTGGAATATATGCTTATACAACATACACAAGAAGGAACATTTAAATATAGGAATTAGCATAATTTTTGCCTGTTTTAAGGCACAAGTAAACACATGCCTAGCAAATCAGTCAGATTTTGTTAGCAAGTCTAGCATGTGCATAGTTATAAAATAATGATGGAAATCACATTTAGATAGAGAAGAAAATGTAATGCACAGATGTAATAAACCAAGCAGTTAAAAAAAATGGAAAAAGAACAAACAGAAAATTGAGAAATCTCATTTAAATGCAACTCATGAAAGATAAATGATTGCTTCTTGGAAGGGAAATTATTTCTGACCTACAGCTGCAGTATTCAGTCCACACAAGCACAGCGACAATTCATGTTTCTGTAGCTGACAGACATGCTAACACAAGTTAGGAAAGCTAAATCAAATAGAAGAATGCAGCTTGTGCTCATGGACAACAAATTAAATGGTTAGAATGACGATGTTTTGTACATAATGCTCTTTTTAACTGCAACACTTCTGTAACACCATTACTATAAATGCCAACTGTAACAAGCCTATTTTTCAAAGCGAGGGAAAAAAAAAAGACTATAGTGTGGATTCTAGACTCAGAGAAAGGCAGGCCTAGGGATGTTTTCTAGGAAAGTCAGCAAGAAAATACTGCAAAGGATTGCTGTTATTTTGAAAATGCTCAGGAGTCATTTAAATCTTTGGAGAAAAATCAAAGTAAGTTTTCATGTCTCTTCTCAAACTGTCAGAATTCTCCAAGACTCCTGTAATTTTTAGAAGTATTTTACTGCCAAGACAGGCAACGCAATTTGCCTATCTAAATTTGGGCCTGGAGTTTGGGCTGAGCGAAAGATGAGGAGAGAAGCAGAGACATGTCACTGACACCTGCCAGCACAGCCAGCTGAATGGACAAGGACAATGCACCCTTCCAGAGGGAAGCGTGGAACAGCACTCCTCGGGCTCGACTGGTTTATTGGATTAATACTGGTTCCCATCTGCAACTCTTCTGCTACACCTTTCTCAGCATAGCATATACCTTAAAAGTCATCCTCTATTCCTAAACATTATTTCTTAGAACATTAATGACAGAGAGTTCTAAACAGATTATCCACTTCAAAAGCCAAAATTTTAGAGGTTAGTGGCTAGCACATACCTGCAGCATGAATTGGGGTCCTCTTTACAACATAATCTTTCACCAAGATTGATGCTCCCTGATTAATGAGCACATCTACACATTCCACGTGTCCCTTAAAGGCAGCAAGATCCAGTGGTGTCCTTCCATTGTTATTCCTCACATCAAGGTCCAGCAGTGACTGTACCAGCACTTCCAGAGCTTGATGGTGGCCATGATAGGCCTACAAGAATAAGAAAATTCTTCAATTTTCCCATCCTTAACATTTTTCCCTTTCTTGCCAGAACTACATAAATGAAATTGTAAAGACACTATTCTTATTTTAGCATGCAGAAGAGCAACTGATGCAGCACATAAGTAGTTACATCAGTTACAAATAATTAAAAAAACTCCACAATTTCAGCAAGAAGGTTGGTGGTTTTTTCTGTTTTATCCTTTCAGTCAGCAACTGCAACTACTCTCAGAAAATCATCTGTCTTCAATCTGCATAAATAACAGTATTTTGACTACCGCACGTTTCATTGCTTTATGCTGTAGTTACATCATCCTCAGATTATTTCAAGGGAGGAACATAAGCAAACTTAAGTAATTCCTTTTAGCTTTTAAAATCAATTATTGAAAAAAAATCGCCTGTAATAAGAATGCAGTACAAATAGCTTTCATTTACCACTACCAAAGATTATTTTTTACTTTGGAGATATATAAATACAGATAGATATATATATACAGGTACTGCATGAGACTTACTCTATTTGCAGAAAGCACAGTGTGGTTTTTCAATTGCTTTAAATTCAGTGAAAAGATCAAAGCTATACATTGAGCTGGGTACTCTGTATTTTGAATACTTTTGTATAGACAGAATTTCATCACTGTCCTACACTACTCCTTGTGCAAATCTTTCTTGAAGTATTGAGGACAAACATTTCTCATACTAAACAACTATGAGAGTGAAACAGTGTAATGATTAAAAAAGTCATAATTACTCATAGAACAAGTCTTATAAAAGTTTCATTAGCATAAATTTTAATCAGAAGATTCCACATGAAAGTTGTTCCATGAAGCAAGTTTCAAGTAAAATGCAAAAATCATCCTGTATGTCTCATTCAGGAATATTAGTACGTATGTTTGCATTTTGTTTACTGTTATTTACCTATTTTGAAAAAATCCAGAATGAATAAACCTGTGCAACAACTGTTTGCCACCAGATGAGCTGTCATCACTAAAGAACTAAGCACTTACAGCTAAATGCAGCGGACTTATAGGCGCTCTGTTGTCCGAGTCATTCAGCATGTCAGTACCCGATGTTTCCATCAGCTTAGAGAGAGAAAGCCAGAGTGAGTGCAAAAACCCCTCACCTTTGAAAACACTCAGCAATAATTGCTACAGTTTCCCATACACATAGATTGAAAAATAAAGAAGAAAAAACAGGAAGAATAGTATAGAATTACATATCTCCTGATCTTCAACCTTTTAGAGTTTGAATCAACTGCAACATATCCCCCATATTCATATTCCAAGCCCAGGAGTTTAATTTTGCATAATAAAGCAACACTTCATTAAGAAACAAAACTAAAATTAATATTTTTTCTGAAGCAGCAATATGGAAGATGAATACAAAGGGAAGACAAGGACAGGTGACAACAGCAGCAGCAGTAGGGAGAAAAACCAAACCCCAAACATCAGCCAAGTAAGCATTCTGATTAGGCAAAAAGTCAGCAAGAAAACAGCATGAAAGGCCAGAAGGCAGGATGGATTTCTCAGAACAAGGAAACATTTCTCAGAGAGAAAAAAATGGACTCAAGAAAAGCAAAAGCATTATAGCATTAAAATATCCATGTATATACATTTCTACTTGTGACTTTCAGATGTGTTCTAAAGTTTTAATTCTAGGTCTTTTTAAAGATCATATATAATTGAGTACATTAGTAGAATTAAAACATTCAAAGTGTTTGTGACATTTTCATTATCACACTTTTATGCTGTGGTCATCCAACTGCTTGAGTAAAAAACCACATGGCTTAAAAAATAATTTCCTGTTTTAAAATTCCAAAGTCCAATTAAATCTAAATTGTAGTTGAAATTAAATAATATATTCATGCATTGAAGAAATGGTCGAATAAGTCCAAAAAATAAGCTGTATTTTTAAAACTACATGTTCCCTTTTGCTCTATAGTAGTACTTAAAAAGTGAGAAATAATACACTTACAACATCTAGAGGCGTTTCACTTGCAATCTGCAATTAAAAACATTCACAATTCATGTTTGAATACATTTAAATATAAAAATGCAATTAAAAAAATACTTAAATTGTATAACACAGCATATCAAAAAACATACACATATTTTTGCAAAGGGAGAAATAAAAAACTAACTACGGCTTTATTATCTGAAATTTTATTATGTGGCCAGTAGTTATTGTAACTGCTTGAACTATTTTATAAGGCACCTTTTCTTTACAGGTTTTCCCCACATTTTCATTTGCTCCTTTCAAATGACATTCATGAAACTTCTTAACAGTTCTCAGTGGGATAATCTGTGGTTATTTTATTTCAGCCACCAGCAAAAAAAATTAGTAGTGTAGTCTAAATTAAGAAACAAACCAAAACTAATATCCCCACATCCTCAACCAGTTACTTCCTCATCTGAGAATTTTTCATCTTTTTAAGCCAGTATCTAGCATCTTAGCTCCTCACCTTGCTTCTATTTTAGGAATACCAAATACTTAAATTTATCTGCACAGAGGCTGAAAAACAGTATTGACCCAGCTGACAGCAGAGGTGGAGGAACCCCCTGGCCCCTCCATCATACCCTGTAAGAGCAGCTGTTACACCTTTCCTCTATGATATGTTTTCTTACCAATTCAAGACACAAGCGATGACCATAAGCAGCTGAATAATGAACTGCATTGTATCCTTGTTTGTCTCGGATCCCAGGGTTGGCATCGTTTCTTAGCAAGTATTCCAGGCACCTATTCAAATTGACATATGCAACCATGTATCTAAATGCTGAATTTCAACTTAACGCTAAGTGATAAATTGTTCCAATTCAACTGGAAAATAGAATACAGCACACAGGGACACTGATTTAATGTACAATATTGGCTAGGACTACAGAAACCTACCTCATTACATCAAATGTAAAGGTCAATCACAAAGCTTCAAAATTTGAAATAATCCTTCTCTGCAGACATCCTGCATCTTCTGAGTTAGCTGACTTGGTTAAAACTAGTATTTCATGGCTATTTTCCTCCTACCTAACACAACTGCAGTTACCTTTGCTAATATCAATGATTACTATTTTGTATGCTTTTCTGCATTAATCCCTTCTTCCGTATGTTACACGGAAAGAAGAGAAGCAGTAGCTGAGTTCTTCATGGTAGCATACATGAGTAACACAAACACACACAAACACACACTTCCACTACCAGATGCTATTTTTTGATTTATTGATACAGTAAATACTCAGTTGTTGTCATACTTATATCTTACCATTCCTTACTTTCATTAGACAAATTCGTAAAGCAGAACATGATCAGCCCAGTTTCAACCACAGACACTCAGCCAGGAGGATGAGAAACGGGGGATTCAAGTCAGCTCACTCTCCCCCTAGTTTTCTGTTTTTAAGAGACTCCATGTGTGCACACTACACAATTGCAAGCAATAGCCCTGCTGTTTCATGATTTTATGTTGTCCGTCATTTAAGCAACATTTTCCAAATTCATTATCATGACCTTGAACTTGCTGGTGAAGCCATTTGTTATTCTGAAGTGTACAACAGGTCACCATCCCTTCTCTCTGGGATCACTAAATGAAGACTTCTTTATCAAAGGTGCACTCTCACTTCCATCATTTTTTGCCCAGCATAAACAAGGACTTAGTAGGTAGTGAAAAAGGTGACATTTCTTGAGTTTTAAAGAATAACATATGTAACATAAGACACAAGTAACTTTAAAACTAGTTCAGTATATGTAATAAAAAGCTACTTATAAAGCATATCTATGTTTTTAACCAATTAATTCAGGTTTTATTTGCCCGGTAACAAATGCCTGGATTTCATTAATGATAACTGTGCTGGCATGTTTTTATTTGAATTAAAATGGGATGAGATTTCTGAGAACCCAAAGACAAACTAATCTGTCTCATTAAGTAAGAATTAGAGTTCTTACATTTCATTTGTCAAATCATCTAACTTTGTTTTTAATTTGAATCAGTAATTTTGTGTTAACATTCATGGCTCATTAATAAATGTTACATGTCACTGGCTTTGGCTACCTACATTTCTACAATACACTAAATACGCTGCATGGAGCCAAGTCTACTAAAAATCCTCAAGTACCCAATCTTTCCAGTGCAAACCAGATCATTATTTTTGATGTTTCTCTGCATCCAGGAGAGAGACTAACTTTGCATCTTTCACGTACTTAACTGTCCTCAACAGGTCTCTTAAAAAGGAGATTAATCAAACTTTTCTGAAAGCCCAGGTAAATTAAATTTATTTCCCATATATTTATTGGTGTACTGTCCATCAGAAAATTCTAACGCAGAAGCAGCACAGTTTTTTTTCCCCTAAGATGCTGCTTATTCTACCTCATTCTGAAATAATGTTTTTCTCTCTAGTCTTGGCAAAATGGGGCTTACTGGTGTTCGTTCCAGATCAAAAGCATTTGTTAAACATACAAAAGAAATACTTTCAAACAGGCATAAACCGGAAAATAATTTTCAACAAAAACATCCCTCTCTTTAAAATCTGTCTTTAAAGATGTCTGAACAAAGACCATGAAAACACACATAAATATCTTTAGAATTTTATATAGATGGTTTCATGACATGTTTTTTCCCAGGCTTTATATTCCAACTCCAGTAATCATTTTTAACTTCATTCCTGTTTTGAATGAGCTGAGCAGTACTGGTTTTCCAGCTGTTACTAATCATCTTGCTGCATCAATATAAAAAGCTCCCCCTCAGGCCATTCTGCTTTGCAGCCTGTCTTCCAGAGACCCAAATGTTAATCAGAAGGGCAAGAACCCGTGGGCTCCAGAGACGATGCTTTGAGTTACCTCACAAAGCTCTGCAGTATTGTCATCATCATTCCTGCTCGTGCCTTTTTTAAGACAGATGGCAAAACGATGTCATCTGAAGAACCATTATAGTTTGGAGGTTTTCAGAGCAACTGTGAAGCTAAAATTAATCCTAGCTCAACTTGTAAGAGGGCAATTAAAGTAAAATTATCTCAGGAAGCTCCAGCAGGAATTGAAATTATTTCCAAAAAGCAGCAGACAATTTAATTTTGAAATTTGGCTTTACATAAAAAAAGCACATTCTTCAAATATAAGTTAAATGGCCATGAAAGTATTCTTTATTTAGCCTTCAAAACCCAATCTGTAAGTTATATGCCACCTCACTCCTATTGCTACCTCACCCTTTAAAAGGTGCTGTATTAAAACAAGATGATTTGGCACGAAGCAGCACTTCTCCAGGGAAGGTGTCACTGTGTGCATGTGGAATGTGATGCTGCACACCATGACCTGCATATGTGAGTGTGTGCACAAGCAAGTGATGCTCTTCTTGTCTCCTCAATATATACAATGTCTGGAGCTTAAGTAAATGCATCAGTTTGGTGCTATCTATATACACTTTGCACATAAGCATTTAAGTCATTAATAAATATTTCAAATATAACCATTAGTTAGAAAATAAAGACACGAAAAAGATCAGTGGATGTATGAAAGACTCTGGAAGCATTTCATTAATAAAAGTGTAACTACATCATAAAAATTTACAATATCAAGAAATAGTCATGTTTGGCCTTACAACTCTAGTTTACTCAAACATCAAATAGATAAAGCATCTTATATTGAAATGTCAAGTTAATAACCATCCTTGATCAGAATTTGATTTTAAGGTAAAATGACCCTACTGCCCACAACTAACTTAATAACCCCCACAAAGGGTATTTACTCAACCACTACACAGCAGATGGGATTAAGAACTCTATTCCAAATTAATTCCTGAATTAGGACATCTGCATTATAGGACATAAAATTTTTAGAATACATTTTCCTGTTTTTCATTTTTTTCTTCTGAAATACTTGTTACATAAAGTCTTTCATATACAATGCACACACCACTGTCAAGTTTAATCTTTAAAAATACAAGAAATGCATTTGGCAAATCTGAAGGCAGAACACACAAAATTCACAGCTCAAATGTTCCTAATGAGAAAGGCTTTAGTACAAAACATGGCACTTACTTCCCATCTGTGTCTGATGCAGCTGCATAGTGCAGAGGTGTACAACCCCTCTCATCAAGGTCATTCACACTAGCTCCAGATCCCACAAGGGCAAACAGGCACTGATAATTACAATTGGCAGCAGCATAATGGAGTGGAGTTCTTTAGTACACATTTAAATAAAAAGTACAATGGTAAATAACAGCAAAATAATATTATAGAGACAGAAAAAGCAAAATAAAGTGAAACTTAAATCCTCCTTACATTTTTAAACAAGTATTTTTGGTGAAGAATGCATCATTATAATACTAAATAATAGGGCCATGTTCTAGGGACCACTTAATAATGTTGAACAATATATAGAGGATTTATTTGCCAGCCAAAATATGCACAAACTTTGTATTAAAGGAAGCTTTATGTAAATTTTCTTGTGTAAACTTATAGAGGGAAATCCAGACTACATTAGAAATACTATTTTCTGTTAAGTAATTTTAAGCCACATGGAAAAACATGGACAAATGAAAAACTGCACAAGAACTAAATATAGCACAAATAAAATACAACAATTGCACAAACAGATGTTTTTAATAAACAGATCAGAATTTTGCCTAAGAGAGGAAAACGTTATTATTTGTTTTTAATTATAGTCACATAGCAGAGGCACTGTTAAATATACCTTGTCTTCTTATAACAAATCCATGAACTATTAGTACTGATGTATAATCTCAGAGAAAACTTACCCCAACTTCAAATACATAAACAATTCTCTAAATATGCCAGTTTGGCTAAAATTTTAAAAGGACCAAGATGAGTCAGAATTCAATTTTCTATTTTTAAAAAGAGACTGCTGCTATAAATATCTCGATTTTGAGGAGATACTCAGGCTCTTTCCTCTCCCTTAGAATGTCTTTTTCCCACTTCTCTCCATTTAAATTAGTTTTTTCCATCTTCTGAAATAATTGCTCTATATAACACGAACGTTAAACCAAAATCCAAACCAAACCAACAGGAAATCCTAACTTTCGATGATGAAAGTTGTGACAGATAGTTGTTCCTTTCTCAGGAAATAATGGAAGTGGAATTTAAAGCAAAATACAACTTTGGATCCATAACTTCTTCCTTAAGTCCTACTCCTGCTGTTTACATCCTGGAAAATCATATTTTCCATGATGAGATGTGAGATTTTACATGAGTACTAATCCTGCCATCTAAACTTATATAATCCTATACTAAAAATAGAAATTAATGTCATTCCAAAAGAGTTCAGAGCTCAAACAGGGAAACAGAAAGGGATAAATATCATGAAAGGAAAAAGGTGAAGCAGTTATAATAAAATACTGTGTATTTTAATAAAAGAGCATAGAAATAGCAACAGATTTATAGATCTGACTAATACATTATTTGGAAAACATTAGTAATGTCCTTGGATGAGAGCAATTTAAACACATTAGATCCATGTTATAAGGAAAAAAGGTTCATAAAAATTACAGCTGAATATAAAACTCAGTCTTTAAAAACAAGACTAAACACCTACCTAACAAAACACGATTAACAAAATATGTTTGTGACTTTTGAGAACATTTGCTGAAACACAGTTTATTAAAGACATCATATCATAAAAAACCATTAAAACTGGAACACAGACTTGGTCACATATCAGTAAGCTCCTTCTGCAATACTTTTAACAGCCCTTTACAATATACAAATCTAGAATGTCTTACCTTCCAAATCTGTCCTTTTTGTTGAAGTCTGCACCAGTATTTAGCAGAAGATTTAGGCACTCCAAATTCCTATTAAATTAATACATTATTACTCGTGATTGCAAATTTTATTTCCTTAATATTGGCCTCTACAAATATCAGAACTGCTACACATGTACACCTCATATGTTATTTTTAATGGAACTGAACTGTAATATGGAACTTTTGATAAATACATTTCTGTATGTAAAATAGATTCCATAATTTCTGAACCAAACCAATGAAGAATATAAATTATTTCAAGATGACATATATAAGTTTAATTGATACATGGCATGCATAAAGCACATAAACATGAACCTAATTCAATAAAAAATTCAATTCTTATAAACAAACAAACAATAACACCTGCATGTCACATGCTTTTGCTACCAGGATTCCAGAACAGAGGCAAGATTTTACTGCATATTTTTTAAGGCCAAATGTAAATTGCAACATATATTTTTTTCTTTTTAGCGTAGTCAATTTTCAGTAAAATATGATCATCATAATAGATGTACTATATCGTTTATTGTTTAAACACTATTTTTGGTAACTTTCCTAAACTGGAGATGAGTGAGGGAATGTGTCACAAATTATTTGGTTTTTATATGAAAAGATAGCATTTTAACCTTAATCACTTGCAACAAGGATGTATCTATCAAGTACTTTTGACTTAGAATGATTACTTAACAGTATTACTCAAACAACATTCAAACAGAAAAATGAAAATATCAATATCATGGAGTTCTTGTGTCCCACAAAGTGTATCATGAAATTTATTACCCAATTCTTCCAGGCAATTTTGAGTAGCTGCTATAGAAAACCTACAATACAATAACAATAATCAATACGGATCACAACTCAAGTGATGAGCAAGTAGTTCTGACTACTTCATCCACCTAAACTCTGGAATTTAATTACTGCTTTTAGTTTATTTAGACTGACCTTTTATTTATGGATTTGGTAAAAACAAATTTCCCAAAGTTGCTGTTCTCTATCTCATGTCCCACAGTGATCTGAGGTGGGCATGCCATCTTTGAATGCTGTAAACTCTAAAAATTTTATCATCATCCATGGGAGTTTTAAAAAAAAAGAGAATCAGTTCATCCCCAAACATAAACCTAAGCTAAGGCTGATGATACTTGGACACTGTACTCCAGCAGTGACTTTTTAAGCTGAACAGTTAATTGATTTTTTTGTTTGCAGATAGAATCCATGTTGAAATTATTTTCATGTTTACTTAAGTTCCAAGGGGAGAGGGCAGGAAAAGCAAGAGGAAATAATAGAAAAAAGAACAAGAATGATCAGCAATTGAAAAAGAAACACTGAATATGAAAGCATGAATGCTTTTTTACACACCCTCCAGCTGCAGCTGCATGAAGACAAGTCCTGCCAAAGTCATCTGGTGTGTCAATGTCAAAACCTACAAAGCAAATATTTTGTAAAAACATTATGTAACATCACCTTTCACGAAACTGCTGCCATCTGCTATTAAGAGAAATGCTTGCTAAGCAAACTTAACAGCTATTTGCAAAGAGCACTCAAGCATTAAAAATTACTTCGTTTGAAACACGTCCTTGCTATTTATAATGTTTTGAAAAACAGGCATTTAAATAAAACTGAAAGGGATAAAGTAAAAGACAAGTAGCTGCACTGAAGCTGTGTTCTGTCTCATTCTACTTACCTGCTAATATTTCAGTGCATATTTACTACTGAATATAAGATATACACAGGTTATATGAAAATTTAAGAATATGCTAAAATTTATCATTGTTGTGCAGAGATTAGTAATTTTTGGGGATGTCCGTATTACTAAATATAGGAGCTACTTAAATTTTATCCTTGAGTTTAGTGTTTTAGCCCCAAAGAAAGAACTTTATTGAGTTGGAGTGATGGCTGCAAATAGCAGTTAATTACAGAGAAGCTCTTTACAGAACATTGTAGTTTTCTGTTTCCAGAAAGGCTCAGCTGTGGATCATCAAATCCAAGATCACAAACTTTAACTGTGCAATTCCATATCTAACCATATATTTTGACACAAAGATTACTATTTAAATCAGGTTTCAAAGCTACATTTTTGGTTTGAGAAAACTATTATGCTCTCATGAGAGTCTTGCTCTTGTGTAATGTAACTTATTTACTAAATCTCCAGTTTTGGTACCTGGGATGCTGGCTTTTTTTTTTCCTTTCAAGAACCATTCAAGAACAATAAATAATGAACAACACAAGATGTGTTATTCAAGAATATTATTATTTCAAGACTGTTTTCCTACTCCATGTCCCCCAAAACAGGTTTTGTATGCACCACTACACTCTTATCCCATTTTAACAGGGAATGCTCTAAAACAAACAATTCAGTAGAGTTTACTAGTTTCGTTTGAAGAATAGCCTTTGATGCCTTTCCACATCCCTAAGTTGCTTGTCTACCGTCACTAAGTACTTGAATGTCATTCAGTACTGGGACAAGGCAGATTGGTGACATTTTGTTATGGTTTGCACATGAATATTAATGAATTTAAAAATCAGAGATCTTTAATTCACATAAAGCAGACATCTCCCAACCCCAAAAAGCACACATACTCTGCACATACCAATCTCCACACCAAGAGCACATCCTAAAGGCTCTTAGCAGTATCTAGTCTTTCTAGCCTGAAGGCTAAACATACTCTTCAAGTCCTTATCTGCTCCAGGCTAGATTTGCATCCAAGTTTTCTCAACTCATGTGAAAGTCACAGAAACCACTTGCAAATCCTCCACATGGTTTCCTTTGCCATACTGAATCTCCAGTAAGGGCACAGCCAGCACAACATCACATGCAGAAAAGAGAAAGTGCCAGTATCCCTCATTTTCAACACATCCAATTGAAATGTTGTCAACTATTGGGCAGTTCTTTCCTGAAGTGAATCCTTGCAAGTTTGCCCACGACAGGATAGTAAATAAAAGCCTTACCAATAGGTAGTTTTGTTATATTTCTCTAGTTCTTCTCCCAGTCTTCCCTAACAAACAGTATAAAGCTGGGAAAGCAACTTCTTACTCTTCCTTTTCCCCAACTCTCTCCTCCCCACTCATCTTTTTTCAAAAAACATTAAGTGTCTTCAGATTAATATAGAACCATTTAGTTTATTCTTATTCTTCTGTTCCAGAAGCTTCCTTTGGACAAACCTACTTTCTCAGAATTGCAATAATTCAAAGAGCTCAGAATTCATGTAAGATTCTGGCCAACAAAAGAAGCAATGACTTTCCAACATCCGCATCTTCAGGAAGGAATCAAACATTGAAAGAAAAGTGCAGTTTGCATTGCATTTAATTAACAATATACTACCAATGCCACAGCTTCTTAATGCAGCAGTCCACAGAGTCTTCAGAGCTATTAGGTGCCCACTATAGGAATAGGCAGGAATAGACTGATCTGTATGAAGCTAAAGACATCATGGAATGGAAATTGGATGCTCCATGAAGCAATAAAAAAAGACTATCAATCTTTCTCCTTGAAGTTTCATTATGGTCTGAACCAGTCATCCCACCTCTATGGCCAACTCGAAATGCACAAGCACAATATTAAAGAAATTATAAATGCATTATTACAAGTTGGATGAATTTTTTTAACTTACGTGTGCAAAAGTTTGCATTCACTTTCACTATGGACTGTCCATTAAAAAACAAGTACTGGCCCCAAGGTACTAGTAAACTATAAGGATTTCTATGTATCACTAAATTAAGATTTAATTAAAAGCTATTCTGTGAAATAAAAAATGAAGTACAAAGCACCTTGTAAGAATTTAAAAGAGTATCCTACCTGATGAGAGGAGCTTTCTGCAGCAGTCTGAAAATCCACTTAATGCTGCCAAATGGAGAGGAAACATCCCATGTATACCCCGCCTAAGATACACCATAATCAGGTATCACAGTTTCATTACAATTAAAATAAAACAAACATGATTGTGTGCCAAAGAGCATATGCATGGTGGGTTCAGCAAACCACCTAATTAGAATACTGAGCTAACTTCACATCTTAAACACTTCCTTCCAAGCTATCAGCATGCATTATCAGTGCAACAGTCTATTAAACCTTTCAGAGCTTTTACTTCAAATACATTACAGAAAACTCTCTTTCTCTTTGTTTTGGTACAAACTGTGATATACTGACTAGCTACTCACAAGTACAATACAGGATAATATTTTAAATATGAAGTATTTCCTAATGCAAGTTGAAGATGGTATTTAAAATCATACTAGTTCTGTTAATCTAATAAATACACTGCTAAATTACATCAGCTTGCATTCATGTCATTAAAGTTACCTACTTTGCAGTGTCAGCACCACTCGTAATCAGAGTGTTGATTAATAGCTCATGGCCATATCTAGCTGCTATGTGCAAAGGGGTATTTCCATTCTTATCTTCACAGTCTATTTCAGCTCCTATAATAAAAAGTGATTACTAAGTAAGGGTATATGTAGGCACACAGATACTTTGTTAGAAAAATAGCAGTGATGATCATTCAAGCAACATTATTAATTGTCAGTGACTGACTACTTTGGATTTAAAACCTATATAGATTTCAGTGGTAGAGAAAAGCATTTTATTATGGTTATTTATTATATTAACCTTATGGGACAAACTCTCTACAACCTGTGTTATGGAAAACAAATCTATTTATATTCCTGCATTCTGAAAAGGAAATGGTTCATCAGTGTAACTTATCAAACTTTATAAACAGATATGCCAGACTCCACCACTGTTATTGGACACTGGACATGAAAAAAATTCAGTATGTTGTTACCAATACAAGAGGATGAAAATATCCAAACTGGAAAGCTTATGACAGAAATACTCCCTCCCCCTTTTTACCATTTTGAATGATGGTTTGGGATCTTGAAAATCTACCATGGATCGCTGTCATGTGCAAAGGTGTCTTCCCATCTTTACTCTGGAAAAGAGAAAGAAATCCTGTGTTTACTTACAGGCAGTAATAGCAATTAATCAGAACTGACAAGAAAAAAAACCCAAAACAACAAAAAGGACATTTCTTTTTTTTTCTCTCTTCACTCCATCCTTTAAATAGTTTCTAAGCACTTTGCCAGACAGATGCTGGTAATGACAAGTCAGCATGACATGGCAAACTTTTCCCAAGAGCTGCCCTTAGTCAATCTTCCAGCTGCCAGTGACAACTCAGGGATGCCCACTCACTCACACTTATGTCCTTAAGATAATAACTCTCAAGAGGATGATGACAGAACACAATTTCAGCAACAAGCCTATGTCCAACTCCTCCCCTTCCCAAGGCTAAAATAAAACAATGTTTTAAGTTTGTTTCCTGAGAAAGTAGCTGTATTTACTAGAGAGGTTTACACATTATATTAGAAGACAACACATTATAAAGCTCATGTAATTCCTGGAAATTTCTGTAAAGTGATGTTTGTAAGCAATTTAACATAAACCACAAGTAATCCTAGGGTAGAACTATTCAACCCTACTAGATATTACACATTTGAAATGCACATCTTAAATGTGCATTTAGTCATTCACCCAGTAAAGACATCCTTGAAGCAGGCCAACAGTAATGCAGAAGGAAACTTCAGTTTTTAACACCTCAGTCTCAATGCACTCACAAACCCATTTTTTCTGTTGTTTTACTTTAGAATGATTTTCCCCTTGTACCTATCACAGGTAATGGGAAAGCTTTACTGCAGGAAAGAGTACCTACATTTGCACTCAAAAAATTGCAAACACGACACAGAAAATCAAAGGATCCCTGAATGCACACGCATACCACATCTACATTTTCAATGATGGCTTTGAAGAGTATGAAATGTTCACAAAATACAAAGTTAAATTAGACAAAGACGGTAGGGGAACATATGATATGAACATATGTATTGAAACATCACAAACTGCTGTCATATGCAAAAGTGTCTTCCTATCTTTTACTCTCCCTTTGACACCAAATGGACATGGTTCTATGGACGTGATAGTGAAAGTACTGCTGGAGACCGTTTTAGGCATGGATATGGAATTTTTCCTTGTGTCACTGCCCAGAGCAGCATAACAACACAACTACGTGAAACACTGTCTTCTCAGACCTAGACTGAAAGAAATACAACGCTTGATAGGGAAAGTCAAGTTATCTCCAGATCTTCCAGCTAGCAGATTTCTTTGACCATAAATAATCCAAAAGACAACATCCACATATCCATAGCAGATGCAAATAAACACAGAAAATGGGGTTGAAATCCTCTTGAGGATTAGACAATCAATTTTAATTCCATCACTGGAGGCCTTAAGAAAAGGCCAAATAAACACACCATAAGTGACGACTCCCCCAAGCAATCTCTGTGCTCAAATTTTCTTTCATCTTTCTCCCTACAGTTTAGTTCTCATGTCTTTATCCAACCATTAGAAGTCTCTGTGTCCAGTTACTTTAAAACAACTATTAGACATCTGGTGACTCTTTCCCTCACTTTTATCCTTCTTTAACCTGAAGAATCTATAGAATCTATTAATTTAAAGAAAAATTATCATATAAAATAAGCTTGGTGAAGTAACAGAAGAATTTCAGGGCTCAGATAAAAGTAGCCTGCAGTCTCGCTGGCTTAGATGGGATAAATCTGTATCTCAAAGGAAGGCTGACGAAGAGGAAGACGATGGAGCTGAAAAAACCAGAGATCTAATAATGCACCTCACAAAGACATGGGAATAACTTATAAGGTGACAGTATTAGAAACTGAAGAGCACTGTGGTTAAGCAAGAACCCTCACAAGAAAACTTCAGTAAGATCTTGCAAAGAACAGCAAAACAAGCTACAAAATCATTTTCCACTTATAAATGAAAAAACACAGTACAATCAATAAGAGATTTTTAGATTTATTCTGTTCAAATTTACTTAAAAATGCACTTAACATAGATTTCTAAGACAATAGATTTTATGAGTGTCTCTCTCATGTCTAACAGTCTCAGGTTTCTTTCCAGCCCAGGAATAACACAACATGCAATTGTCTATCAACATATAAACATAGAACAGGTATAAAATTAAACAAAGACAATTCCCATGTTGAAGCTGAACTGCTAGATATAGGATTACATTCAGAATTCCCTTCTAAGACACTGTCACTAGAAAAGGATAAATATGACCTGAACCAGTAGCCAAACATTTCTTTAAGCAATGAAATATCAAGGCTCTACTAAGCAAATCACTATTTCCTGATATGCCAGGAGGTTGGCCTGCATAAGCAGGGAGGTATCTTCAAAACTTTTGCTTCAATTTCCCTTTCTTTATGCCTTTAAGGTCTTCTATCTAAATATCAAGCTAACTACAGCTGTGTGATTTAACGAGATCAGACAGGATCACAGCACATGACAGGACAGCTATGGGCTAATGATAATTTTTGTTGTCTTCGCTGAAACTCAGCTAAATGTGGTAACAGGAAAGAAATCACCCAAATGTCCTCTATCACTAGAGAAAATATATCCACAAAATACTTAGATCATAGAAAACTTGCAAAGAACAGCAATTGCAATTAGACAGACAATAATACACAGCACACGGTGTCTTACTGAGTGATTACTCACATATTAACTGTACTCAGACTACTGAGCTTCATGGAGGGAGAGGAAATGCGGGTCTATCATGTCACAGCATTCCTCCAAATGAAATCTCCCCCTAGCAACAATTCTTATGTTCTACTACCACCAGTGGAAGTAAAAAACTTTTTCTATTTAGGTCACTGAATTTTCAAGCAGCAATGGGGTCCATAAAACAATTAATACTGTCCCATTACATACTCATTTCAATGTGTTCTTCCATGCATGGAAATCCTGAATAGTGCAGAGGGAGTGCTGCAGTAATGAGCAATACTTAACAAGATTCACTGTTCTACAGTGGACACTGACAAGGCTATGAAAACAAGTAGGAAATTATGTCCAGAGGTGATAAAAAGCATATAACATATTTCTACTGTTCCATTATCTTCTGCTACATAATCCCTTCCTGAGATGAGGCCAGCACTCAGAGATTTGCACAAGAACTTCCCCTCTATCTGCCATCAAGAATAATAGTATTTCCCTCGTGCTCTCCCCACTAAGTCATCCACAGCAGGACGTGCTTTAATAGTACTGTCTAGTCAGAACCTAGATTACCATCCATATCCACTCTGTTACCTCTAAAACCACAGGAACAGTTGCACACGGGAGGAAATGATTGAACCAATTTACACAAGCAATATAATTATGACGAAAAATAGATCGTATAACCATTTTAAGAACTACTTTGAACTTCAGCCTCAGTATTTGGAAACTGAACAGGCCTGGTTTCAATAAATATTTAGTAAGAACACCCTAATTCCATCTCATTTTAAATCCATAATGAATTCTTAGTTACAAAACATATTCTATTTTTTTTTTAGGGATTACTCTTCTGATTAATCCAAGATATATCTTTATCGGCCTTTCCAGGGAAGTAGAAGTTGACTTGGAAATGGTTTTCTTTTGCCTTAGTTCTTGCACTTTTCCACAGTGCAAGTGCTAAGTTTTCACATGCAAAGTAAGGCTGTTCACGCCTTTAGGTGCAAATTTGCAGGCCAAATTCAGTCATACTGGTATAAAACCACAGAAATGCTACTAGCAGAATTACAACAGAAACACCTTGATGAGGAAACAGAGCATAAATGCTGTATTCAAGCTATAATTGCTTAAAATGCCTACACAGCCCTACTTGCTTCATTTTGCACTTAAGAGTTTCAATATGTATGAAATCAACACATTTTAATTACAACCAACCTATAGCTAAAGCTCCTAAACGCTGTTTCTGAAATGGAGCCCTGTCCACTTCTTTCTTCCACATCAGAAATATGCACAAAGTCACGAACACTTGCAGCCTTGCATTTAGAAAAACAGTAATTCTTGGCTTGATAGTATTTATCATAGCATCATAGAACAGTTTAGGTTCAAAGGAACTTTAAAGATCATCTGGTTCCAACCCTGCTAGCACGGGCAGGCACACCTTCCACCAGACTAAGTAGCTCTAAGCCCCATCCAACCTGGCATTGAACACTTCCAGGGATGGGACATCCACAGCTCCTCTGGGCAACCTGTTCCAGTGCCTCACCACCCTTACAGTAATTAATTTCTTCCTAATATCTAACCTAATCCCACCCTTAAAGTCTGAAGCAATTTCCCCTCGTCCTATAACTGAGTCCATTCCCTCGCACAAAGTCCCTCTCCAGCTCTCTTGTAGGTGCCCTTCAGGTACTAGAAGGTGCTATAAGCTCTCCTTTGTTCTTATTTGTGTGAGTAACATATGAATATAATTATTAGTATATTTAACATTGTGGGATTATTTTCATGGCAGACCACACTTTACTGAAAAATGATGTTTCAAGAATGTAGGACAAAAGTCAGCCAGCCCTGCAACACTGAACACTCAGTCATATGCAGCCTGAGACATTATGCAGAGCAGAAAGCTGGCAACACAAATAAATGGACTGTGACCTAGATATTTTAGGACAAGTTGGCAATAAACCCTGTAACACAGCTCCTTACTTCTGCAGGGCACTTTGGTGATGAATTTTTCCACAACTGAGTTACGTACATTTTCATTAAATGAGCTGCACGTCTAAATATATGAAACAGTGAGCAGGAACATACATTTAGGATTTTTCCACATCAAAGAGCTTATTTTTAAACTACTCCCAAATTTTCAGTTGGCTGTGAGTTTTGTACTAACAATAGATACAAAATTGTATTTTGGAATTAGTTAACTGAAAATCAGCATGAATCACTGTAGAAATCACTGCTTACATGAAGTGAACCACAAACCCCAAGATTTTAACAGGAATGTCAGCTATTCTAACATTCACCTCCTGCACAGACTGTGCTGAAATTCAAGCATAAACTTATTAAGCAGATTTTTTTCCATTTTCTTTCAAGAAATTAAACAACAGATAATTCTCTTCGTACTACATGTGGGTGACAGTTCAGGCAACCAGACATTTTGCCATAAGGAACACTTGGACTCTTCATTCCATATACGCATTTCCCACTTCCCTCAGCCTAAAACCTGCCAAGACACCAGATACTGTCACTAAATATTTCTGAACACAGTTAAGTTTTCATTAATACAGTAAAAATCAACGTAATACAAAACAGAAGGTCTTACATCTCACTTATACCTCTCAAGACCTTACCCTACACACTGGAGAAGACACTAGAAGGTATAGGTCATAGTTTCCTCTGAAACTCGCTTGTTTTAAATTCTACCTATGATAAGGCCGAATTCTAAGGAATATTCTGCAGTCAAAGACTTGTGACCAAGTAGAGATGTAAAATGTATACTGACTCTGCTCACACAGTTTTGCTGGAGTAATTAGAACACCAGCTGTTTAAGACTTTCCATTGGCCTGATCTACTTATATTTGTATTTTTAATACACCCTTCCCAAATCTCCCAGACTAATTAGATTCTAAGATCTAATGTTATCATCTCTTCAACTGCTCCAGCAATTAGCCAGTTCATACACATTTCCCTGAAATATCCTTGATTTCATTCATGTTACTTATTTATAAGAAAAACACGTATTTTTGCATTTTTAAAAAATTATTTGCTCTTACTT
The DNA here is from genome assembly GCA_013397725.1 of Rhagologus leucostigma. NCBI lineage: Eukaryota > Metazoa > Chordata > Aves > Passeriformes > Rhagologus > Rhagologus leucostigma. The sequence goes on from VZTD01003784.1 coordinate 2,966,046, forward strand.
ATATGGCTAGACTAGGGAAAAGAAATCATACAAAATTCTGACATTTAAATGTAATCGAGATTGACCAGACAACATTGTTATTCTTCTCCATCCTTTTGGGCTATATAATACATCCCACTGAGGTTTCCAGATTCAGATCAAGTTTCTTGAAGCAACATACCGGCTCATTTTCACTGTAGTACTTTTCATACAAATACTCCATCTATCAGTGGGAACCTCTCCATGTTATCAAAACAAGTATTTTTGAAAAAACTACCTCTGGTAAAGATGCACAGCACTTTTAAGTGTGAATGGATGGCTTTGGATACACCTACCTTTATATTTACATCTGCTCCATTGCAGACCAAGAGCTCTAAACACAATGCTCCATGTGTTGACGCAGCAGCAAAGTGCAAAGGTGTAAACCCCTTCTCATTCACTTGATTTACGTTAGCACCACAGTCTATGAGTTCATTCACTACAACATCTTGCCCATTGTAACAAGCGACATGGAGAGGAGTATTTCCATAGGCATTTGGCTCGTTCATCTATAAGGGAAAAAAACTCCAAGATTAATTAGTAGGCTAAAAGCTGTACTTAATGCAGCATTTAATTCTAACAAAGAAAAAATCGCATGTCATGAGATTATGTTTTGGAACTCTTTAAAACCAGAAATTAAAAGCTATATTTTATATATATAGATAGATAGATAGAGCTATATTCTATTATATATAGAACTAAAAGTTCTGGATATAGCATTTTGATTGAGATCTGTGTTCTGGGGAAGAGTATGATTGCTTTACAAGCGAGCCAACCTCCTCCAATTGTCTCCACACCAGTTTCCTGTATGCAACTTAAGAGAACACACACATTGCCAAAAATATCAGCTGTGGCAATTTGCACAGATGCTACACACAAAGCATAGCACAGACCTCTACAAAACAGCATTGCAAGTTTTCATTAAAAACAGAGGTCAAAGAGGCTTTGTGCGTGTGTGCGTACGGAAACAGAATTTCTTGTTGTACACAACATGACACTGAATTCTGATCTACTTCTCAATATAGAGCTTGAGTTGCAATCTCCAGCCCTGCAAGACTAAGATTGTGACTCACAATGTAGATTTCTTACACAGTTTCACAGTTTACTGTTAACACACTTTCTACAGGCAGGTACTGTAGAACCTTTTAATATATTTTGCATTTCAATATTAATATGGCCTCACTGTAGTATTGAAGTTTCTCACAATTTTTAGTATTTTCTAAAATTTATGTCATGTAGGAAAGTCAGTACCATCTATATTTTACCAACTGAAGCAAAAGCATTGGATTTCCTGCACTTTACAAATGATTGTGTGGCAAAGCTAGGATCGGAACTCCTATTTCCTGACTTCCAGTCCAATGAATTAAAAGCAAGAAATATCAAATAAACAGAAAGCCCTACTAAATACACATTTATTTTCAAATTATTGTGCAAAATCTGCAAGGTTCTTAAGGAGGTTTTCTCTTAATGGAGAAATGAGGGTTTAGAAAAGAAAAAGTAGAATTTCCAGAAATCTTCATTCACATACTTTCACTATATCATAACCTCTCCCTAAATGAACAGTGTGCTACAGTATTAACAAGAGCATTTCAAACAATTAAAAAAATTATTTTCCCTTTCGTTTTATTTTTTCTTACATCAACTCCAAGATCCAGAAGATATTTGACTACACTAATCATTCCACTAGATGCTGCAGCATGTAAGGGTGTATACGATTTCTTGTCTTTGCATGTCACTTCAGCTGTATGGGTCACGAGTAATTTCACAACTTCAATATGACCTAAAATCAAAAAGACAAATAAAATGAAGCATCATTTTTTATTAACCAGCACAGTTATTAAGTTATTGCAAACTTAATAATTCTACAATTGTTATAACATGATCAAGACATTATTCCTTTGGACCTTAATGTGGAAAACAAAGAATTGTTCTTGTTTTCTAATCCTATCATGAACTATAAAAGCAACATAAAATAATCCTCTCCACACACCACACCAAATCATAGCATTTACACTGCAAAAATAAATTTGTATACTCAAAACACAGCCTTGTCTCCTGCTTACACAGAAGGAGCTTTTTTGAAAACTTGACAACTAGAGAGGCAAAGTAACTTTGCAATTATTAAATATTTACTGCAAATTTACATTAACAACTCGAGAGACAATGTGACTGTCAATCTTCCACCATCACCCCAATTCCAAACACGTCCATTAAGATTTTTAAATCTTAGGCAGAAACTTAGAAAAATAGATGCAAATAGGAGGAAGAAAATATTCTACTTTTACATAAAAACATATCCCCTCAATCCAACTTCCTCTACCCTTAAAGCATTTAAAATATTCAGCCACATCATACAGAATTTAGTAAAGCTCTATATTCAAGACTGACTCAGATGGTCTTTGAGGAGCCGCAGCCTTTTAAAAGCATCAACTGCTCTCCTAAGACAGTGGAAGGAGAGTAAGAGTCGAGTTGGGATCATGAGGAAGGCGTGACATGGGGAAGTTCCAGGTGTAAAAGAGAAGAGAGGGAAGGGGGCCCACCCTCAAGTGGTGGGCAGTAGCTCTCACTGCCAGCTTTGGGCCAGAGACCCCAACACCAACGCCCACCACTGCTGCAAAGGACAATGAGCTTTCCCCTTCCATGCCCACATGCTCCTCCTCTGCTTGTAGGCACTTGTGACACTGCCTGCTAAGAAGCCATGAAAGTAGGGTAACCAAGTATCTGTCATTCTTGCTCTGTAGTTAATTTAACTGCCAACTCATCACTGAAAACACACGGACAGTCATGACAAAGTCTGCAGAATAAAGAAATACATGAGTTTAACAGACCACAATACACTTGGTGCTTTACCTTTGTAAGTGACCCATACAGACACATGGGGGACTCTTTATTTTACCTTTCAAGTGACACCCTTTCCTTAGTCAAAGAAGTGGTGAGGGGCACACTGAATACTTGTGTTTATACTTATCCAGTCAGACATCTAAGCAGAAAGTATCAAATCCAGATTTCAGTTTAAGTGCTTCACAAAGAGTGTGGGTCTTGGCTTTTTAAGCAGTTAAGAGAATTTGCACAAGTTTGAATAGGAAGTGCCCACCCAAAGGAATACATACAAAGCTATTTTTATAAACATTCAGACACTATGATACTTCTTTCACGCTGCAGACCCAACAGCATACAAAACACCATTTCACCTAGCTACACCAACAAAAATCATAAGACTTCACCAGTGCAATGTGAAGTGCTGCAATAATATTTCACTTCCTTATTACCTCAGTATAGTAGGAAAGAAGAGAAAGAGAAATGCAAACATACTCATCTTCTGACCCAAATACAATGGGGATCAGAATGAAAACAAGCCCTACATGAGAGACAGAAGTACAAAAGATATTGAAAGCAGTGATAGGAATAGAGACAGTGAACAGAAAAGTGGCAGAAAAAACTTTAAAGAGAAGGTAAAAAACCATAAAAAACCCCCTGACCTGCATTGAAAAGGCAAGCAGCGATCAGTGGAAGACTCTCAGAGAGAAGAGCAAGGTAGCTGACGTGAGAAGTGCTGCAGAGCCATCCCGGTGCACCAGTGAGGGCAACACCAGCACACAGGAATGTAAGTCCATTTCAGTCGCAGCTTTGCAGCTGGACAGCAATGGAGCCGGGTGAAAAGCAGGAAGGAAGCGAAACAATGGACATAACCCTAGAAAGTTATTTATAGTAGAGTGACGAAAAGCATAACTTTTTTATTTTATGATCAGTTTTACACGGTAGAAAAGCTTTTAAGGTGTTCTCCAAACAACGGGAGCAATGTACAATGGCTCTAAATTGTGAGAGAGAATGTCATAGTTTTTTTTATTTTGACTGCAGACTTTGAAAAGCTTTTTTTTCTCTATTGTCTACAAGGATATTTAGGTAGATCGACATCAGTTAAATTATATTTTTCCTGCCCAAACACTGTTCATTAAGAGAGTTTCCTGTAAATAGCCTACAAAATAGCACTAATTAAAATTGGAATAAATGTAGCTTATCTGAAAAACTGAAGACTTTTCTCTCATCGAGGCAAGCACAGGCCAGAAGGTGTCTCTGGCCTCTCACTGACACTTCTCAGTTCTCTGACATTTCATGCACCAATTTTATTCAATAAAATTTTGCAAATAACCACCTTCAGTAAGGTGGCTGGACAGACTGTGATAGACATTGTTTGGCAGATATAAGTACATTAAAAACACGAATGCAAAATATTGCAAAGAACATTAGCTCAATAACGAAGATTGTTCTTTAACTTCTGGGGTTTCAAGTACTGGTATCAGTACCTGAAGTGCAATCTCATCCAGCTTCAAATATTAAATTAAGAACATTAATGCTGTGATGATCACTTCATAATTCAACGGCACATTCAATTCTTTTCAAGTCTGATAAAAGGCAAGGAAGAACATTACTTTGACAGTATTGCCAGGGCATTGATCAAGACCATGAGAACAATAATTATCCTCTCCTGGAATAAGAATGGCAAGGCAAGAATTTAGAGTTTCAGAGATGAAATATTCTTTGAAAACACAATCCCCAAGGATGCTGTAATGATCCTCTGTTTCAGGTGCCCCTTGTATTAACTGCTTACTTTTTATTTAGCATAACTACAAAATTTTTCACCTGTGACTAGACTTGCTGATTGAAGAACACAGTTCCTCCTTTCTGAAGAACAAAACTATTTACCTTACCTTTCTTTTTCCAACAAACTGATTTTCCTCACCACAAAATACACATTTACAGGACAATTTGAACTATACTACTAATGTTTTTTGGCAGACACAGATAATCTCAATGCTTACAATGCAAATATTTTTCCTAGAAATATGTAAAACCACTAAACATGAGATGATTTTTTTTTATTACTACAGTATTAATCAACTGAAATATGTACATACCCATATATGCTGCCCAATGTATAGCTCGTCTGTCTTTCTTGTCAAATGCATTAATATTGGCCCCTCTAGACAACAGTAAGCTGACCATCTGAGATAAAGAGAAAGAAGAGAAATCTTCTATTCATAATGGAAAACTTCGCTTTGATAGAGAAAACCATGGAAGAAAACAAAAATTTATGCATTTTCAGAGGATTTAAATGTGCTGGGTTTTGAATATTCCATAAGTTCGAAAAAAATGGCTGTCACAACGACATAACTGTAAGGAACACAAAATTTGACATCAACAAAAACACTTCTCAGCTAAATATGGCAAAGCCATGAAATCTTTCAAATCTTCAGGTTATTACTAAAGGACTACTGAGTCAGAGCTTCATACATATATTTCCTCCAAATTTGGAGAAAGTGACAACATTTTCTGTATGTTCACTATTTACTAAACAGAAAAATATCCTGGCTTTTCCATTCTAAATTTATCTGTTACTCCAACTTGACAAATTTGCTTCTGTCGTAAGAAAAGTGAATACTGTAATTAACTTCCAATTAAAGGACGTAACATTTATTTTCCACAATCTTTCTGCACAGAAATGCACACAAAAAACAAATTCAAATACAAAATAGGCAGTGGGGTTTTCTGAGGGAATGAGGGAGAAATGGTTTTAAACTCAAAAATGAAACATCAGAAATGTGAGGGACAGAACGATGAGCGGAAAACAAGCTAAGAAAATTAACTTTTACCTCAACGTGTCCACTGAAGGCTGCATGATGCAATGCAGTTCTGCCTGCTCGATCAGACACATTTACATTGCTTAAGAGAGGCACCAAAGCTTCAGCACACTTCACAGCTTTGTTTGCAGCTGCTATATGGAGGGGCGTCTGCCAGTTTTTATCACGAGCATTGACATCTGCTGAATGCTTTAACAACACCTGAACAGCATCCTGAAAGCATTTACAAAAAAACCAAGCCACTTAGTAAAGATCAGAAATGACAGCCTGGGATTTAAGGACAGTACAGTGGAAAACAACTCTTTACATTTTCTTCATTTGCAAATATAATCTTTGGAACACTTTGGGATTCGTACTTTATCATAAATCCAAACTTGGGGATGTTCTCAAGGACTTGAATAATTTAACCAAATCAACCGTTTCCAGGTCTTTAACCTAGTTCCTTAAGCCACACGGAAAATTGTTTTGTCATCACAACTGATTTCCAAAGTTTAATAAACCACCCTAGGATTTCTTTCATTAGTGGATTCCTTAGCCAAGGATTAGTAAAGCACTATGAACTTATAATGAATTTTCATCTATCTGCCAAGCAAAATTTTTCAACTGTCCAAGTCTACAAATGGCAAAACCCAGATTATTAAATGTACATTTATATAACCACAGATAAAACAGTGCACGGTCACAAAAAGTTTCAACACACACTGTTGCAAAACTCCTGAAAACCGTTTTAAACTATTGCACTGAATTCCATCTCTCAAAATGATTATTCATTTCCTTTTGCTAGAAGTACAAGCTGTGAAAATTTGACAAATAAGACTGTAATTCTTACAGCAAGATAAACAAATCCCATTAAAATATGTGCACACAATCGGAATGTGTAAAAAAATAAACGTGTTGGCAGTATCAACACAATGATGAATATTGCATTTTGCATTAGCTGTGTGACCTTCCCACGATCCACTAATTGCTTTTGGTGACTGCCAGCTCACACACTGAGCACACAAATAACTGATTACCACTCTGAACTTAAAACATGTTACCACAAGTTGTTACTAGAGATTTTGAATTACACCGTGGTACAACAGAAAGGTACTACTCTCAGCTGTGGGCAGAACGCTAAGTCACTACTGATCCTATGTATATTAGAATAAATCATATTTAAAATGTTGAAATTCCTCACACTGTCAATAAAAAATTAGATAGGAACAAACACAAAAGTGAAAATATACTGCATCACAGGCTTGTAATTTAATGAGAAAATTGAATAGGTCTTCTTCTCCCTGAGAAACTGAAGCAGGTTTAGAACTTTAAAAAACTAATTATATTTTAACTCTTACCTTTTTAACCCAAATAGTAAGAAATACCATACCAGAACAAGGAAATTTTAGAACAGCTATTACTCCTTTTGCAGAAGGAAGCACCATAATATTAGTATAAAAATAATGAATCTCATTTTTATGTGCATATACATTAATGAATTTCATGACTGAATCTACTTAGGGTTTCTTTTTTTTTTAATAATTTGCAACATACAACAAGCACACACAAATAAAAATGTGACTGTCTTGACACGAAGCTGCCTGAACTTGTGCAGCTGACAACTAAATCCATAACTCCAGCTATTTTTTATGTTTCAGTGTCCTTGTTTAATTGCAGCTGTCCTTACCTCAAGAGTCCAGACGTTTTACTGAAATCATTATCAAGTTTTTTCATTACAGCTTCTCATCCAGTGCCCCAAACCCATATAGGTCTGTCAGCTAGAAAACAGTGCCTACATGTATCAACCATGTATATGGGCACCCATGACTCACTGTGTTTATAAACAGAGAATTCTGACGAGCGTCTATCAAATGTCTGACTGGTTTACTCGTCTTGTTTGCCTTTTGATTAATATTTTGTTTAAAATCTTCCATATTTAAAAATAACTATGACCATGGTTGCATTTCTCAAAGTTATCACTTAAACCCAGTTTGTTTGCAGCACTCCTCTGCCTCTGCAAGCACTACTGATGTGGAGAGCTTTTATTGTTCTTCAGCTCTGAAGAACGCAGCATTTGGTGCTTTGGTCAGCTCCCAAAGGAACGGCCTAAAAATATCTCAAGAACAAATAGCATTTGGGAATAAGGCGCCCTTGAAGATTTATTTTCAAATGCTGGTTTTTTGAATAACATGATCTCTACATAACTTTGCTATTAATGGTAGTGACAAAATACTGCAATTTATCCAGGGAATTCAAAAGCAAAAACTGAAACAAGGCTTGTATAGATAGCTCATGGATCAAACGTTTGAAGTTCAATGCTTGTCAAAACTAAAATATTCAATTCTATCTTCCCAAACAAAAATTTACTAATAAAAAACCTTTATTCGAGACGTACTGAAATGAGCATCAATTTGATTCAGGATCTCAAAGGAGATAGTTTTGCATAAACTCTTCCACATAACAAGCTCAGCATTTCTCTGTTTGTTTTGATCTTCTACAGGCATTTAAATTTTTTATTAGGACAACCACCACAGAGAACAATAACAAAGTGATTTCTTGCATTATTATATTCTCACAACTGTATAACTGGTAAACTTCAAGAAACAGTCTACATTCCACTTAAAATTTTTAAAGTTATATTCAATACTGTTAATTAATCAGTTTTTAAAAAGACACTGGCAAGTCTTTATAGAACCTTTTATTTCTTCAATGCCTGAACAGACAAGCATGTAAAAAAAATGAAGAAATGCAAAGATGATGCTGTAGAAGTTGTTCTAAATCTTAATTCATCTGCACTTTCCTCATGCTGAACCATTCTGGTTACCTTAGGAGAAGTAAACTAGACTTGAGGACACTGCATACAGAGTCCTCTGCTAGGGAAGTCACAGCGAGCAAAGCTGAGAACTCAAAGTTTATCGTTTTCCTCCTTTCTTACTGCTCAAGCGAGAGATATACATATATACATACCCTCAACAGGCCAAACAAACCGTTGCAAAAATGTTCTGCAATTCCAAATGTTTGGAGTAGTTTCACTTTTTAAAAAATGAACAATGGACAGAAGGTAATTTGAGATGTCTTTTAACACAAAGTAGTCAAAAAGAGCAACATACCTCACTACAAGATGCTACAGCTCTATGTAAAGGAGTCAACCATTTGCTGTCTTTGGCATTAACTCTAGCTCCTGTAACAAAAAAAATAAAAATAACAGAAATTTAAAATATATTTACAGAATGACTGAAATATTTTCAAGAACAGAGATAGAACTATTGGAAGTTACTTATTCTAGGCATTTCTTTGCATTTTTCATGCAAAAAATGAAAAGGAATCTTTTCTCCAGCTGAAGTCAACTTCTTGAGGAAATACTTTTAAGAGAGTACCAATAATACTCTTCGACATCAAAATATACTCATACTTTTACACTATAATCTATTATGAGTCACCCTCTATAATCTTTTGCACTTCCAAAACCACATAAAAGGCTGCTGTGTAAGAAAGCTGAACTTCTTGCCCTCATACAGCAACAAAAATCTCATCATTTCCCACTATACTTGAAATTCTCCATTAAAATATAGAAAGAGGCTGCATTTACTCCCAATGGCTCCAGTTTCCTTGTGGTTGCTATGTCTGACGGACAGGTATACAGAATGAGGATGATTCTTCTGCTGGGACTTAACTCTGGGAACAAACCCTCACTACTCCAGCAGGTCACCTAGCCCCGCCCAGGACCTCCTGGTCCTCCCTTCCTGAGAGAGATTACCAGCCACACCTCTCTGCTTCTGAAAGCACACTCAAGGAACAGCTGTCCCTGTCCCCAGGAAATAAAGCTGCACAAACATCTCCAAGAGACACAAGCCTGGGTTTGGATTTTAATTTTTTTCTTAATAATAAAAGGAAAGAAGGGTTTGGGAACTTCTTTCCCCTGAAGGAAGCAGCTGAACTACATTTTAACTTCCAGTGAACTCCAACAAACAAGAAAACGTAATGATTAAGGTTAATAATTTAATTTCTTACTGATACACACACATATATAACCTTGTAGGATCTTTATATCCTGATTGGAAATTTATCCAACTTTATTTCGAAACTTCTGAGATTTTACAGGGATAGCTTCGACAAAATCTTACATTTTTGAAAAAAAAAATATTTGGAAATACTGTTAGAAAGAATCACACAGTAACATTAATGCTACATGACCAGAGCTGATTAACTTCTCAGGCTAAACATAATATTGGTATGTCAGAACCAACTGCAGTTTTTTCTATGCAAAGAACAGAAAAGAATGGAAGGCCAGTAAGACACAAGATGCCAAACAGGTCAAGTCAGGATATTCAACTGAGAGACAGGGTATTTTAAAATACAGGGTATTTTGATCCAAGACCTGCACCAGCAAAGAAGTCTCTCCCAGTCCACCTGATCAAGAAACATAGCAGTGTGTTCAAAACCATGACTGTATACTAAGAAAACCAAATATCTGAAGTCAATTCTCTTGAGTTTCTAATCAACCCATTCCTTTCAGTCATAAGAACAGAACATGGAAGCTGACACAGAATCCAAACTCACAGTTTGATCCTAGGTCTTCCAAGCACTGGACAGAGACTGAGGTCTAACTGCTGGCTACAATTTCAGGGATTTCCATCTTTCCTTACCTAAATTTCAGAATACGATGTCACCCTATTTTCCTAAAATCCTATTTCGCAAAAGTTTTTGAAAAATAAGGCTAATAAATAGGGAAGAAAATCCCCACAATCTAAAAGAAGTTTAAGATAAACCGCAAGTATCTGTTTTTGTCAAACATCCCAAGGACCCAGCGCTGCATTGCACCACATCATGTGCCATAGACTACTGTGCTATATCAAGTCTTGCATAAAACTCCAGCAAAGAAAGAATTTGAGTATTCTAAAAGTCACTAGAATTGCCTCAGGATTTTTTGCAATCCTTCCCAGTGATGAATAACATCAGAAATATAATGAAGTAACGATTGGTGAGAATATAATCAGTATATTTCAAAAGTATCTGTAATTCTTGATTATATTCCAGGTAATTGTTGGCCACATCTTGTTTTTAGCAGATGAGACAAAAACAAGAGCCAAAACCATACTCCAAGCTCCACTTGACTTCACATCTAGCCAACAACCAAGGAATAAAGACTTTCATAGTCTGATTTCTATCTCTAACTTTAGGATACAAATGTCTTTAAAGCATTTGAAAGAACTTGAGCGAGTTACTAAGTCAATAATTATCATCCTGATTTTCTAGAGGAAAATGTGTTTGCAAGACTTGGGGTCAGGTCAGATCCATTCAGATAATGAAGCCCAAGACAGGAAAAGCAACGTGCCCATCAGAAGAGGAGAAATGCATGTTTCCACTCCAAAAGGCAGCAGTTACCTAAGCCCTAGCTCTAAGTGAAAATGTGCCTATAGTCCAAGCAGTGTTTGTGTTCAGATTTTACTGACATTTCTGGTACTTTTAACACACAGCCTAAAAACTATACCAGAAGAGAGAAGAAATAAATACAAAAAGATACTGCACAAAAGCTTTTCACAATGATAAGCTAATCACACTTGCTAAGACTAAAAGAAAAGAATTAGTGAAAGTAAGAAAGAAAATCATCATTAGCCAGAGAAATGTCTAAGGAAATTTGAAGGGATATCTAAAAGTAATATGGTCCTCTCAAAAGAACAAAAATCAACATAGCACTATCTGCCCCCCATTCCGTAAGTCGCCTTCCACCCAAAGAAACAAGGATGCCGAGGTCTAGCACATTAAAACAGTGTAATATACAGATACTAAAAGATACTAAAATAAGTTTTGACTTCAAATACACAAAAAATTGTAGATTCTCTGACACAGGAAAAGCCACAAGTTGATTTTTGATAACAAATCTGAATCTCTGATGGACTTACTTAAGAAAGAACCACCAGGCTTGTTTTTCCCTTCCACAACAAAAACTCTTAAAGAAGTTGCAAAATTGTTATATTGAAAGACAAAGTTTTTAAGCAATAATCAGAATAAATGTACTACCAAAAACCACATATGCATTTTTAATGTGGGAACTGGGAGATCTACAGCTTTAGATACATTAAACAAAATAACATTTTTAAATTAATAGAGAGATACTTTAGCCTTAGATTTCTTCAAGAAGCCATGCTGCCAAGAATCATTTAAATTTCAGAAAGGAGCTTCTCCAAACAGCCTTGGATCTGAAGACATAATCCTCCTCTAGGCTGTTCTTTACTGCCTAGCACATGATTTGGGGAAAATGTCACTGTTCCTCCCTGACCCTTCAAGGGCTCCCTCAAACCTATCACAGTCCTACCATGCAACAATGAGGGAGTTTACAGCCTTGATCATCTGAGGTAAAGCTCTACTCCAGACCACTGCAAATAAATGTTATAAAATTAAATTACACCTCTACCAAATAACTTTTGCTTTAAGATATAGCTTCATAGTTTGCTGAAAGACAGTCTGAACACATGTATGTGTATGACCTACTGCACAGTACTACCAATGCAATATTATCCCTGTGAAGTTCAACCTGATGACATGTTAACCAGGGCATTTCTCACATTTCAAATGCCAGCTATGAGCAGTTTGCTCTTTCAAAGCACAGTACAGTGTATCTTAATCCCCAGTGTGCAAAGCCAAAAAAACAAAACAAAAAACAACCCAAACAAACTGCTGTTCTCCCCCCTCCCTACCTCTGTCCCTTGGATCTTCCAGACTTCAAGGGCCTGTCTTAATGTTTATTAAAACTCCTCATTTGTTTACTGTAAAATTTCTTATATTTCAATTCTTTCAATGCCGTAGAGTTTGCAGGAAAAGGATTAGGGGGCTTGTCAGAGAGAGCAATCACAATGCTGGAATACAAATATTCAACTTGAACTTAAGAACCAATCATGTAAATGACCCTCCCCTAAAACACCACCTTCCAAACAAAGCAAATTGTTCTTCCATGTTGGTGCACTAAGCCAAAACACTAAACCAGATTACCCCTTTCATCACTAATTTTGCTGGTACAGCCCAGTAAGTTTACACATCTAGGCAAACATAAAAGCAGGACCTTTGCTCTGCAAAACATGGGGTAGAGGGAGGGAACGAGAGAGAAGTATTACATAATTTTCTTCCCTTGTCCCTGAATCTTACATTTTATCTTCTTTCACCCATAAACTGCCACACAACTCTTACACTGCCCTGTGTCTCACACCACCCTCTATGTTCCTCTCACAAAAACTCTTGCTGTGACACTCCTCCCCTGCTCCTCTGCACCAGAACTCTTCCTATTTGGAAATGTCCTCAGAAGACTAATGAATGCAGTGGCTGAATTACTTATGCGTCACTAGTTGGAAATAGATTAAGAAATACAACAGAACTGACAAGACATTTTCATCTTTGCTCACAGTATTGACTAAAGTACTCAATTGCCTTCCACTGTTCTGTTTGCAGTCTGTATTTTTAGATTCTCAAGGATGGTATTTTCCTTTGTTATTGTACAAGATGTGCTAGTGACTGAGCAATATCATAACAAAAGCAAAGAAAGCAAAAGTGCTTTCATTCAATTATGCAATACAGACACCCAATGTTCAGTATTTGAAGCTCTGAAATGTCTATTTAGGAATAAAAGACGTAAATAAGATCTTTATAGAGTGTATTTAAGAAAGTAACAAACTTTGTCTTAAAAACTAGTATACTAGTAAAAATTTTAGGAATTGTCTTTGGAGAAATTAGGAAGATCCAGGTATAAATCACTGAGAGTAACCACTAGTCCTACTGTAATTAGATTCTATTTACTTATTTTCCTAATAGCTAGTAATAGGTTCAGAAGTTCTTCCTTTTGAATGGTCCACTTTTTTATCTGGAGACAACGAGCTTGGAAGTACTTAAAGTGGCAAGTAAAAATTCTCAGACTATACTGAGGAATAAACAGATAGAGAAGAAAACGTTTCCTTAGATAGAAAAATATGCGAACAGTCAGGAGGAGACACAGAAGTTTTTAAAGCAAAAGAAGATTTGAGATATGAATTGGAATAACCAGTAAGAGAAATTGAATGTAATTTCCTATTGAAAACTTGGATACTTGGAAAATCATTGCTGCAAAAATAATGAGTAAGACGTTATGGAGAAAGCCTCTTGCTATTTACAAGCTAAATGCACAGCAGAAGATCTATAGAATAGTGAAAAAATCCAAGAGGAACAGGTCTGGAATCTTTTGTCCAGAAAAAAGATTGATACTTGATACTTCAAGAACAATTTTTATTTCTGTTCCTTAAGAAACAAACAAACAAAACCACTCCCAAACCCCTAAACAACCTCACAAACCAAAAGCACATGGAGATACACTGGCCACAAAAGGGAGGAAAACCACAATCAAGTTGAAGCCATCCTTACAGGACTTTAGTGATTTGTCAGTTTAAGCCAATTTCCTCTCAGAATTTCATCGTTTCTGCTGCTTCTCAGCCACCACCCCCTTGAGCTTCAGCAAGTAACATGAGGTTCTCTGACTCAAGCTACTGAACACTTCTATCTTCTCCTGAGTCAGCTTAATTTTCTCTCCCAAAGAACATCAGAGCTACTTTCTTCACAGCAACTGACTTTTACTGCTGCCTGGGGGAAGTTAGGCCAGCCTGAAAAAGAAAAACATCAGCCAACATCGCTGTCAAAAGAAGAGGAAGTGGCCGAAAGATACAGTCAGTGTCAAAGGGGCCCCTGTGAAATGCTGTCAGTGTGTGGGTACATCTGCAATCCAAACAAAGGGAGCTTCATTCGGCTGGGGCTGAGCCAGCAATAGCCTTTCAACAGCTGAGCTGTGTGACTGTCATTGCATGGATTTCTAGCAATTGCAGAGATTCATAATTAGATGAAAGAAACACAGGTAGAGTGGTGTAACACTGAAGGGTCTTTACTATCTTTCAAAATTTGTTATTACTATAATGGTAGTTTTCCAGCATCAGCATGATTCTTAACATTTTCCAGCTGATCCAGAGGAAACAAAAACTAGTGGGCTGCCAAACCTTAATGAGACTGAGTTTGACCACACTCATGTAACACTGAGCTTCACGCAGAGAAAATGTTGGGTTAAGCAAACATCAGTGCGTTGTGTCAGTATTTAAGTATCAATGCAATATAGTAACTAAATCTATTCAGAAGAAAACAACCGACAATTCAAATGTTGATTTTTGTGAATTACAATGATTTCAGTGAAAGCAATAATCATCTGCATGGTAATTTTAGAAAATAAGTGGAAAAAGTTAGTTATCAAAAGAACCCATTCTGTGATCACACTAATCTGTTCTGCTTTTCACGTGACACTTCCTGGCACAGTAGACTCTGACAGTATTAAAAATCATAAGACAACTGGAAAGAATGCTTTTTTTATAAAGCAAACAGCCTCTCCAGAACAGCTCATTTGCAGGACTTAAAGAAGGGTTTGATTTTTTTAATGAGGACTTCTTGGAAAGAACAAAAAGCTGGACATTCAGTTAACTGAGACGTAACTATTATACTTTTCTACTTTCCAGTAGTTTGCCATCGTTTACACTCTTAAAGTCAGTGCAATTATGCAAAGTAGACAGATGTATTTGTGCACCAGGATGCAGAGCCGTACAAAGGTCATAAAAACACAACTGTGATGAGTGTTACTACTCTTCCCAGAGTATATACAAAAAGGAAAATGCTTCTAAAATTATGATTCTCAAGTGACTAAAATATAAACTTCTGCTCTATCCTTCTGGATGCTATAAATAATCTTCATGTCTCCTCTTTATTTACAGGTCACCTCCCTACACAACAAATCTAGGAATGCTAATTGCTTATCAAGCTGCAATCCAAGAGTGAGACATGATTTGAAAATTTAGACTTCCACAGACCACAGTGGTATGAAAAATATGTTGGTAAGACATTCACATCCTCAGGGGACAAGTTTATTAGTGTTCAGTGTCTCGAAATAAAAAACAAAAGGTAATCTAAATGTCCAGGCCCAAACTGGAGTCAGTAAAGCAATTTTCTTTGATGTTTGGAGCCTGTATCCAAACCATCACCTTCAGATCCCTTGTCCAGGCGAAAAGACAATAGAAAAGGTCACAGAGCAACCTTAAGATTTAGTGGGAAAATATCTCAAGAATTCAACAACTAAGTAAGAATGCTCTCAAGACTGAAAACTTACTCCAAAAAAGTCAGCAAAAAGGTTGAATCAGTTTTATCTTCAGGATGTGCAATATGAGTTACTTAGGTCTATAGCAAAGCAATATAAAGACATTGTGACTGCAACATATGATCCACACTACATATTTGAAAGCAGTGTGGATCCCCTGGAGCAGGATGGAAAAGATGTTCCAATCAAATTAAAAACCCCTATGTGTAAGTAGTGTATAATAACACTTTAAGAATAGAGAATAATGAGAAAGAATCAAGTAAGAGCCACTGAATAGTGGAAAGATTAATACTGACTTCAGTAATTTTGAGGTCCAGTTTGAAGAAAGGATAAAAACATCAAAGGAAACAGTCTTTGTAGAATAGTTTGCACAGCAGAAAAACTGTAAAATGGTTCCTAGTAACATCCCAGCAAAGCTATGTTAGAGGGAATTACAAGTTGCAAGGACAAATTTTCACAAGGTGAGAAATGCTAGGATGAAAGTAGTCTACACTTAATTCAATCCCTTGTGCAGGTATGTTGCAACAGGCCAGTTAAAGTCACATACACAATTTTTACATGCGAATTTACTGCAGAGGAGATGGTTGCACAGAAATGCTATTTATTCAGCAAACCACTTTCCTCAATTTTAAAATAGAGGTCTTGCAACACAACAAACAGTTTTCAAGCCTTGCTGTGGTAACAGATGTTCTTTATTTGCTCCCTAATGCTCATCTATTACGACAAAATGTAACATTATACATCTGTCTCAAAGGAGAGATTTGATTTCCAGCTGAAACACAACAGATGAATTTTCCTTATCTTTATGAAATGGAGAGGATAAATACACTTAACCTCTGTTCCCCATCCTTCAATTAAGACAGCTAAAAGACAAATCATAGCTTGTGCATTTTGAGACACCTAGACCTGATTTCTCTGAGAAGCAGCTGGCTGAGCACTTCTGATACAGCTGAATGCTCAAACTTCACCAACCATAAAGATTTCAAATCCAGCATCCAGAAATGAGGAAGACTAATTTGGTGGCTACTTTTTAAAGATCTAAGAGGCTTGCCTAAAACTACTGCTTGCAGGCAGGTAATACAGAGATTTGTGCCCAAGTACAGCGCAGCCTTGCAAACTGAAAGCCTGAACACTCAGACATCACTTTCATCCTGCAATTGATGCCCCCCTTCACTCACTTACAAACGTGTCAACAGCTCACACCTACCTGTGCATCCCTCACTGTACCACCCTGGTTCACACCCAGTGCAGCCTCTCCCTGGGACTTTCAGGAGGCTGTGCCTCTCCAGCAAGGCACAACATGGTACTGAAGTCCAAAGCACAGCAAGGCTGGACTGACATTGCCACAGCTTTCAAAGCTTTCAATTTGCAACTATCCAATGCATTGTTTTGCTGTAAGCAAACCTTGATTTTCATTTAAAAAAAATGCTATCTGGGACATATCAATGTCTCACATCCTCCCTGAACAATCTGCAGACACTGCAGCACCCACAACCTCTCCATGCAACTGCTCAGTTTTCAATTATTCGTACAGCCCTAGTTCTTACCTCCCTTCTTTGATCTCCATTTTTCCTTACACTTAAACCTACGCTATGTGCCCAAATAGCAGGACTAATATTTCTTCTCCTACCGCTGCCTGCCAGTCAGGATCTTGTTTCATTCCCATCTAAACTAGAATTTCTCTCCTTCCATAAGCCCTTTGCCTGAAAGAGGGGTATATTGTTCTATCACAGTTCTGGTAAATGGACTGTGTTCATCCAAACCACTGAAGAGTCACTCTCAGAAGTAGCTGACTACAGCTTTGCAAAGTTTCTAACACTGTTAGTTGTTGAAAGTGGTCACTATGTATTTTCAAGAATCACCAGAACTTGCCTTTCTTCTTGATAGGGAAAACCAGCACTTTTTTAGATTTTCAAACTTTGCACCTCTTCAAAAGTGAACTTTTCTGGACAAAATGTCACTATAGAGTATGTTTGTAAGATAGATATATTAATTAATATCACATCACATATATTTATTATATGTATATATAATTATATAGAGAGAGTACAACTAATATATATAATGAAAATATTACATCATACTAAAATTATAACAAATTAAATTATGCCTAGCAATTTCAGTTGAAGGTCTGGAAGCGACTCCTACAATCCTAAAAGTGGCATTTCCTTATAGCAGAATTTGTTATACAGGGTTGATGGGGGGTGGTAGTGGAAGTAGCCAGCTTTGCACATGCAAGGCGTGCAATTAAGCAGGCTGAAGATTAAAGTAGTTCTGTGGGACTGCTACAAGTTTTCATCTTTCTATGTAAGCTTGAAGCTCTGTATTATGAATTCAGCCTCAAGCTACCTGATGGGTAGGTCTGTCCAAGATCAAAGACAATCAATTCAGTCCTTCAGTCATGAAGTTCTTCTTCAGGTTTTTGGTTTAGTTTCTTGGTTAAAAAAAAAAACAAACCCAAAGTATACTGTTTTACAGAACTTGGAATTTTTCTTAGTACAAATAAACAGGAAAAAAAGATAAGATTTTATGATTTTCAGCTAGTCCTAATTATATTCTGTGCATTTAAGCCAACAGGCAAAGATACTTAAAATAATACAACCAACTCTGGATGTCATCTTCTATGTTCAAATGTAATTGCATTTCTGAAGGGCATTTCAGAATGAAAGCAATGCTGCTAACATCTACCTGTAACATATACGCTACTACTTCTTTAAACTAGTGCTGAACTACTGAAAGCTGATCAAGCTACGAGTAAAAACAGCTATAACCGAGAAAGCTTCCTACAAAGATATATTTTAGAGCACAACTACACAGTATTGTAACACTAATAAGTCTGGAACCCAAAATTTCAGGACAAGCATCTTTAATTTCTAGTACATTAAATATCTCAATAAAAGCTACACAGACTAAGATGTACATAAATACTTCTTTGGATGTGCATAGAGTTATTCGTTTTCCATTAACAGGAACAGAACATACCAGATAAAATAAGTAGTTCAATAATTTCTGCATCTCCCAGATAGGCAGCAGCATGTAAAGGAGTCCTTTTCTCATTATCCTGTGGTAAGAGGGGGGAAAAAAGGTTTTATTTAAAATAAAAAAAAGTATGGTTTAGCATTTTGTATGTTATGAAAAAACACTGCATAAAAGTTCATCTTCCAAATACTGTACATTTTATATTTAAAAAAAACATAATTACACTAAAGACATCAGTCATATTTACTAAGACAAGCATGCTTCTCCCTAAGGAGGTCTTGACACCTACACAGTCAACTGTTTTCCTGACACACACAGGATGCTCATCACATCTTTCGATTAACCCACCAGTTATAAATCACCATTCACTTGTCTCCAGAGACAAGAACTCAAGTCTATCCTACACAGTTAAAAACTGTGTTATTGTCATATGCAACAATTAGTGATAAACATTTTCTTTGTGAAGTTTAAAGCAATTTCAGAAGTTATTATTTTAATAGAAAATAGAAAAGAAGCTATAGTGTGTAAGTGCAAAAATAGTGGAATCCAATTTCAACTCTTTCATTTACTGTAAATAAGTGAAGAGAAGATAGAGGTGAAATTTATTTTGCAAAAAACCCACTCTGCAAATAACACCCAGTACTTTTAATTAGTTCAAGCTGATCTAAGGTCCTTCTGAAGGTAAAAGTAAGACATCTTATTTATCCGTGCACAATATATACCAATGAAGATTCTCTTTTGAAAGATTATCAAAAAATATCTCTCAACTCTTTCAGGATCAGTGCCAATTTCCCTGCACCAGTATACAGCTTAATCAGAAAAATAAGATCATATCACAGTGAATGATAAAAATGAACAAGAACCGACCAGTTTGCTCTCTGAGGGAAGGCTGGTGAGAAATCAGAAAAGAGACAGATAATCTGTCAGCATCTTGGTTCTGGCCTAAGCTCTGCTTGGATGTCTAGATCTTTTTAGCAGAGTTTCAAATACACTGGAGGTGAGGGATCAAGATTATATGCAGCAAGAAATTTTAAGTAGCAAGACATTTCTATTAATTCAACTCCTGTGTCACGACTATCATAGAATTAACACACATTTTTTATTGACATTTTATTGTGAAAAGCATTCTTCTCCCTTGCTAGAATAACCTTATTTAGTATATCCCAACTCGAGAGCTAGCATCACATAAGAATAAAATCAGAGTTCATGGCAGGAAAGATCTTATAGCAAAACTGGAGCTGAGACCCCAAGAAGTTCTTCTGAAAGATAAAACACAGCTTCAGAATTCAGAACATTTGAACCACCCCCTTTAAGAAAACATCACCACACACACAACCCTTTGCCCTAAACAACCTACTCCCTGTTTAGTCCCTACTCAGAAAAAGTCAAAGCTACACAGCTCACCATAATATTAGCAGTGTTTCCTAACAAAATTTTCTGAATTTCATGCAAGAAATTCCAAACTGAGCAGTGCAAACCTGACACTGATGCACCCTAAGGAATCAATGCTACACTTTTCACTAACACCACATAGTATCTCACCAATTTCTTGCCAGGTTGTCTCAAATGCAGTTTACACATCTAGGATAATAAAAGACAGGCCCCTGGCACCAAGGACTTGCTATCCTGAAAAAAAAATTTTAAAAAAAGGGGGAGGGAGAAAAAAAAGAAAAAGGAAAGGAACAAGAAAAATACTAGAAGTACAACGGAAAAAGAAATGCAATACAAATATTGAACTTGCTTCTCCAGATAAAAGATAGTAAAGACCAGCCAGCAAGGAAAACCTGTTTTTATTCCTCCAGTACGAAGAACAGAGCTCCTACAGGTAGCTAGCATTGAAGCTTTTTTGATAATGCTAAAGAGCCTATAAACTAGAGATTAAGGAACATGTAAGAATGACAGTATACTGTCTGCAATTTCATCATAGTATCAGAGAAAATAAGATGGGCCATGAGCCCATTCTTCTGTAGAGACAGCATTTACACAGGAACATGAGCAAAAACTGCATTCCCCACTCAAAGTGCAAAACTCATAATTATAAAAAGGTTCATCACACTTGTGTTGTTGCTAAGTTCATTTTGGTTTGGGTTTTTTTTTAACATCTCAGTGACAGAAGTCATACCAGTAACCAGTGTGACAGAACGAATCAGAACTCTTCCAATAAAACGGTGGACAGAAGGGAGCTGTTCATGTAGAAATACACTAATCACCAAGCCACAAATGTATTTTCCTGAAACATCCCTGGTCCAAACTTCTGATGAATTTCAGACATGCTTCTCCAAAAAATCCAATCTCTATCAACAAAAATGTTGAGCATCCTGAAACCACCAAGATACAAACATAAAAGCAGCTTAAACACAAGCAACATTTCCACTCCACCACTCCTGTTTCCACGCTGTGAGTTTCCAGTCAGGCAAATATTTCAGTTTTGCTGCTCTTAAGATAACAGATTGAAAATACTCAAAGCCCAACTCCCAGGGAGTACACACTGGAGCATACGTATGCAGGAGGTTGGAGATGTCCCTGCTCTCTTGCAGGACCAGGGCAGCACTGCTGGGACACTCAGGGCTTGTCACTTTCCGGGTCAGTTCTGGAGTTTGGTATTTCAACAATCCCAAGCCCCAGGGTATCTACCGACCACAAATATTCCACATGCTGAGGGTGCTTTGACAGAAGCCCTGGCCTTTCTTTCCCATCTAGTTTCACAGCTGGCATTTTTTTGATGCTTCCAAACAATTTTTTTAAAATTTAACTTCTCTGTGCAAAAGTTTTTGGTTTTGTATTTAAAAACCTGGTTTTCAGAACTTGTTAAAAAAAGCAAAAACGCTGCATTCAGCAACCTGTCATGAAGAAGTTTTTACTTCCACTAAAGGAAAACTCTCATTTTGCTCCATTTGAAGACTTACATTTAATTAATGAATTTAAATAAATGAAATCTGAGCAAAATTAAAGAGAATTCTGTATTTTAAATGCTACTAAAGTACTGCTAAACAGATCATCTACTTTTTATTAAAAAAGTAATCATTTGGTGAACAAATTTCATCTGCAAATACAAACTATTGCATATAAAGGACTACATTAAATAACATCAAGAAAGCTTTCAGCTTTAACAAGGAACTCTGGAAGCCGACATCTTGCAGCACTGATATTACCATACTAATATAAACACTGGCTCTAACATTCTTCCTTTGATTTCATAAACTTAAATTACACTAAAAGAAAAGTTTCACTAGAGAAGGGATTTTGTACATAATAGTCACTGTTATACAGAATGTAAAATCTAACACTGTTGGTACTATTTAATTCCAAGTATTGCAGTGTTGCAGCAGTATTTGACAACACAGAAAAGCAAGTGTTGTGGCACCTACATTTTCCAGTTCAAAAATCTGCAAGGCAAATGGAACTATTACAGCTCTAAATCAGCTGTAATGGTAGTAAGGAAACAGATCACACTGACTGTATTAAGCAGGTTTTACATAGTTGAAAGAGAACTTTCAACTTTTTTAAACTTGTTGTTTCCAGTAGAAACAACAAAGGAATTTATATTCCCAACAAGAAACTTGCAAGTTCAATTCCAGATATTGGTCAATGCTGTCATTAAACTAAAAAGCAATAAAAGGTCTCAGTTCTTATTGAATCAGTTTTCAGAATGATAGTTCTGCATTACAAAAGCCCCAGCATCCTATCTATATGTGCCTTTGGGTTGCATTACGTGAAAAATACATAATCCTGCCATTCCCAGTACTTTCATTTATCAAGTTTCACAAGCATTTCATCTACACAGGAGTTTGCATAAGATGGCAACATGAGAAATATATGGAATAAAGTGACATGGACAGTGGCACTGTGAGCTTCTTCATAAACTCTCCTAACCTAGAACAATGGTAACGTCACCTTTGTTTCTTCTGACCTTAACTAGAAGCTTTAATCGCTTCATTGCTTATTTCATGGATCAAGACTTCTGCAATGGAAAAATCTATGCTAATTTAAAGATGCAGGTTTCAAACCTACCTCTTTTTAAAGTATCCTTTGAGTAAGTGTCCTTTGAGATAAAACAATTTATTCCTGGTTTGCGCTCTATCTCAGCAATTGATTTAGAGTAACCGCATACAACTATAGGGAATTTTACGGAGCTAGACGCCTTAAAGGCAGATCTCTCATCCCATGCATATCCAGTAAGACTGCCATAACAAGTCTATGACTTCTCCGAGAGTATACTAGAATAAAACTTCAATTTGCCCTTCAAATAGTTCAACATCTACTCATCTGGAAACTTTGAATTAAGGTATTTTTTGAAATAGACTGAATGTAACTTCCCCCTTCATAAAAACTCTTTAGCCTATCTGCTCTTCAAAACCAAATTTTGCAGTAACACTTTAATATACTCTCATTATTTCACGATCACACTTACAAAATATCATTTAATAGGCATTTTGTGCTGTACGATGTGTCATCTGTCTGCTTCTAGTACCATCTGTTCCTGGTAGAAATCAACCCTAAATACATGATCACAAATCTTAAACGAGTTTCAATTCCAACACACCCTGCAGTAGCTTTAACAAATATTCCTTTTAAGTGAAACTGGGTTTAAATATAACTCTTAGTGGATTTTTCAGCTAGTTTGGAGACACAGGACGTTTCAACCAGGACGATGTATAACTCCTGAGTTCATGGAAAATGTGTAAGAAACGATTACAAGGTATTTCCAATTCTTCGATAGTGTCCAGTACCACAGTGTGAAGTCCCAGTGCTACTCCTGGGAGTCATCAGAACAACAAATTTTAGTTACAAATTTTGCTGCAGTTTTCAGAAGAATCATTTCCTCAGGTGGAATAACTGTCTACTCTAACTAAATTTTTTGTTATATTATAAAAAAAAACCACCACATGTAAATATACGGCCTATACATTCCAACTTTAAACTTCTTAGAAGTTTACTTTAGGTAATTGATTCCAGAAATGAGGACTAACTCTTCAGAAGTATGTTCAATCACAACAGTGTCTTAAATTGCATAGCTAGCATTTGAAAATTAGTGAATTGAAACTAGAAGAAAAAGATTAAGTACTAGACTTTCAAGACTTGTAAATATGTGAGAAATTAATACTGTATCCCTACCCTACCCTAACTGTAATTCATCTGCTATTTCTTTGGATTTCTTCTTGTATTTTTAAGTCAATTCTCAGAATTTTGCAGTGTCAAAAATTAACAAATTTCTAAGTAATTTTGTTTGACATAATTTTTGGAAGCAGACCTCTATTTTCTCACCGTATTTCAAAATTAAAATGCATATCCAATATAGAGAGCAAGCTAATATTACACTAATGGTCTCCTGCATGCTTAAAATACTAAGAAAGCACGACAGTAACCACAAAAGTAATACATATTACATGGCTAACCACAAAGTATCCTTTGAAGTCAGACAATAGATACATTTTAGTTGAAATTATTAGATTTGTCATACTGACTGCATTAATTTCTTGAACTAACTGTAATGGCTCCTATTTGTATGAACACTTGTACTGCGTTTGAAAGAAACACTTTTGAAAGCCCAGTATTAAACTTTCACTAGTAAGACCTTATCACTTCTCATTACATTTCAGGACATATCCTCTTCAAGCCATCTACTAGGAGGGCAGAGCAAATCTAGACCTCCAAACAATCACAAAAAAACGGGGAGGAATCTTTGCCCTCTTGCTCATTAAGACAGATCACTGGCTCAAGAGACCTTATCTTGTAGGAGAAAAGAAGTGGTTTTAGCAACAAGGGTCACATCAGCTGTTATCTGCCAAACCCCACTGTTGTTTCTAGTTAAGATCTTCAGTACCAGTTTAAGACTGCATGCTCTTTACCTGTTTCTAGCTGATAATAATATTAATGATAATGATAATAGTAGCAACAACAATAATAAAAACTGTCACACCATGGATTAAACCACAAAATCATTTACTCATCACTATCACTTGTGGCACTGTGAGTTTGTGGAAGCCTTAAAAAAACTGGATGGCAGCTGTAGGTTACAGTAAAAAATAAAAGGTAAGTCAGAAGAGAACTACAAAGTAGCCTGGAAAAAGGTCACCAGAGCACCAGTTTACGACAAACCAAGAGTTTACCTGAACATAAGTCATTCTAAACACCTGTGTTCCTCGAGAGGGCAGGCCCACAATTTTCTAAATTGCCACAAGGAACAAAAATAAAAAATAAAATCCCATGGTAAGATAATTTTGAGTAGATCTACACTGACTCACAAAACAACCAGGAAGCACCATACTTGTACAGCATGTTAGAAGAAATGACTACTAGCTATATAACTGCAAAGGAAACACTAACTTTCCGCTCCAGAATCTGATTTTCCAAATATCAAAATCAAACACTCAGCAACTGCAAATGGTCAGATTTTGCATATGGGCATATTTCAGAAACAAGACAGAAGTTTAACTTGAGTCTGGGTGAATGGGATGAGCAGAAGGGGGGGAAACCCATGCTGAGGTGCATTAAAAACCACAGAAATTAAAAAATCTGATCTATTCTGATGTCATTACTTATGGCAGTCTTAATTGGCTAAGAAATTTGGCTATAAAAACTATCAAGCTATATTCACATTTCCACCATGAGAAATGGATGAATAAGAGCAACAGAGAGAACCTTGGTCAGGAAACCCCCTTCTGGAGGATAAGTTGTCCTCCTTGGACAGTAAGTTATCTGTCATGGTGAAAGCCTAAGGGGGGAAAAAAAAGTATCACATATGCCAAACTGGAGTTTTAGAGTCTATAAAAACAACAACCAACTATAATGCATTTCATAATCAAACAACTGTCCTTTCCTTTTTTGACTATTGGAACATCCCAGGCAATCAAGTTTCTTTCCTAATATGAAGCCTGAGGAATATTTAAAGTTTTACAGAAAAAAGGTCAAACATTTGAGTTTTACCTTTATCTAGAGGAGAGCAGAATGACACGATCTGTTTGCACACCACTCCACACTGCATGCAAACAAATGAGACTCCCCACCAAGAAGGAGGCAGGGAAGAATTCACACTGCATGGCTTTGTTGTCTGGACATACTCTGCAGTTCCAAAAACATCCTCGTTTAGCATGATGCCTCTGGGCATTTTTAAAATGGAATTTTTGTGACTGAATTTAAAGCTCAAATTCACAGAACAGCACTAAAATCCATGGAAAATAATTTACTTCTCATTGAGCTAATGATTCTAGTCAAATAATAAACCTAAAACTGATAAAAATCTCTATCCTTACTGAACCACTGCATACAATTCATACACAATATAAAAACTTATCAACAAAAAGCACATTGAAGGTTTGGTTCATTTCTCACATGCCTGAACACTAAAAGCAATCTGGTGGGAATAATTTAAAATTAAGTTTGCACAGAAAAAAACATCATTTAAGATATATATATATACATTTATATATATATGTATGATAGTGACATGTATTGGAACATTCACTTACATTCAACCACTTCTTATTAAAAATTCCTTTTTATAAACAAGATAGCTCATTTGTATCTTTCTAGTATTTTTAAATAACACCAGAAAATACCTTTTACAAACTGTACAAAAAATACCAAGAGTTCAAGTCATGTCAGCAAACATCAGATGCCAAACTATTGTCTAAAAGACAATCTATTCTTTAACTTTGGCACAGAGTAGAACAACTTGACAGGAGGAGGACAGGAGAAAATTTGCTGGCTTAACTTTTATTGAATCCCAAACTTTAATATCCATAGAAACTCAGCAAAGTGATATTTCAAATGTAAGTTGCTACTACACTACAAAAAAAGATTGGTAAAAAAGGAACTTGAAGTTCAGAACAATTCACGATGTTAAATAACACTATTCCAGACATCTTTAATTAAAAGAGTCAACTTCAAATGCTGTCTTACATCACAACAGTTAGGTACAAAACACTATTCAGGTGTTAATTGTTTGAAGCCCTGTTCCTCTTAAAAGAGTGGCCCTGAAAGAAAGACACATAAAAGCAAGTGAGTCATATTTAGAGCAAGGAACAGCTATTAAGCTTCAAACTCCATCTAAGATTATGCTTGCTGGACCTTAGAGCCAGCTAATGTCTCATTCAGAACATGAGAGTAAAAAATTCTCATTTAAATGTGTACAGTAAAAAAACCCCAACAAGTTATTTTGACATGGTTAAGATGTCTAAAAAGCGAGATTCAGTACTTGAGTATGTCTTGTTCACATATGAGAACAGGAGTGCTTGAGGTGTTCTGGTAGACATTGCACTGTTACTTCTCTCAACTAAAGCGGTTCACAGCAAGAAGACTTTTTGACTTGTTGTCAAGTATTTCAAGAAGCAGATTTTGAAACAACTAAGCATCTCTGTATTTTTCCACTTCCAAGTAATTCAGCTTAAAACCATTTATCTTCAATTACTGTTTTTTGAAAGTACTGAGTCAGAGTGTTTTTTGGAAATACACATCTTCTCATACCCTTTAACCTTTATGTTCCACGCAGGTTTTGTAATATTGCTATCATAATTCTGCTGGTCAGGTTTTAGAACTTGTGTACAGAACAAGCACAGCTTGAAAGAAAAGCTAAACCCAGGTTTTTACATGCTTCTACATTTTTACATGCTATGTAGACATTTTTACACGACATATAAATGCTTCTGGCTGAATTATAAAGGCCAGGATTTCTTGTGAGCAAACTCAAGCATTCATTTGGATATTGGATAAGGACCTGAATAACTGAGCAGGTTTTGTGAGCTGCTGCTCCTTTTCACGGAAAATTTCCAACATCAAGAACTGGTCCCATTTATCACTAATAAAGGTTACTGAATTCTTGCCCAATACACAGAACAAATAAAGAACTAGTCTGTACCCTTTGGAAAGAGCAACTTGATCCCACAGTGCAGCTGAGGCACTTTGGATGTATTTTCCTTCCTTTAACTCGGGAATAAAAAAAGACCAACTTTTAGGGCCAAGAGTATTTGTTAGCATGCTAGATCCATGTGGGGGAGAGAGCAAAAAAAAATTCACTGAAATTAAAAAATACCCATCCATTAACCTCTAGAGCATTCAGAACTATGCTATATTAAAAAAAATGAACACACAAAACCCCAACAACAACAACAACCAAAAAAAACCCAAACACAAAAAAACCCCAAACCAATAATATATCATTGAAAATACTTGCCCTTGGCTTTATGCTTCCCAAATGCCAGTTATGTGATTTGTAAACATTTACCTGGTATGTATGGCAGAAGAAAACCCCAGCTTTTAATCAGAATGCAGTTGCTGGTAAGAAAAATGATAAATAATTCTGAAACTACTTCTGAAAAAAAAAAAGCAGTATGAGAAAACAATGGATTTTCCATAATGAGAGTACAGTGCTGTGGAGCACATTATGTAACCCAGCCTGTGCTCACAGAGTGGGCTGGAATAGGGGCACTGCCTCCTCTTACAGTGTCATCATCCGTAATGTTTGAGGACACAAATAAGAAAATATGCCAAGAGAGAAAACAGTACAATACAGGCTCTGTTTATGCTCCAGTGGAAGATCACACACCACACTAGGTAAGGTATGCACATCTTCATCACAGTTTAAATCCAGCACATTACGTTCGGGCCACTGACACTTTTGTTCAGAAAAGCTGGAGTTTCTGCCCTTTTCATTGCAAAGGCAAGTGCTCGAATGACAACGACCGATGTAAAACAGATATCTGTCCCACTAACTGCATTGTCTTGCTGGCAGGAAAAGATGCGCATTCCAGGTTGTATGTTTAAGGTTAGCACCTCTTCTTGGAGCAAGCCAAAACATTTTCCTGGTGTGTGTTAAGTTAAACAGCTTCATGAATAAGGTCATCTAGTTGGAATATGCAAAGCCTTTCTGTTACAAGACCCTTGCACCATTCTGGACTCCGAACAGCATACAACACAAACCTATGCTAATTCAAAGGCTAATTGTTAGGCAAGAAAAATCCTGCAAAACACATCTATTCTGAAGAACAAGAGTAAAATGAGAGTAAAAAAAAACTTCCACCTAACAACAGCCTGCAATGGAAAATGAAAAGTCCCCACACCGATCACAAAAGAAACCCAACAGCAAGCCTCTGATAGTGAGGATAAAAGCTCATCCAAAACTGCTGGTTACCTCAGGATTAAAGTATCTTCTTTGCACTATTTCTTAGGCTAAGTGGACACAGAGTAAGCTTAGAAGATAACTGCCATTACAGGAAAAGCTAGCAACAGCTAAGGCAAGATATTTGCACTCCTTTGAGACAGCAAGTCAGCATCATGTAATTTATTTATAAGTTACCATAACTACACATATACATATGTATATAACTAGTATTTCACGCAATTTCAAACAGAAATTAAATTAATGATCAGGAAGGATGATAATAATAAAATAGGACTTTAAAAGATTGAAAAGAGAACAGAATTCCACTGGTTTTGGAGACAGAAAGGTACAGGCTGATATCACAGATCTGAGAAAATACCTCCTCAAACTTCATAATCAAGACATTGTATCTGAACTTTTAGAGCACACTCTTCAGCAAGAACTCATTGCAATGACCTTCCAGTTCCTTTGTCCTGATACCTGAACACCAGTATGAGCTTTTTCAGGTCCTACTGGCAGTAGATAAGAATCTTACTCCTTGGGTATTTATGGGACAGCCATCCCTACATCATGTAGCAAACAAATGAGAAACATTTTCTCTTCACTGTTTTTGATATCCATCCATCCTTTATTAAAGAAGATTTAAGGAACTTAAAAGGTGCATCTACCTCATGCAAAACTCGTGTACAAGGGCCAAACTGGACAAAGGAAATTATGTTTACTGATAGCATACTGGATATCCCACAGTAAGGTAGCTTTAACCACTTGCAAAGTGGAGAAAATGGTCTTGTTCAAAGGTATGTTGCATATGCATAAAGGGTTTTCATCCAGAAAATGACTAGAAATAATCAGTAAATTCAAACCCTATCTTGCTTTTCCCAGCAACAGCCTCTTTAAGGAGTGTGTCCATGTTGGAAGCCAATGCACATTAAGACTACTGAACTTTTTTCTTTTCCGCTCTTTCAGTGAGGATGTTCTGTTCTAAAATACCAAGCCTTTGCATGTCAGGCACAGCAACTGCCAGGAATAACTCCAGTAAGCTCTAACTATTCAAGACCTTGCCTCTAGCCTGTTTTGTAAAAGCAGAAGGAAATGCAGAACTTCAAGTATGCTTTGAAGGTTACAATCTTAAGCAATAATCACTAAAAGTAAAATGGTAAATTAGACATGATCTACAAAATCCTTATCACTAAGAATCATACTGGAGACTCAAACACAAGACCCTTGAAACTTTAAAAACTCTTCAAACTTTTAAATTTGAAGAAATTATTCATGGCTCTCTACACCAATGAGAATTTTTCAATGTTAAAGAAATAACAGTGACTGAAACAAAAGCTGTCTGTCAAATTCCCAATTACTGCAAAAGAAATTCAGTGTTTGGCCAATACAGTAAACCACTGCCATGCAGACATCCAGGCTTGTTTGCCCAGTTTAGCAAACAGTAAATCCACATTAGCATAGTACTGGGCAAGCTTACTAAGCCTGATGAGAAGGAGGATATGTTAGCCTGAGCAGCACACTAATATTAATTCATACTAAAGTCTCTACAGAATAATTCTCATTTCCTGTTCAAGGCAGCACCATGCCATGTAAGCACAACGTTCTTCTCAGTTCTACGGTTTGCAATGGTAACTTTCTGAGAGCCCATAAGCCTGCTGTACTGAGTAGCAATTTGCTGATGTTGGTCAGATTATCCTGTAACTCTGATGAAGGTTTGTCTGTTTGTACCACTCTAATAAGGGTGGTAACTCAATACATCTGAAAATCTCATTTGCAGAGGCTAAATACTGTATTAATGACATGAAGCAAAGAATTATTCCTCTCTGGACTGGCAAGTTTCTCTCATTAAACATTTCAATTCTGAGGGAAAACGCCTAATTATACAGATTTGTATTTAAAACATCTTGAATCTATTTCTACACCAGAAGAGGAACTCAACACCATTTGGACACACTTTATGAGGCTGAAAAACATGATTCACTCTAAACCTCTACAAAGGAACTAAGATATCTGATTAATCATTACAGACGACATACTTGAAAAACATCCCACACTAATGAACAGGAAATGCTCAACTTTAAAATTAAGTTACAGTACACAACTTCTATATGAAGAATTTAAATCATCTTTTGAGTTACTGGTGGATACTGTTTACAATATACAACTGGCAGCAAGTTTACACTACACCTGGAAGAATTCGTCTCCAAAGTTCTCCATTTCTGAAATCAGTCAGGCTTCACATCAGTGGATCAAACAACCTAATATCCAATCCTTTAGAAGTAGAATCACCTTTCGTATAGAAAAAGCTTCCCTACATTTCCTGCAGCAAAGTTTATTCTTACCTCTTCAGATATATAGCATGAATATTCATGTATTTAAGAAGGTACTTAATTCTTTACCAAAGTAACTCCTGGATATTCTCATATGGTAATGCTGCATTCCATTTCCTCCTTTAAAAACACCTCACTAAAACTTGATCAGACTTAGTGACAAGGTGTTTCACGAGCTTTGTGTCTTGTTAATGTAACACCACACACACTAGCCTGTGCTATTCACAAAATGTCCTTCTAAAAAACAATTCTTGGACTTTCTTATATGCAAGATACTTCAGCTCCACATCAAAACCTGATGCAAGTTCTGAGCAGGCACAACCTGCTCCTGTTTGTTCAAGATCACAAACACTCTTCCTCAAAACCAGAAATCATCACAGAATCTTCTTGCCATTTTTCAGATGTGAAGAAATTTCAATCAACTGAACACATTATAAAGCAGGAGTCTCATATGACTCACCATTTCATCAGGATGGTCACACAGGAAATGGGGGTTCCTGTTTGTGATGAAAACACTTAGAAAGTTTAGTACAGAGACTATCTAGAAGCAGAAAGCAATACAGTACACTGAGATGCACACTGGACAAAAATCCAAACAAATGTTTAAGGAGAAAGAAACATCTTGTTCCCATTAAAAAGCTGTATTTTATTAGAGGTATGTGGGCAAACAAATAGACAAGATGAGAACTACCACCAATCTCTGAGATTATACACTATATTTTTCTCACTCATATATTCGAAAAATATATTTACATATACTTCACACAAAATGAAAACATACCAAATTAAAGCCATTAACTATTTAAAATGCCTCTATCTAATTACAAAACTTCTCAGTTCTTATTAGAGATCTGTTCTGAGTAAGAGATAGGTATTGTTATTTAAATGGATAATAAAAATTCTTCTACTAGAAGTTAGCAGTAGAAGGGTCTGAAGGCACACACAGCTTGTTTTGTGATTTATGCCCATCCTGAGTCCTCCTGTGCTTCATGAAGTCTCACAGCCCCTCACCTGCCCAATATAAGATTTCTTGGCCTCTGCTCCAGCACCTGAAGCTGGGTTCCAGGCAGAGGCTGCCAGGCAGCAGCTGCTGCCCTGAGTTTCTCAGCAGTGTATTTTACTGCAGGAATTCTCTTTATTAGTGTTTGTTTATACAGGAATGTTTTATTTCCTTTGCAACCTCCTGCAGTTATTTCAAAGGACTGTCCTCACTGTCATTTCATTATACGCCTACTGTTGTTAACATTAGATAAGTGACCATTTAAAAACAAAATAAGCTCACATTTTATATATAACTTGTATGCATCTATATACAGGCATACACGTGTTTGTGTTCTTTCAATACACAGTTCTTATTTGCAGGAAAACTCAGGGGGAATTACTGCTTAAAAATCCAAAGGATGAAACTGAATTAAAATAACTAGCACCAAGCTCTAAGTTATATCCAATGTTCATCATATTAAAAGGTCTTTCTAACTCACAAATACTTGTTATTTTATCCCCCAAATCTGCTCCACTCTAAACTGAAGATAAAAACACATGACAAATAATGTTCAACCAAGCAGAAACCTGTCTAGTGGAGAAAGAAAGGGCTTCAAGATCGAACAGAATTTTAAATACATAAATAATATGGGAAATTAGCAAGCAATTTTAAAACAATTTTTCCTCCAGATTTGATAGCTAAAACGTGAAGATATAAATATTAAGTATCACACCAGCTGTAACAAGCACATTACAAAGATGGCAAACTCTGTATTCTAACCATCTCTGAGGGAAAAAAAGTGTTCTCAATACAGCAAAAAAATACATGCAAATATTTCTATGCACTTTATTAATACCTCTAAAATCACCATTTTTCACTAAATACTTCTATGCTTTTATTAAGGACTCAAGATATTACAACATTTTTGGAAAGAAGGCCTTAAATTCAAGTTTTATTTTAATAGGTCTAAACTGTGCATTCCTCCAAAATATTACTGCAGCTACACCTTCACATCAGTCTACAAGTTACAATAACTACAGTGTCTCTTTATTAAAAGCCTGCCTGCATTTGGAAACTAGCAAAAGACCCACTAAAAAACCAGTGACTGATATTTTTAGAGAAGAAAAATGCATGACAGATTGAAACTCTTTAGCACTGGCAACAACTAAGAAACGAAAACTGCATTACCTGACCTATTAAAATAGGATCTAAAAAAATAAATAAATCGTGCTCTTCAGAATATTTTACAGTTTTCTGGGCAACTTTTTAATTCCTCCCTCACATTCAAATGAGCAAACCAGACATTATGTCTATCCTGCCAAGGAATACAATGAGATGCTGCTCCACAGTAACAAATGCTTTAGAGCAAGTTTTTGTTGCCAACTCCAGTTGCCAACGAAAAAGTCCTTCATGTAAATCCTCTGATTTGCCTGCAGGAACTTGACAAAATAGTTACCAACACTGGGTGTGAGGCATGTCTGTGACAAATAGACTAGTTAGCAAACCCATAATCTCATCTCTTCAGAAACACAATTTAAAGAGTTAAAAACTTTTCACAACTCCTGCTTAGCCTTTGCTACATTACACTAGTTTTTAACCACTATTTACTCTCTCCAGTTTACGCAAAAACCAGAGGGTAGCTTTGCTGTGATTGCCAGACGTTTTATCTAGTACCAAGAGGTGTTACAGATGAACTGGCCTGGAAAATTATTTCCCTGCAAACATACTCAGAGTGGACCAAACAACAAACCACGATGAATAAGCCCTTTCCCTGATCAATAGTCAGGGTACTCCTGAAAAACAAAGAAGTACTATTTGGACACGCCTGTCTTCCCATTGCTTTTATCTGGCCCATGCAAATCTCTGCAAAACCGCCCAAGTCTTCTCCCCTGTTCTCAAAACTATTTCCCCTCCCTGTTAAAAACAGCCTCTCTGAGTCTTGCCCTCACCAAAAGCACACGAACATGGCAATGCACATCAACCACCACTGTTTAAAAAGCATCCCATATTAACCTGCTTTGAGAACATCTTCCAGTTGTCCCAACCAGCAAATTCTCACACTAACAGACTCTAAGTTACAAAGGCACCAAAAACAAAAGGCATAGCTCAAACACTTTACACACATCAATTAATGTAGAAAAGTTTCTAGAAGCACAGATAAACTAAAGTGAATTTACATTTGTAGTATGCATGTATTTTTTTTATAAAAACAAACAAACAAACAAGAAAACCCACATTAGTAACTGGTACAGAAAGATCATGAACACAAAGGTCAGAAAATACCTAACAATTATTTTTACCTCATTACAAATTGTGGCTTCTTGTTCATTTGTCTTCAAGCAAGTCCATGATATTTACTCATGTAATGTTCTTTACACTGAGGAATATTTCAGTGTAACTCCTGAATTAGAGAGCAATTACAATTTCCCACAGAATAACATATAGAAAAATTCTTTTAATGTATGACATAGGCACAGGATTCATTTTTATGATCCCAACATCAAACTTTACTAAGTCTCGTAGAATGTTCCATACTGCAGCCAAGTAATTCAGGTTTTCCTGTTCTACACTGCACTCTCAAGTATGTAGAAAAACACCTGTTACTCCAGTAGTTCAAACAAAGTAAAGTATAAAGATGAAAGACAGGTGATCATACATACATTACCTATTTTTTCTATTTAATCTCTTTTAGGACATTGTTGACCAATACCATCATCTCAAAGAACCTTTCTTGGTGTTTAATCTGTACTTAAATTTTCATTATTCATTCTTAAATTACTAATATATTTGAGACCCTCAATAATTTAATTCTCCTGGTACCTAGACCTGACAGTGTATAAGGAGTCCTGGACTTGTTACTAGACCAACAAGCCCATTTTCTTCCTCTTTCAGTATATACAGGGACCTGCAGAGTAAGATAAACTAATGTTGTGTCTTACCCTAGAACAACATCCACCAGCATTCTCCTATTATGCAAAAAACACAAAAAAGAAGTTATGCAAACCCACATTTGGCAGGACTGGGAATGGAGCCCACATCGCTATGGGAACAGTCATTCATGGAGCCACTCCACTGCTCAAAATACCAGTCAGACACAACCTTAGCTCTCCTGTTTGTACTAGCACTTTCGTGCTACAGGATCATACCCCGTGTAAGTCCCACCAACAAAACTTGGGATTTATGGGCAACACTTCATTGCTATCTAATACAGGTGTGGGTTAGGGAGGGCAGACAAAAGATCATTTGGTTCTATGGTTTTGTTTTGTTTTTCCCTTCTTCCCAAAATAGCAGCACAGGTGAATTTTTACTTTGTACTTTACTGTACAAAAAAGACATTAAATTAAGAGCCGTGCTGGATGGCCAATAATTCAGAATAGAAATCATACAGAGAACCCTGATTGCTACAGGGTACCAATGGCTGTAATGGTACAGTATGAGGAATTTCACTTCCCATTACTGCACTTCATGCTGGGAAAAAACCACCAACTCACACAGAAAGCAGCTTTAGAGCATTTCATAGTTTAAATCTATTTTAATCTCACAAAGCACAATATACACTAAGATCCAAGCACTTCATGTTTAAGTCCCTTGTCACATATCAATATTACTACTTTAAATAGGAACAGTGAGCATTTTTTGAGTATTGTGAGAGATCTGTGTAGTTCTGGGAATCCTCCAAAAAAAGAGCTTGTTGGGCTTTAGTATGAGAAGAGCAAGGGGCACACTGACACCAGTTCCAGAGAGGATCAGATGTTTCTTTCCTCAGCTGAGATCAAGTGCAATGGAGTTATAAAAAATATTGGGTTACCTGAAGTATCAATTTTCATGGCAAGAAATACTATCCTAATAGGTCTAGGAGAAGGAAAATTTGTTCTGATTTTGAACAATCACTTCAGTAGTCCCATTTGCAACCTTTAAATCATTTTTGACAGTGAGCTGGTATTCCCTTGAGAGAATTACATTTTTAACTAATAGCCGAGATGAAATATCCCATTTTCATGATCTTTTAAACTGAACATACATCATACGAGTTCTGATTACAAACAGAAATGGCAGAGTTTACAACAGTAACAGGTCTCCAAATCTTAAAAAAAAAAAAGCCCAAACCAATACTCATTTATAAAATGCAATGCTGAAATCATTCAGTTAGCTAAAGCTAATTGCTGAAAAGTATGTAGAATTCAAACCAGCCACACTAATCTAATCAGCAAGAGCAGGAAATGTTAAGGATCTTCATTAACTAATAGATATTA
Organism: Rhagologus leucostigma; assembly: GCA_013397725.1. Lineage (NCBI taxonomy): Eukaryota > Metazoa > Chordata > Aves > Passeriformes > Rhagologus > Rhagologus leucostigma. Next base: position 3,002,472 of record VZTD01003784.1, read on the forward strand.
AATGTGTCCATTATCACGCAAGATTTTCCTTTCCGTCAAGTCTCAAAAGCTCGGGATGGTACCAAGAAATAATAATATTTTTTAAACAAACACACACAGAGCATAGCAAAAGCCATGCTTGTAACCGAAACTCTATACTGTTCGACATATGTGATGAATGTGATTTAAGCCTGGATTCATGAAACAAGCAGCTACAGCTACTCAAGCTTTCTTGGGAAATGGGAGGGAAAAGGAACCCTTTCTCTTCTGTTTTTTTTTCCTGTTAACTGGAGCCTCAGGAAAGTTCACATTCCAAACAATTTATTTGAACAAAGTTCCTATGAATCAGTTTTGTCTATAAAGAGCTGCACATTTCCAGCTTGCAGAAAGGGTAAGCCTTTTTGAACCCCAGTTTAAGCAGCTAGGGATACACTCAGTTTGCTCTTTCTTCACAAAAGGTTACAACAGCAGACGAATACAATACATACTTTCTAAATCTAAACTGAGCCTGGGACTCAAGAGGCTGGTGTGGCATGAACAGAGGACGATCTTCTTTCTGAAAAAAGCCCATTTGTTATTTGTACATCATCTTACAGTCACACACAGCAATTCATGTTCTGAAAGACTATCTATTTCAGAATATCTCTAAATATTACACTATAGCAGAAGACATCATCTGTTTTAGGAATGATGCTCTATACAGCCCAAACTCAAAGCAATATTTAGATATTACCATAACGTCAGTTTCCACAGTCTAGCTTTGGAAAGCCAAATACACAGATTCAACTCACTTAGCTTCATAAAGAGTATTAAACCAATTGTGATTAATGTCAGAGGTAACATATTGTAAAAGTAAGAAAGTAAATGAAGCTGGATGAAACAGAAGGAAAAAATATCCACGTTTCATCATAAAAAACTTTCCTAGATGAATGTTACTGTCACCAAAAAAAGATGTACAACAGCTCTATCTTCAGTTCACTTTTGGGCCAAATTAATTCACAGAATGCTGCTGGGTCTCCAGTTACAGAGTCCAGCCCATGCACAGGAGAAGGGAGGATGGAAGGAATCTCAACTATTAGAATACAAACTGCAAAATATTTAGTTGCTCTTGAGAGGGGGAAATGACTCTGCAGAGGCATTGGAGGGAATAACTCTGGAATTCCAATAACTGTACTGAAACACTTGGATAGCAAAGTGGAAAAAAATCCAGTGTATACACTGGTCTAATACAATGGTCAAAACAGTTTATCCTGATCCTTCTCTTTTTTAGGAATATAACTAACTACTTCATTTTCTTCACTTTTCCCCTTCTTCTGTCCACACCAATTTGTAACACATAACTCAGGGAGCAAGTCTGGATCTAGACTTACTTAGAGATATATTACCACCAGACAAGGACATCTTCAACAAAAAACCCAAGGAAAAGAAATGCACACAGACACACAGAAAAATGTACTAGGCAGTCTACTTCCTTTCTACCAGACAATGGGAGAATTTACATGCTCATTTAGAATTTACATGCTCATTTAGAATTTATATGCCAACAAACAGCATTTAAGAGATAAATATAAATCTAAAATTTAATACTGTAGTAGGACTAGGATTGCCATGAGAAGAAACAGTGGTCATGAGTGATAAGCATCCCCCAACCCTGAAGAAGGTGGTTGTGAAAAAATGGCATATTTGTCCTGCATGGACTCTAACCACACCTTGGGCGTTACTAGGCTAAGACGTACATTTAATTTAATGTTCTATTAAAGGGAGATGTATCCACAGAAAGGAATAAAAAACCAAAAAAAACCCCAAAAAACCCCAAAAAACCAAAACACAAACAAACAAAAAAACCACTCCCCCAAAAAAACCCTACAACAAAAAAACCCAACCATAAAATGTTAAAACCTCCAGATTTTGAGTATTCTACCTACAGTATAAGTATCTGGCAGTCTTAAGTAATCCTCTTCAAAGACAACAAAAAATTACAAGCTTTCCTATTTAAGCACATCAATTGACTTCCTATCTTCCTATTTATTTGTAAGTGTTTGACAAAACTTGAGAAAGAACAAAACCCAATTCCCAAACCACTCCCACAAACATACTGAAATACAGCAGAGGCTTTGGTAATAGATGATAAAAAAAGAGAGTAAACCTAACTTTGTTCACAAGCTCTATAGCTATGAATGCTAAACCTGACTTTAACACATTAATGAATACAAAGTAACAATACAAACTTACCATCTTCTAAAAATAAAAATGGCAATGTGACCAGAGCATATAGATGCAGACACTTGGAAGGATACAAAACTAATATTCTCATAACTAAACAGAATATTAAGTCTTTTGGTACAATTCATCATACAATCTTGCTTAAGGACATACAAAACTCCTGAAAGAGGACAAAAAAGTCCAACATTATCAAACAAAGCTTCAGATTTGACAGAAAGTTTGTTTACATAGGGTCCTTCTCAAGCTGTTCAAGACAATAGGACAGCTTCCTTACACTGGGACTTTTCAGCTGGCATTTCTCAGCTGTGAATTCTGTAGAATGCTTTTAAATGTCAAAAGAGACATACCAAACTAAATATTTGCTTTTGGTTTACATCTCCCCAGAAGAAAGTGTAACCACTTATCATGGTCTTAAATAGGCCCCTAGGCAGCAACTAGATCCTAGTCTTTGCCTTCTAGCATCACTCTTGTTCTGATACACTTGGAGGAGAAACAGCTATATACATTCCTGTAGCATAAGCCCTAAATGGTTTATGTCTGTAATAATCAAAGCAATTTCTAATCCATGTAAGGAGTTTATGCTGTATTATCTTTCATAGTGTCAAACATGCATATTAGAATTTTAACAGAAATACAGTAACTGCATGGTGTTCAAATCTTGAATTTCACACAATGCAACAAACTTAGTATCATTTCAGTATAACTTTTATGTCTGCAGTGCCTGAGTTTGCAGCACCGCAAAAGTATAAACCAAATTTCTCATTCTTACTAATATAATCATTAGGCTTCCCTTTTTAAAATCCACTATTAAATGTACTTACTGAAACCCCAGACAATGTTCTTATAATTGTCTAATGTATACTATATGCTATATTCAATTTAAAAAGAATTCAAGTCTACATAGCATCACACTCAACCAGTCTAGCTTTCCGTAAATTAGTCTGATGCAACTGTATAAACAAACTTTGTAGTTAGCCAAGCACTGCAGAACTAACATTTACAAGGAATATAAAATTAGGTCTTTACTATTCACACAAACCTGCAAAGCTATACACCTAACTCCCAGTATTGAGTGTATGTATAGGCTTTACTTAGCCCAGTATATAAAATGTACAGCTCAAGAATTAGCAAAGTTTTAAAGAGATTAGTACAGCAGAAAGATATAACAAACAAAATTAAAATATATTCAAAATTTAAATATATTCAAAGCCAATGATATTTGATTTTACCTGAAAATTAACATCTTCTTTCTTAAATATTAGTGCTCGAACTTCATCAGGATCTCCATTAAATATAGCTTGAACCAATGGTGGCTGAAATGAAGAAAAAACACATCTTAAAATATAACCCCATATTAAGTTTTAGTGATAAACATACAGTTTTTTTGATACATAACAGAAACACAACGTAATGACAAAAAAACCCCATTCCAGGCAGTAAAACAAAGAAATCAGCAGCAGTATTTAGAATCAAAGAAACTGCAAGTTTTAAAAACCTCAAACACACAGACATCCTCTAAGTCAATGAAATATATATATAAAAGAAAAAAAAAAAGGAGCTGAGAAGACAAGCTTAAGACAAGTTTGTAACAGCTGAAAAGAGAACGCCTTATTAAAATTAGGGTTGTCATTCCATGCTGCAAATTCTATACACTATAAGCAAACAATCCCCTTTTACATTAGCAAGTGACTCAAGTTACTGGAAGTCTTTCACCTGTTATAGAGTGGGAAAGCAAAGTGCATCAGATAAGTATGGTAACAAATTCACACTCACACATATCTATTACTAAATATAGCAGGATTTCTTAGTAAGTAAGAAAAGCTGCTGAGGTATCCTAGCAAGATTTAAGTCAGTCACTTCACAAAATAAGATAATTTAAAGCAATAAAAGCACGGTCCCCAGTGCTGATCATTTCCTGAAAGTGCTAACTTGAATCTAAGACTTATACAGAGATTGTGACTTATGTTAATTTTTATTTTAGCTTAGAATTGCTCTGGTTTGATATAACTATATATTCTATCAGTTCTCAAAATAAACACAGCATATTATTATAACACAATGATCACATTAGCTTCTAAAGTGGTACTGCATAAATGTACCCCTGAAGAGTGAGAAGTGGAGCAGCGAAAACCCACTTACTTCAAATACATTTCCCTAAGCCTCCTAAAACCCCACTCCTATTATACAAGAATCAAGACCTGTTCTTGCTGCACCATAAATAAGGTAACATGAAAAAGAATGGACCCTTGCAAGCATAAATTCTACCACTAAGTTTCAGCTTTTTCCATCTTTATTACACGCAGATTTTATCACCTTGTCTTGTTTCAACATTGTACGTGTTCACCCTAATCTTAGGAATATAGCCAATGGTATTTCAAACAGCATTATAAGCAGGAAATATGCCAACAAACAACATGCCTTACCAGCACATTTCCAAAGGGCGATGGATGTACAGATACATTTTCCTGAGGTAAATTGGAAATAAATGTGGGAGAATCATCTTCCTCCTCCTCCAAAACAACAATACAGACTCGACTCATTCGATCCGTTTGAGGAAGCAAAAGCAAACAAAAAAATGCCAGCAATGGTATTTTTGGAAGCAGACCGCAGGTATCGCAATAGGGACCATAGAGGAAATACTTTCACCTGTTTCACATGCCCTCACAAACTTGTGAGTGCTACTGCTGGTGTGTTAGCATCTAGAAAGGGACATTCCAATCCCCCCACACACTTCATTTTTCAGACTTAAACACCACAAGATGTTCAAGACACTGCTGAGAAAAAGTTGTTCTTTGTAAAATAAAAAGTCCCTAAGCATCGAAACCACAATAGCAAAACTGTGGAACGGCTGATAAAAATATCCCAAGATCCAATTCCATTCGAACAGCACTCACTGTCGCACACAGCTGTCCTTTCACGAGCAGATTTGTCTTTGTTAATGTCACAACTTCCACAGCGTCCTTCTACCCCCACAGTGAAATCATTGTTGCAGAAGACACGACTCCGTCCTGCAGAGGACGGAACAAGGAACAATTGCCCCGAGAGAGACGGCCGCAGCTATTCCCACTCCTGCAAGGTCAGTTTAAATCAGCCCTCTCAGGCTTTCTGGTGACTGAAAATAAACGCGCCTCCCGATCATCCTGCCATTCTACAGCTTCCTTTCCCAATGTCAAAAACAGTCCAGACAGAAAAACACATCGCGGTTCCAGCAGTTATTCAGGACCTGTTCAGAGGAAAACAATTCTTTCCCATGCAAGAAAATAGCTGCAACGTGCAGCACGGCTGCAGCACATTTACATGCGATGAGTCAGACCACAGGGACAATGAACTCCTTGAATAATATTGCCGGCTGAATCCAGCCTCCCCAAACCACAGCAACGCAGCCGGTGTTACTCCGTCAGGGACACGGGCAATGCGGAGCGTTCATTTTTCCTTCACCAGGCAGTAGCTGTGGCTTCTCCATCAGGGAATGCGTAAGGCAGAAATACTGTTGAGGAGGAGTGCTTCAGCAAAACAAGCTAGCTACTGCACACAAAAGCTCAAATTACTGCCTTAGACGACTTCTGCAAAAGCAGTTCATCACTCAAGTGTTTCTTTTGATCACCATGTGAATGCAGTTCCCATGATAGCCTTCATTCAGATTGAGGGGGAGGAAAAAAAAAGGAAAAAAAAATCAGACTCTGTACATCTTCTCTGAGCCAACTTCTTTATCCGAACATCTGTCACTGCGCCAACCCGATTCTCCTCTTCAGTTAGAGCTTCTGCTTATCAGGTTTTTTCCTTGACAAATTAAATTACACAACCAGCAGATAGCCTTGTAAAGCTCAAAAACCAGCCTGGCTGTCCGAGACGGCAGGAGCGGCGCCCAAGCCGCTGCCACGGCAGCGCTCCCCCTGAGCAGCAGCCTGGCGAGCAGCGACTGCAGCCTGGCAGGGTGAAATGCCTAGTAATGCTCACATGTCACACTTACCAGAGCACCCAGCCACCGCTCCCAGGGTAACTTCCTCTGGCACCAAAAAAAACCCGCCTTTTTCTTTATTTGGGGGCAGTCTTTGCAGTCTGCGCTAGTTCGGTGACTAACGCAGCTGAAAACGTAGCAATTCTATAACTGAAGAAAGAACGCCTGTTTAATATTTTCCACTAAAAGCCGCAAAGAAATGTGGTGTACTGGTTCTGCTGACTAACTACACTTTAGGCAGTAAACAATTCCAGCACTTTTAACTGCTTTCATATGGCACTGGTCAGAGCAGCAAAACACTTAACTCATTGAAGACAACAAATGCGCCACATAAATCCTCTGAAAATTAAATGAAAAGTAAAATCTTTAAGCAATAGGCTAACTATTAAAAAGCCAGCTATTAATGACCAAACCCATGGGTTTTTTGCAATTAGTACAGACAAACATAACCTCAGCTTGAAAAAAATTACATCAAGTATAATTTAAATATAATATTACTAAAATATACCTTAATAATGAAGTATAATATGAAGCCCTACAACTTGCTGAATAAATACTTCAGCTTGAATCTGCCTAAATGGTGCTGGCTCGTGGGTGTATTATGTAAATGGCTTCTGTCAAAAGTTGCTGGATAAGCTTCAGTGTTACAGGAACAGAGGGAGGGTTTTTGCTCCTGCTGTGCAGCATGAAGGCAATTCTGATGTCCTTCAGTGGCTGCTAAGAGCAGAATTTGCCAATGGTGAGCAAGTTTCTAGCTCTTCAATAAAGCATTTGCACTCAGGTTTCACACAGGAACCCAGGCAGAGAGAAAGACAGGTTTAAATGGTGTGTAAATGGTTTGGATATAAATAGACATATTGAATTCTCACCTTTGGGGGCCACAGGCAGGAAAAGCTCACATGAACGCATTTCCAAAAATGTCTACAGTAGCTTCATTGCAACATAATAAATTGCTTAAACACCTCCCTTTCCCCCTGACACTTCATGCAGGTGAAAGTTTTATAAGTACAAAAGAGTACCTTGCTGAAGGGCTCCCTGACCTCAAGAGTCCTGGCCTGGCAGAATATAGCACCAGATTCTGATTCATCATGAAATTTCAGATTAAAATTTTTCAAGACTAACAAATACCTTTAAAAATACATTCTGTTCATTACATAGAGTCTCGTTGTTTCGAAATATACTTTTGGTCTTAATTACAAAAAAGCCATTATTTGTACACCACACTGCTTTGTTCTAGCATTTCAGCCATTTATTAAAAAGCAACAACACACATTCACATGAGTACATATGACAACTCGTGTTCTTCTTGGCCACAGCAGAACTAGTTCTAATAAACCGTGGACATCCTCAAAGCTCAGCTATTGCAACACCCTACTGTCTGCTATGGAACACAACAACCACAACAATCGCTTCCTTTCTATTTGTGAAAAATGCCCTAAGGAACAGACACTAGCTTATTTGCATAACTAAACACACATTTAAAAAAACCTAAAAATCAGATTTTATGTGTAAAAGCAAAATACCGACAAAATGCATACTTGAGTTTCATATGATACACACACACTCGCTAGATAATGGTTTTCCAGCTAAGCCCATATGTTCAGTGTAAATGAACACTTTTCAAGAGTCAGTACATTTATACAGTAAGCAAATGCCAAGGGTTCCATATGCTTTCTTTGGAATTACCAACTGGACACATTGCTAGATAGAGATAACACCTAATTTAGTCCAAATTATCTGAACGTGGTCCATTTTTTACCTTTGCAATTAATGCTCCAAAGTCAGCTAAAAATTCAATAGTTACCTTAAAACAGTAAATGCCTTCACACTCAGTTAACTGTGAAAATTCAGAACATTTAAATTTACTCTGATAATTATTCTAGTGATGTTAGATATAATTTGAATACAATTAATATAAACTATTTCCAAAAGCAAGTTAACATATTATATCTCATCTAACATTGTACATTTTTGAATTTTGACATTACTACAGAGAGTTAAAAGCCAGTACGTCACAGTTTGCATTAGAAAGAGAACCAACACAACTGAGTCAATATTATATTGATTTCGACAGCAAACCATGTAAGTAAGCAAAAACACCCTACTCACGATAAGACTGTATGTGCACAGTTGCCTCTATAACCAAAGGAAAACACAGTTCTAGATACTCAAATTTTGCTCACAATGAACTAGCATTTCCCCCTCCTATCCCCTTCAACCAAAAGCTGTGCTTTCACCTCAATGCGAACACCCTCTCTAATCACCTCTTCTTTCAACTTCAAAAAACCATCCAAAGTATCTTCTGGTGTGCAAAATGTAGTTTCTAATGTTACCTAACAGGTGTTCTAAAAACCAAAAGCTGTTCAGAATTCTACTGTGAGAAACCAAACTAAGGTTTCAATTTTTCAGTAGCGTATCTAGACTAACAACTTTCCATGTAGGAGAAGAGTTAATAGTAACAGAGAATGAAAGCAGAGTAAATTCAAGATGATTAATTTTAAGCTTCTGTTCCTCAAACTAATTTAGGAATCATAACAGAACTTCGCGAAGGTATAAAGAACACTGCATCTCAAACAGTTTGTATTAATAAAACTTAAAATAACTGAAAACAGCAGGTCATCACCATCCATTTTCTCCAAATGTCATCTGTAAGAAAGCTTATGAAATGAGCAGAAGGAAAGAAGACTCAAAAAATGGCCTAACTTAAAAAAGAAGAATGCCGTGTCTACAAGGGTTTGAGTGGTGATCTGATAGCCTCCACAAGATCTCTTAGCAAAGTAAGATCTCCACACTTAACTCTCAAATTTTAAGAGTGCAATGATGATGTGCATCTTTGCAAAAATAAAAGCTTTTGTGTTGACATGATAGCTGTAAGCAAAAAATGAAAAAAGTGTTGTAATTTTCAAACTACACTTGTAAATCAAGTTTCAAGAGTCTTTCATGGGTGCATATAAAGAGAATACATTACAAGGATGCAACCTGCAGGTTAAAACACAGATGTCAGCCATCTACACTAGACAGAAAAAAACATGAACTCTGAATCAGCTAAAAATAGCAACCTTTTCTATAGATCCGCCCTCCTCTCTAGGAACAAATGAGCAGAAGACTGTAGCAGCACTGCTGATGACACCAAAAACCTCACTGAAGGACATTCAGTATCAAACAATCTACCCAAATAAAGATTTCTCTCTTGCCAATCAGCATTTACCGAGTCTTTTCTGGGCTGAGGTTAATCCACCTGGTTTCATGTAATATTTTGTATGATTAAAAGGATCTAGGAAAGGAAGAAAATTGTTCTGTCAGGTTTCAGTAAAAATGAAAAAATATAGAACCAAGTAAGTCATATATCAGCTCTGCAAGGCAAATACCTAATCTCTGTATTTCTTCAGAAGACAAAGATTGCTTATAATAGCTACAGCTCTAAGTAAATAGGCATGCCCCAGTATAAGCTGATTTTGTCACATACAGACAGAGATGAGTGTTCAGCACCACCATGAATATAAGTTACAATACTTCTAGAATACTTCTCATGAGTCACTCATCTGAACTCCTCTGCTGTTTCCTCCCTGCTCCTGCGGGAATGAGGTGGAGTCAGGAAAGAGAACAGTATAAAGCAAGAAATTACTACCTTTCTTCCCAGTTTTGTTCTGTTTATTCCAGAGCATCTGCATCTGCAGAATAGTTTTATCGCCTGGACTCCACATTTCTGCTTCTAAGGACAAGCAAAATAGCTCTGCTTGCACTTCAGGATACCATAGGCAACTGCTACGTTTTCTTATGCAATTATACAGCCTCTGTTAATCTAGAGAACTACTTCATCTAGTCACATACTATCTTTGAAGACTTTGCAATTAATAAAATCCAGTATCTGAATAGCCATTTCCGCAAAAACTGAGACACGAATACAGAGGAAAAATAATCCAGCATTCATTTTAACTTTTCTCAATCAGAGCAACGTAAGAAAAATTAATAATAAAAAATGTCTGTGATTCAACATAAACTTCAGTTGTATACTTAAACAAACTGTAACATTTTAAAAATATTTCAGAAATATAATCTGATTAAACAGCAATAAAACACCTTAAAAATGTTAAAAGTCTACTAAGCAATTTTCTATTTAAGACTTCTCTTTTGTATGTTTGAACAATACACCTGCAGACAAACTCCTGGCTGAAGGACTATATAGTACAAGATAAATAAATACCTTAAAAAAATTACCTCTGATGTCCAAAATATGGAGTCTAGCAATCAAACTGTGCACAGACCAAAAACCAGAAAAACAAATGCAAGTCCTATTTCTCTTAAAAGAAAGTGAAAATTCTAGGGTCCTGCATCATCCAACACTGTTTTCTAGCTAAGATACCACCCAGCACACTTCCCTTTCAGGCCAGATTTAAATTCACTGGCAGGAGGAGGTATCTTGTGCATTTTCAGTGTACAACCCTGTAATCAAAATCAACAATTGATCCTTACATTAACAAACAGTACATAAAAGAAGTCCTCCAGTCTGACTTCACAGTCTCAAGGTACTTTGTAGAAAATGTGTGTGCTCAGATTAATCAGCTGCACCCAACAGCAGCCACCTCTCTGTCTTTCAAGAAACAGAAGGCAGCTATTACACCCAACAGCTTTTCTAAATAACCACCATACAAGTCTGATGGTGGTATTGTCAGTCTTGTAAAATTGACTAGAAGTCAAAACAACTCCTGTTTCAGGGAAGAGAGACCACAAAAAGATGCACCTATCCACATACATCATTATGAATAGTTAAGGTAAGTTTGCATCCATGAAGACAAAGATGTTGACAAACTATTTTAGGTACTGTGGTGTGGTTTTGGGACAGAAGACAGGTTGTTTTTAAAGCAATTTTTCTTTTTAGGAGAAGGTAAGTGAGAGAAGATGACTTCTGTTGGAAAATGGAGTAGATATTATCTCAAAATACCAGTTTAGTCAAAGAGAGAAGCAGGCAAAACACTTCAGCATTTGTTAAACCCACACAAACACAAAATTATTAGCTGTACACTCAAGGTTTTTGCAAGCATGTCAGCTTTTAAAAATGTTTTCATAACACAAAAAGCAAGGCCTACAGGTTTGTCAAAAGTATTTCCACCTGCTAGCAGAGGAAAGGCAGAAAAGACACTGATAAGAGCAATTCTTCTGGCCTCCTTAGCTCCTTCCAGCTCAGATCACGTCCACAGCCAATTTTGGTTTTTGGCACTGAAAATGGCATCCATTACAATAATAACCACAGTGTCCTTCCAGGAATAATTACCGACAGCAGCAATTTCAGCTGTGCACACCAGCTCTAAAAGCAGAGTTGACGAAAACAAAACAAAAATCAAAGGCTCAGTCTCAGCAGTCCCTGTTTGCTCTTTCACATGTCAACCATCCTCTCCCAGCACACCCCGCCAGTTGCTGGGAGGTGAGGCTGGACCGGAACGCCAACAAGAGCAGGGCAAAAATAACAACCCAGACACACTGGAAGACCAACCCACTGTCACAGCTGGCACTGACAGCCTGATGCTTCAGGAAACAATGCTATTATATTTTCCCAAGGAGAAAAAACAGGTAGCTTGGCTGGAGCAAATGAACAACTGCAGAATTCCTAATCACAGTTTTATATCATCTATCACCTTGCTTTGAAAGTGTTTATACCAATAGTGTATTCACTCCTATAAATTAACTAAACTATGATCCTACTAAATTATATTAGGGCAGCTAGTAAAACAACTAAGAGAATTCCCTTTGGGCCTGTGGGTGCACGCATACACTGAGAAGAATTAGTACATCTCCTTTGATCTACTTTTCTACTGATCTGTAGTCACACTCAAGATGAACAGAGGAACTGCTGATTTTACATATTTTGTCTTTGAAAATTTCTTCCTGCAATAGTGTTCCCACAGAGAGAAAAAAAAAGAATCAAACTCATTATTCATTACAAAAAAACTAGCCCACATCACAGAAGGTCAACATAACATTGCCTTATTTTTCACCATACAATAGGTTTGCTCTTCCCTCTTCAATAGGAATCAAGGGGTTTGTGAATAGCGTATGGTCTGGGATTCAAGGACAGACTCTATAATACACAAGAGCACCACAAGCCTCTCAGAGACTGCATCCTTGAATACCAGAAACTCCTTGGGATTTTCTAACGTATGGCATAGCAGGCTTCTTCTGTCTCTGATGCACTGAAACCAATTCTCCATGTTTGTATCCCAAGGAAAAGAAGCAATTCTCACCTGGCAGCTGCTTACTCAAAAAAAACCTGAGTGTCATCTTTCATTGCTACATGGGAAAAAAACAAGTCCCAGCTTCCCTGGATTTGTGTGCTTTTCTGATTTGTTTTTGAACGAACTGCTGTTTCTCCAGCAGATGATTAGGAACACATTACATTTGGTGTGTAGGGCCAGTCAGCTTCCCCACAGAAGCTCATTTAGCTGGATGGGCTATAAACCAATACCTTTATGCTTACTTTGCTCTTTTTCTAACCTTGGCTCTTTAGCTGAAAGGCTGGAAACCCCCTCAAAGGAAAGGCAGCACAATGAAAAACACCCAGATTCAGCACTGGACAGTGCTGGTGATGAGACTGAAAATGAGGAGGTTCTAACTGGAGCCAAGAAATCTGGCATAAAGTTTAACATTTCCTCATTAAAACTCTGCTGGGCTGCCATGCTGCTGAGCTTCTGAAGAAGAAAATGGTAGTCTGGTAGATTTCTAGAAATGAGAGCTGCTCTGCTGCCTGCGGTGAGTGACCACTCTGATTCAATTCCAATCTCCACTACACTGATGACATATAAAAGCTGTCATTGCAGCATGTTTGATGAGCTTGGGATGACAGACAAATCAGTTAGTCCTTTTCAGGTCACATCAAGGTTATCCTCCTAATACCGTTCTTTAACACAGATGTGCCCATTCTTTTCCTATTCCTCTTCTCTTTCCCTTGTAAAATTCATTAGCTAACTAATTTTTTTCAGCACCATTTCAGTTAACACTGGAGTACGCATTTGCTTTCGATGCTCCAAGTTATGTAGAAAGAACAAGGAAACCTGAAATTGGCTAAGAGCATATGAAACTACAAAGGACATGTGGGTTCATAAAAACACCTCCATTTCGGCAGATAGGTATAGCAGTGGTGGCGTTGGTGGATCGATGCCGCGTTTCTTCCACAGGGTCCCTCGTGGAGACGCTTAGGCGGCGCTCTGCCAGCGCCCACACGTGCACACGATCTCACCCCCGCAGGCAGTCGCGAGCAGGCGCTCACACACACACAGGCTACGCGCCAACCGGAGACGAAAAGGCGAGAGGGGTTCTCTGCGTGCAGTTCCGGGGCATTTAATGGAACCAACACACTCAAAGGGAACGAAGGCAAAAGAACCCAGAACAAAAGCCCGCACAAGATTTTATCCCAGAGAGTCCTAGAGGCGGGCAGAGCATCAGAAGCCAGTAGTCTGAGGGCTAGGGGGTAGAGGCAAGGTTGAGTGACATAACAGGGGCCAGTGGGAGAAGGGAGGGGAGGGGAGAGAGGACCAGTGACCAGCGGGGTCTCGGTAAAGGGAGAACTTTCTAGCACAGTGCTGTGGGGAGAGACCACTTCGTAGTAGCATGGGGGGTGTAAAGTGGGCTGAGCCACCGCAACAGATAAGAACAGTAGCTGGCAGCTATATAAAAATGTAACACAAATTCTAGTGTTCTACAAGACATTCTGCGCACTTGAAAAGTGAGTCTCATGACTCAATTTTTATCCTATACCACTTGAACACATTTTGGACAGAAAAGTCAAGTCAGTTATGCCAGTCAGAAGAGGACTTTCAAAGTTTTATGTCACCAGCCACATCAATCCTCATGGGTAAGTTGCCATCGTTACAAAATGTTTGCTTTTATACATTTGTCAGAAGTTCCTATGGAATTCCCACATGACCAAAACCAGCAGTGGTTGGGAGTGCTCCACCAACATTTAGGAACTTGAGTCAGAAACACATACCACTTCCGCTCAGACTATTATCTGGAAAACAGTAAAAAAAATGATTCATACAGTTTTGAGCCATGGCAGAGAGGAAACAAACATAATATTCAACTATTTAAATCCTTCACTGATGACTCACATCAGTTTAGAACATTTCCAGAACAAGTTGCTTTCTCAAGTAACAAACAGCAGTTGCCTATTCAAAAAAATAAACAAGACTGACAGACCCGCTTTCAACAGAACCATTCAGCTATCAGAGAATTAGGAAAAAGGAAAGAGCTGGGATTTTTTTGCACCCCACCCCCAACCCCCTCCAAAGCACAGACCCCAGGAAGCTCAGTGGATCTATCTCTGCTAGCCAAGGTCAGAAAGCTCATTTACTTCCAACTGATAATTATGCTTATTTAAGTTTGATTTTAGCTCTATTTGCAAAAATCAGCTTGGAAATGCTGCTACAGCAAACAGTCCATTACCTGTCCCATTTCAGCAATATTATCAGGATTTTATCTTAGTCCATGTTTTGCTTGGACTCACAGTTGTGTTCTTTCAGCAGCAAATACTAACAAAATGTTAATCCAATCACAGATGCAAGAAGATATAACCAATTAAGAGTGACAAGTAATGAATACCCTGTGAAAAACTAAGAACCAGAGCAGAGCAATGCATCCAAAGAAGTGTTATACAGCACTCACTGGCTTCCAGTGGTTAAATGACCATAAGGGGAAATAACAGGTTGGACTGAGGAACAAAGATAAAACCTAAGCAGGAGCAACTATACAGTACAGGCTGCTTTACCTCTCCTAGGAGGGCATCGGGAAGAGAGCACTTCCAAATCTGACCATCTTAGGGAAGGAAAGTTTACTCAGCTTCAAATGTATGTCTGCTTTTCACTCAGTCTGATAAGTAAAAGAACTGAAATGCATTATCTAGAGGAAACTATTTAGAATGACAGAGTGATAGCAGCATGTATTTTCTAAGAGGACCACACAATCTCTGCTATTCAAAACAAAGCTCTGATTTTGTTAAGAAGAAAAGGACTACAAAATCTACCCCTTTGAAACACCTATTCTATACTTTTGTCGTTACTGAAACTCTCCTGGTAGAAAGCTGAGGGAGTCAGAGGCTGAAGTATTTCAGAGCTCCAAAAGAAAACAGAAAAACTGTGGCCTTTAAAAGTTTCTGTTCAGATTTTCCTACTCATTAGTCATGTGATGGTACAATCTGCCTACAACCCAGTCTCCCTCTCCCTGTTCCACCCAGGGATGAGTGTTGTTTCAGGGAAAGAGGAGGCAAAAAGGGCAGCACACTTTAGTGTTGAGGGCTTTTTTCCCAGGATGGAGTTTGGGAGGGAAAGGTCCTGAATACATTAATTTTCTTTAGAAGATTTAGAAGTTTTTTTTTAAGAATTTTGAAATCAGTTCTCTCTTGCAGAAGAGTTATAAGAGTTGAAACTTTTAAATAAATATTTATGCATATAACATTCCTACTAGTGCAATACTTTCAATTCAGTTTTGGGTAGATATGAATAGACTGTGACCACAGAAGCCACAGTTCAGCTGGCTTTATTCACATGTGAAATTTTGGTTTCCATACATACTAGGAACTCAAAATACTATATGTAACTGAGCAAAATGAATCCCAGTTGCTATGGATACCACAATTTTTTTTCTCTCTTCAGTATGTAAACTGTCAGTCAGTGTCACTGTACACAAATTATTTTGATTATCTTTAAAACAGTACGTGTCAATAGCTGCCTCAATAGGATTTGCTGCTTGGGGAAAGCTGAACTTCCTAGAAGTTTTTGGGAACCCCTTACACCTCCCTTATGTCCAAGAAAAAGCTCCTTTCTGGCAACTGGAAACACTCTAGAAAACACAGCTGCATAAAACCCACATATTCACACACACACATACAGGCACTACTACAGGACGAGAGAGCTCATCTAAAACTTCTGCAGCTGCCAAAATAGATGTGGCTTTTCCCCAACTGAGCAAGGAGAAACACAGCTGCAGACAAAAATCTCCCCTGCCTGCTTCGAATCTTCCAAGGAGTCCTCCCCACAATGCCCACCAGGGAAGCAGCTCTCAGGAGGACTCCTATGCATCACTACAGGGTAAGACCATGTACACAACCTTCAGTCCTTAATTACTTTTCCTATCAATTTTTCAATTCTGTATTTAGAAGATTAAAAAGCACTTTGCTTAAAACGTCTATTACCAAATGGAATTTCATAAAATGTAACAGAGTATTACTTCAGAATGCTAATTAAATTTTTACCAGCCTAGAAATCTGTTCGTAGGTTGCTTTTCTTTTAAGTGCCATTTGAAAAAGTGTATGAGTCTGATTTTAACTGCTGGTCACCAGACAGACTCTTCACTCCTCCCTTCACCACATGATCCTTGCACATTCACATCCCTTTCCTGAGCCAGCACAGGCAACTTTTATGACCCAACTGCCCAAATATACTTTTTTTTTTTTTGCTGGTGAATTGTGTGAGCCAGCTCCCCATGGGCCTGCAGCTGACACAGAGCAGTGGGAGCGTTCAAACTGCTCACTGCAACAGGCAGTAATGAGATGGCTTTTCAGACCCACACCCATCAACCGAGCTCCCTTCATCAACCACGTATCAGAACTACTCCATTCCTTGTATTTTCCTTAAAGTATCTCAAAACAGTTTTCATGACACCTAAACCTTTCCAAACTTGGACACTATTACAACCAAGTGTATCACTCCTTAAATTCTTTCCAATGACACAAAACCATAGTTATGCAAAGAATTCAAGTTTCTCCTCCCAGGATTCAAAATATAAATTGCTCCTAGTAAATTTCCTTAAAAAAACCCAAAGCATTTTGCAACATAAAAATTTCACAGATTGTGTTAATCAAACTGTTCCTACAGTACTAACAGTATTTATAAAGCATATGGCTTTATAAAGAAAATGCTAGAGAATTTCAGGGTCCAGACTTCAAAAAAAGCAGACAAAACCAATTACGTATCCAGAATCCACATAGAAGCAATTTATGTATTAAACACAAGCACAACAAGGTAGTTACAACTTTTACACAATTATCCATACATGATTTAAAACTTGTGAGTTTGGGGTTTTTTTGTATGGTTTTTTTTAATCAGGATTATTTTGGGCTTCATTTCTTACAAAATCTTCCTAACACTGGCTTCAATCAGTGATTTATTCAATTCAAGATCACATCTAGAGGAGAACTTGCAAAATAAATGTTGGCATTCCTAAGAGCCAACAAATTGCATAATAAAGGAATATTATCATACAGAATCAGAAGGATGGTATCAAAACACAATACATAATACACATGAGCTGCATATTACTTATTCAAAATATTGAGAAAATTAACTTCTATACACCCTTGCCTCTAAAACTCCTTTAGGATTAGGTATCTTAGAACCTACAAATAACCAAACCTCACTCAGCAAATAAGTGGGTATAAAAAGGGAGAGTATTTGGTCAAGTTTTGTGGCAAAAATGAGGCCACAGGACATCTTCTATGCAATTGTTTTCTACCATTGCTTGGCAAGGCAACTTTTATTTTACAAAAGCATTATGAAAAACAAATACCAGATTTCTATGAAATATAAGTATGTTAGGAACACTTCAACATTTAGTAACAAGAAGTCAGTAATACGGTTAGGAATAGTCCTATGCATTTGTATCTTACATACCAGGCTGTGGAGTGTCTTCCCCAGAAAACACCTCCTGCAACCAGCATGCTCATAATGTAGGGGCAATGAAGTGAGAACACCACTGAACTCAGGAACTGGTTTGCAAACTGAGCCAGTCTAGAAATACATCAATAAACTTAAATATCTTGTTTTAAAAACACCACACAACTACAAAAAGTAACCTTTAAGCCATGCAAATATAACTTTTTACAGCCTTGACTCAGCTGTTGTAACCTTCTCCCGATGAGATTATTTCAGGCCCTAGAAAATAAAGGCAACCAGCTATTTTTTCAGAAGGGAGTGTTGATCTCCCAAGTTTCTTCTTGGATGTACACTGACACCTCATGGCCATTTAAAAAATATTTAAGGTTTACGCTCTCTTAGTTCTGTTTTTCTCTCTTTTTTAAAACCTCCAATTAATTTCTTTTTCTTTTAATGAACTGTTGTCCTCTTTAGAAATGTCAATCTTTAGATGACATTATTTGGTGTATTGCTCCTTTTCTCTTAATAAGAAACTACTTAGCATTAATTTTTGATGAGCAGTGAGGAACTCTGCCCCCCACAAACACTGAATCATGGAAGACAGGAGGACTAGGTACCTCTTCTCTCCAGCTTCAGACCCTCCAAACTGCAGAGAAGCAACCACAGCCGCTGTAACTCTTCACAGAACAGAGAGACCAGGAAGATAAATAGGACTACTGAAGAATGAGACCAGAAATGTTCCTCTCCAAATGACAGAAACAGCCTCTGGATAAATTTCTGGCACTATGCGAAAGCCTTTTACTCTTTGAAGTACATGAAAACCTTCATAGTTACACACATGGTTACCTAAGAATATTAACAAAATTCCTACTTCCAGTTCAGTTGACAGCAAAGTAGCAACAAGCTTTATCTAGCAATGCTGCACCATAGAAAACAAATGCAAAAGGTGGGGTTCCCTCCAGGCTCTCATTCTGGAAGGAGTAGAAGTGTATTACTTTGCACTCTTTCCAACAAGATGACATGTATGAAAAAAAGACCAAACCTCTGCCATTTCTTCCTTCTTGATTGAGGCAGGAAAACAAAAAAACCAACACCACACACCAAGGAAAATCTCTGTGGCATATCTATATAAATAGGCAAGTCACACACTACGTATCTCAAGACTGATAATCTGACAAACTAATCCTTGCTAACTAAAATTCTAAAGTCTTCAACTGTGAAAAATAAGGAGTAATATACATGTAATAGGCCTGTAATGTTATTTGCTAGGGGTATTACCAACTCTTTTAAAATACTGTAGAGCTAACTGAATTAACATTATCCAAGAAATGTTACTATCTACGGAAAAAAAGACTCATTCTTTTGAAATATTTATCTTTACCTAAATATGCAAGACAAAGCGTTTTAGAGGGTATTGTTAGTTCTTAAAAATGAAAAGCAGCTACATTGTATCATTTCTTTAGAGAGGCTACTTCAAATTTCTTGACTTTCTAAGAAAGTACACTTGAATTCTGTTCTCTGAAGTATTTTTAACATTAATAAACACAATATTAATTTTTTTGCAAAATCTGCAAAACTTTCCAGTTTTTAAAAATAAAATTATTAAAAG
The DNA here is from genome assembly GCA_013397725.1 of Rhagologus leucostigma. Classification (NCBI taxonomy): domain Eukaryota; kingdom Metazoa; phylum Chordata; class Aves; order Passeriformes; genus Rhagologus; species Rhagologus leucostigma. Next base: position 3,021,880 of record VZTD01003784.1, read on the forward strand.
CAAATGTAAAAATAAGTCTTTACTCCATCTCTTTTCCAAGCCTAAGGGAAGAGGAAGAGATTCTCAAGCATTTACTCTTTACTTAATACAAGTTTTGTTTTACGTATTTTGAAGTGGAATTCCTGTAGCATTAAAACCTAATCAAGAATGACAAAAAGATTCACTTTCCATACCAGAGAAACATCCAATCAGCTTCTTGTCCCACAGAACTCCTGGCTTTAACAGAGATGGAACAAGCAAACTGCCAGTCAGCATATTTTTACAACACGTTCCCTCCCACCCCTGCCAAAAAGCAGCAGCTGATAAATTCCATTCATCATGGAAGGGAGCTTATTTTTCAGTCATTACTATCACCATCTGGTCAGCAGCAAGGGAAATATCACAAGTAGTCACATTTATAAAAGATTAAAATGAGGTCATCTTGAAGTGCACACTGGAGAAAGAATCCGAGGTAACACACTTAAAAATAAAACTTATTCTGCTCCACATTATTTGCATTAAAGAGCTACCACAACATCTGCACAAATGCTAGACCACACATACTAACTGCCATAGACATCCAGCTTTTAAACTCAGCCAAAATTCAGACTCAGGTTTTCTGTATCAGGTGCCAGAATCAGTTAAAAAATACAAAGAAAAGAAAAAATTAAAACAAACAAACAAACAAACAAGCCCCAAACCAACAATGAACCTCCACCCACCCAGTATTACTAAGATTAGGAGAAAATTAAATTTTATCTTCATCTGTTTAATCCACCTTTACAGTAATTTAAGTTATAGCACCCTAAGTGTTATACAGCAGCACAGTATTTTATAGCTGGTACTGAAATTCTGAGAGGTCAAAGAAAGAAACATGCACCATTCTGGTACCCATTACACACAAATAATGGATATGTTAAAGTCTCTTATCTGTACATGACCAATGTTTTTGGATAGCTTGTAGCTGTCTGGTGACACAGTTTTCTGAATAATTTACCCTAAAAGAACAATTTCCAGGCATAAACAATTCCCACAACACGTAAAAAGTGGACTGCATGCTCCACCCAAAAACCAAGCACCCTTCTTTCAGCAAGTGCATTTTGGAAATACTGTAGCTAGCACTGTATTTCCAGTATTTCTAATTATGGACGTGCATCACTGTTGCATTGGCACAAGAGCAAAACAAGGTTTATCAGCTACCATGGTTTTCAGCTTCTAAACTAAACCACTATAAGCCATCATCTTCACAGCCACTTCAACCCCAAGAAAGATGTAAGGAAGAGAGGGGGAAATCAACACTTCTCTCCAAGACATTTGTCAGGACACTTTCCTCTAATAGTATGATTTGCATTAAAGTTGCTCTAGTTTGATTCCATGACAGGTCAGTCAACATCCTGTAAAAGATCAGATGATGGGACAGATCTGGAACCTCATCTTCACACAGGCCCCAAATCATAGGAGACATCTACACCACAAAGCAGCTTGGCCTCCAGATTTCTAGCATGTGATGTTAAGGAACTAAGAGAAGATGCAGCTCTTCAAAACTGTAAAAATACAACTGGTACCAGTAGTACAAAACAGAATCCACTTTATTATTATTACCAAAAGGCATTTAACAGGATGATTAAAGAGGTAGAAAATCCACTTGTTCTTGAGTTCGAGATCCTTAGGGCAGCCAGGAGAGTGCACAGCAAGCTCACTACCTTGGACATGAGGAGGGCAGACTCTCATCTCTTCAAGGGTCCCCTTGGTAGAGTGCCACGGGATAGAGCCCTAGAGGGAAGAGGGGCCCAAGAGAGCAGGATGATATTCAAAGATTGTCTCCTCCAGGCTCAAGAGCAATGTATCCCTACAAAGTTCAGGAAATAGTGAAGAAGACTAGAAGGCCTGCATGGACGAACAAGGAGCTCCCGGACAAACAAACTGAAATGAAATTCTGAATATAATTTACCTTAAAACCCTGGAAAGACATAGTCATCCTAACCGTATGGTAACTACCACAAACTGAACACCTCTGTGCAACTCATACCAACTACAGAAACATTCAGACAAAACAAAAGGAATGTAGTGGAACCATCTGAAGTCCCATCTAATCTCAATATCCACGTGTCTTGCAAAAGAGGGCTTTAATCAAACAGTACCAGTTTTACCAATTTTGCTGCAAACGCTGCAAGTATAGTCAGAAATACCCACAAGCAACACTTACCAACCAAAGACACTTTTAAGCTCTGCAATTTAAGGGTCTTGCAGAACATCACTCACAAGGGAGATGGTTTCCACTGCACCCCAACTGGGAAGCCCCCAGCAGCCAAACACAGGTCCTGTATGGACAGAGCCAGAAGTATCCCACTTGCTGGGGACATGGACTGCCAGGCTGTCCAAGGTCCTAACAGGGTGAGATCAGCTCTGGGTGGGCTGTGAAAAACAAATGACTACTACTTGCTTCAGTTTTATAAACAGACTTGCCCATACAGAGCTCCAAGACAAACCACAGCTTTTGGGTTTGATTTTGAAAGCCACATGTTTAAGCAGTAGAAATGCATGAAGAAGGATTACTGTACAAGCATGAAAGGTCTTAATGAACCAAGCAAGGTTCATGTCCCACACCATTAAAGCAAAAACTTCCAGCAACTGAAAATACCATTTCATGACAATCTTCCTCATCCAGTACAAGAAAGTTGTTGACTGGAGAGAGAAGTACTGCAACTACTTCCTCTTACATCCAGCAACAATTCATCTGCTTAGAAATCTATCAGACTATCATGAACTTTTAGAATGCAAAGTTCTACCAAAATTGTCCTAAAATCATTGTTACTGCTCCCAGAACCTGGTGCTTTCAAACTGAAATAATATGGACAATGCACCTTTTCACTACTGGCAAGAAGTATTACTGCTATTTGTTTCTATGTCACAGTCTACATGGAGGTATGTGGAACAGGGTAAGAACATGCTGAGTGACAACAGCCTCCAATTTTCTAACCTGGTGGTAGCAACACAGAAAAAAACCATGCAGGTGCTACTTCTTTCAAAGTAGAGGTTTTCTTCCATACAGAACTAGCACAGTAAAAAAAACCAAATTAATTAGAACTCATGAACATGCAGCCTGTTGGTCAAAACCAGCCTTCTCAACTTTTATTCAGCAGTAATAATCTGAAATTATGTACACTAGCTTCTTGGGTAAATTTACTTTTGAAGTTAAGCATTAAAAACTGCAACGCTTTTCCAGAAATCCAGAATAGTCTACATATAACTAGTTCTTCCTCAACAGACATGAAAAAGATGGAATTTACATCTTCTCTAGCTCTTACGATTTTTTTCACTATGCCAGGTTTACATATCTTTCCCTCCATAAGTGTTTCATCTTACCAAGAGGAATCAACAAAAATGAGCATAACAGCTTAAAAGTGTTTTCTCCCCTGTCAAGAGCAAAGCAACTACTTCTTTGAGACCTACATAAAAAAAAAAAATTTACAGAAAACCTGTGCAAATTGGGAAGAACAGTGGTTTTATACCACCAAAGCAGTTATGCAAGCAAACTCTAAATTAGACTTTTGTCAACAGGGACTACTTTGTTCAGAGAATCCATAGATACTACACTGGCAATAGTAGCATACGATAATCTCCTCTAGGGAGATTCTAGCCCAAGGGGAGAGCTTGACACTAATGCTCTTTTTACAGTTTCAGAACTACTTTTAAGTGTAAAGAGTCTTGATCTATTTTCCCATGCTAGGAGGAAGAAAGAAAGTAGCTGAACTAGTCTAAACCAGGCAATAGACCAGTTAAGAGTCACTGTCGCCGTTAAACAGGAAAACAGGCTTCACTTAAAAAAAAACCCAATCTGTCATTTCAAATGAAACAATGATGTTACGTCTTGAAACTGGGACGTATAAAACAGAGTTCAGAATCTGAAGCACACATATAAGAAATTACAGTGAATGCATTTTCAGGTACAAAGCTAAAACACCCATGGCACTAAAGCAGTAATGGAAGTCTACTTGTGTTCTCTTAAAAGCTTCCGTCACCAGTGACCTACTATATCAAGCTAAACCAATTTTTCTCATGGCCTTCTAAAATCCAGGTAGTATCAAAATAAATACAGTTAACAAAAAAGTGCTGCTACAAACCAGATGACCTCATACAGTTTACTTGTTTTCATGCTATCAAAGTTAAATTACAGGCATCACATCCTGACAAGTTTCACTTTTTTTTTTGCTTATCCGTTTTATTTACGTGCCAAAATAGGTAGTTATGGTAGTTAACCTTTGTCCAAACACACAAAGGACAAAAATGCTGCATACAAAACACTAGCTCAAGGTACTCAGTGTACTGGTATTGGCTGGGACAGAGGTTAATTTTCTTCACAGTAAGTGAGACTGGGGCTGTGTTTTGGATTTGTGATAAAAACAATATTAATAACAAAGGGTTGTTTTAGTTACTGCTGACCTGTGTTTGCACAGCACCAAGGCCTTACCTGCTTCTCACAAGGCCCCACCAGCAAGCAGGCTGGTGATCTGGAAGCTGGAAGGGACAGAGCTGGGACAGCTGACCCCAACTGACTCAAGAGATATCCCATGCCATATGAGATCACGCTCAGCATATAAAGATGAGGGAAAGAGGACAAAGAGAGGAGTTTTTGGAGTGACGGCATTTGTCTTCCCAAGTCATCGTTATGTATGATGGGGCCCTGCTGTCCTGGAGATGGCCGAACACCTGCCTGCCCATAGGAAGTGGTGAATGAAGTGGTGAATTAATTCCTTGTTTTGCTTTGCTCGCATGCACAGTTTTTGCTTTGCCTATTAAACTGCCTTTATCTCAACCTGCGACTTTTCTCATGTTTATGTTTCTGATTCTCTCCCCATCCCACTGGTGGAGAGTGAGCGAGCACCAGCATGGGGCTGAGCTGCCCCCTGGGATCAAACCAAGCTAGAAAATGGCAGAATTAAGGTAACATACAATCTTGATATATTTACCTTAAACAGAATAAAGACAGTGCTTAATTACACATCCCTACTACTTTGTAAGTTGGGGGCATAAGTGTTTTTTAATTAAGAAGTCTATCCACAATACCAAGATCTCTAAACACTTTGGATATTCCTTTATAGATCAGTTCTGTAAGGAGGACCAATGAAACTTACATCATAGAACCCACAGTGGATTTCATTAAATTTACTTATTTTGCTATTTTAATAAATAACACAAGCACTTGAAGAACATTAGGAGAACAAGGAAATACACAACAGGAAACAGAGCATTTAATGAAATTATACAGAAGCGTCTTACCCTGTAAAATGCCATGTGACTGTAGTAGCCTTTACGCATCATGAGACAGGAACACTTACACTGGAGTTGAAATGGCCACAGGCAAAATTAATTCCTAATTTACAGGAAAAAAAATTCAGAACTTAAATCCTCTTTCACTAGGTTTAAATATAACCCAATATATCACATGCTGGATATATTTTACAGGAACAACTACTGTCACCTCAGACGTAAACATTTTAAGTATGCTAAAACTGTTGCGATAGTTTACTGAGGCAAACAAAACCGTACCTTGGGTAATTATTAATTTTTTCTTTTGCAAAATAAGAAGCACAGCTGGCATATTGATAGTCCAATACTTCGGGACAGAACTGGCAGCATAGTCAGCAACACGTGACATTTTCTGTGCCAGAAAGGAGATCTCTGGAAGCTTCAATGTATTTATATAAACAGTTTTAGTCTTTATTGCTATTAGGTTTTACTGACGGATTTCCTCTCTGTGGACCAAAACAAATTAATCACTATTTTCCCCTCCTCCTCTTACGCATGATATTTACAAAGAAAGCCTAGCTTTCATGGATGCTTCCCTTCCACCTGAGGAGGGGCGAAAGGGGAGAGCAGGGTGAGCAGGGAGCAAACCTCAAAAGATTCAGCTTTCATAGTTGAGAGGGGATAGAGAATGCAAATGGAAAGGTAACAGCTGCAGCAAGCAGGTACAGAACAATCCGAAATAACTGCATGATTATGACATTGTTTAAATGAGTTTTAATCATAAATTAATTACTCAGGTAAAAAAAAATCCTCGGTCACCTTTCCAAACTGGGTGGAATGGCACACGACATATTCAGCCCCAGCAGAGCCAAGAACAAAGAGGGACTACTGCTGTAGTTACATGTCCCCAGTGTTTTCTTTGTGCTGTCACTGCATTTACCTTACTGTCCCATAAGCTGACCTACAGAGACCAACCGGCAGAAAGCCAAAACTGTTTTTTGCTAATTCAGCCCTCAGACTTGCCCACTGTAAGATCTGCTGAACACCAGTGCAAGAAAAGAGCCAGGAAACTCCCAAGGGAAGGATATGAAGGGAGACTACCTTTTCTTGCAAGGGCTTGAAGTTTGAAGTCTTTGAAAAACAGCAGTTAGGATGGATTTGCTGATCTCAGCAGATGTACCTTGGCTACTGGTCTCATCTACAAATCAGACCTTTAATCATACTCCCAAATAATGCTGTAATTTCAGTCTTAAACATCTTTCTTAGAAAGAAAGTATAATTTCACTGCTAAGCAATTTTTGTAGCGCTCAAGTCTGTAAGAATCAGAAGATAGAGTATAAACCATCAGTGGCAATGCATCATCTTTTCTCTAATTTTTCCACCCCACCATCATTCCTGTCCACACACAGTGCCCAGCAGGTCGAGTAGACAGCACACTTCAGATGTGTGAGCTGCACAGATGTGAGGTCACCCCCAGCAGCCCATGACCACTCCACCTGCAACACTCTCACTTTAGACACACCAACATCCTTTACCTTACCAAGCAAAGCAATTTTTGCATAGATTAGCACAGAAGTATCTTGAGCACTTTGAGTATTGCTCAGAGTATTGGTTTAATATACTGACTATTTTTATAAGATTGTTCATCAAAAGATACCCTGAAATGTCTAAATGTAGGATTCAAACATTACTTCTATAATACATTTTGATCTGCCAAATGTTGTTTTTTGATCTCAGCATTTTTATACTTGATGTTTATGTTCAGACATGTGCTTACATTGTATTGTTTTGGACTGAGGATTATTTCCGATCACGGAATCACAGGATGGGTGAGGTTGGAAGGGACCACAATGTGTGATCTGGTCCAACCTCCCCGCTCAAACAGTCATCCTAGAGCACATGGCACAGGATTGCATCCAGACGGTTCTTGAATATCTCCAGTGACGGAGACTCCACAATAATTTACAGAATCCAGAATATCTAAACTGAACAGCAGAATCCTGGGGGAAAAAAAGCTTCGTTTTGACAGTTCTTTTATCCTAAAAATTTTCAGTCGGACTTTCCAAGCAATCATATTATTCTGAATAATAATTTGGAATACTGTATGTGAATGTACCAGGAGTGTAAATCAATATTCTAACTTTTTCAGTTTGAAAGAAAGAAAAGAGAGTGATTAGTGGAAATCACTCTTAAAAAGAAAAAAAAACCAAAACAAAAAAACAAGAGCAGCAATATCAAGCCGTGTCACTTGGTGGCAGCACACCAAAGAAAACCAAAACACTTGAACAAGACCACAAAATTTCTTCCCAGCACATATTACTTTAACATCTCTCCTACAAGTGCCAGAATTCCTGGAAGGCTCTAGTCACTTCACATATTTAAGGTAGGCACCTAAATTTTTAATTTGACTTCACATTCAAGGAGATACTAAAGGCTCAAAATACTAAAAGCTTTACTTCAGTCTTTCTGACATGTTTACAGGTTCACCTACCTCCACCAAAATTGCCAGAAAAGTGCTAAATAGTATTCCCAAACAGGTGCAAGGCTGAGCAAGCAAACAGAAGCAATACTTGAAAGCCTGACATCCCAACAGTTCCTACAAACTGAACAAAATAGTGGGCTCTGAGTCAGATGCACCATCGATTTAGATTTCATGCCATCAGAAAAGGCCTGACAACACACCAGAAAACTCACTACAGTCCAACATCTCTTCTACCAGCTGAAACTCTTGCCAGCATCACGCATGAAAGGCAACACTGCATGCAGTAACTACCCAACAGTGCTATTGTAGTCAGTGACAATGAATGAGAACCGATAGTCTTTACCCATTTAAATAATTGATGTTAACCAAAGGTTAGATTTAATTAAATTAGTAATATTTAATAATAATTAAATAATTTAGCAAACACTTTCAAGAAACATTTGAAACTACTACTCCTGAAGCAGGAAAGAGATGCAACGAGGACACAAAGATCTGCTGGCTTCGGACACAAAGATCTGCTGGCTTCCTTCTCTGAGTAATGTTGTAGCAAAGGCTCGTTTATCAAAGGGGCAACAGGATCGCTATCTTTTCTCTCAAACTGGTCTTCTACACACAGATGTACAAAGACATACAAACTATACAATGTCTTATTTCTGTAACCACATGATAAACAGCTTTGTTTTGCACTATTTGTAATCTACATGCCAAATTTACCAATGACTAATAAAAGATTACCATATGCTATCACATCATTAACATGCAAGTTGCGAAGAATGACAGTTCTATTTTCTATATATTAGATCTTTATTAGTGTAACTACAAGATTTAAAACACAGTCATTTCATAATAATGATCCCATACAAAAGCAACCAATAAAGCCTTTATAGTACTGAGGGGTTTTTTGTATCAAAAGATGATATTATTGAAACAACTGATTTCTGGAACAAAGAATTTGAGTTTAAAAGAGCAAAGTACTCTTATTCAAGCTTCAGGGAAATAAAGTCATCAGTTTAAGCCAAGCATTACGAAGGAAGTATGACTTGTATCACAGAAGAGTGACTGTGATAGTTAAAAATATTAAATAAATTGAAGTAGAGAAGATAAGCTCTCCCTCCAACTAAACAGCTTACTGTTCTCTAGCAGTACATGCAGTCTGGTAGCGCTGTTCAATTTTATCAGCTTCATTAAAACTGCCCTTTCAGTGGGACACACATGAAACAACAGCCTAACTCAGCATCGCAGCAAGAAGATAAAATGGAGACCAAAGGAGAGAGATGAAAGTGAACACAGAAAGCAAGAGAAGCGCAGCAGTTTGCCATCAGAGGGAGTACAAGCCTTAAACAAGTGTTCAGCTTCCAGGTGGGAGCAGACACACAGCTCTGCTGCGATTATGAACACCTACACAGGTTTAAGAGAGGGCTAGTCCTCCACATTTTTGTTGATAAACAGCATATATGTGAAAGAGCTGCAAGAAAACAAACTTTCTGTTGAAAAACAGAGCTGCTACACTATTTTTATATGTAGAAAGACATAGCCATGGAACAATGAAAAACAACTTCAAAGTTCTGCCCATTTAAATTACTAATATTAAAAAGAAGTTAGGAAAAACATGCTCCTGATCCTTTTTTTCAGTGAACTTACTGTCTTAAAAAGAAAAAAAAAGCATTCTATATTGCAACATGGAGCTTGATTTTGGGTCTGACTGAAATGAAAAGGGAAACGCTAAACAAATAAGGGACATGACTACATATCAACCTGCACTTTATCCCAAACTCTCAGCTCCACTTTGGTGCTGTTTAGTGCCAAACATGCCTTCAACACACTGCATGCTCCTCAAGATTACCTATAAGAGCAGATCCTCAGCTGAGGCATGGAGAAAAGAGGGGTGAATGGTTCCATGTAAAAAGAAATAATATTCCACCACAACCACCACACACAAGTTTCTAAGATTTCTTTTTTATCCCTGCTCCTAAAGAGGGAAGATAAACCATTAAGCATATTCAAGACAGCCAGACAAGGTCTAGTCAACAATGAAGCGCTATCAGACCCACTCTGTTTCAGAAAGGTAAATGTTTGCCCATTTACCCCTGTCCCAAGTTGCAGAATACACTAACTTCCTCATACACTAGGAAAAAACAGTTATCTATATTCCAGAGGTACTGAAAAAGTAGCAGAGTAGGTCTGCAGTACCTCAGTGTATTTTCTACCTCCAAACGATGGAGCCATTTATTTGCTCATCTTCATTTTTCCTATTTAAAAGTAGCCTCAGCAAAATCAGCAGAGGTCTGGCATCTTTTATAAATAGTGTCAATTGCATTTTAGTCAAGAGAAACAAAAAAAGAGACTGCTTCCCTAATTTTAAAGGGAGGTGAACTAAAATCTGATTAAATCATAGCAAAATAACTCTCGTTGGGGTGGGGAGGGAAACACTCTTTTTCACAGGAATCAAAAGCTGGAGGCACATACTTGGTGTTAAGTACGTCGCCTGCTTAGGACAAGTGTAAATGAGTCATACCATCTGTACTCACATTCAAAGGATAGTCTGGCAAGATAGCAGGGAGAACACAAAGCAATATGACGCTCTGCTCTTAATGCTGTGCTATGGATGCAGTTAAGCTGGGAAATAGAGGAAGACTTAGCAGTTAAACTAAGAACGACCTACAGTGACAGACACTGAACACCTTATTCTGTGAATTTATAATTATTTGTAGAATTCTACACAGAAATCTATAGTACAGAGGTGCCTACAAACTCACATATAACAATAATGCAGTGGTTGATTAACGCTGTATTTCACATGAATAATTCTATCTCACAGAAAAATGCAGATATGCTCAAAGTATAAATAGATTGGAGCAAGAAGTCATTGTGGATCATCAATAATTCAGAGAGAAGCTATTTACAATAACCATTTGTTATAGAGACAAGACAAAATGCATTGACTAAGAAAAAAGCAACATGAAAACAACAGAATAAACAATGGTGACCAGCCTTCTGAAGCAAGTTGTGCTGAGCAGAGTAAAAGCAATAACCACAGTGGAAGAAACAAGGAGCTCACAAAGACGCAGTGTGAGACTAATCTCAGCAAAGGTGGGGGAAGTCTCATCCAAAAAGATGATATCGTGGCAGTATCTGAGCGAGGGCGGACAAAGCCATCACCAGCGTCTGGAGCAACATGCCACAGAAAGCTGCTATTCCCAAAACAGCTCTGTGGGTGGGGGACCCAAACTCATGGAAGTCATACCCAAGGCTTATCCTGAAACAAATAACTAATACTGGAAAAATGTGCCAAGTTCAGGTTTCTTCAGTTTTCTTTTAAAAAGTCCTGGAAAGTCAAACTACGTGGAAGGTTAAGCTTACCAACATTATTTGAGTTGTAATAAAAGCAATATATTTTAAAATACAAAACTAAGCTGTACTTTGGATCCCAGGATTCATAATTTAACATACGTAGCACTGAACCCTCCATCCTTTACATCTCATGAGAGTCAGTGGTACCAAATGATGCTAAAGACTGTTTCAATGTAGCAGAAACACATTTGTGTTTATTGAGTTTATTTATCATGGTTACATATAAACTAGAGTACTTACAGGAAGGACAACAAGTTCTTCCCAAGATACTCCTGGATATCTCAGGGGCTAGAAGGAGGACAATAGACATCCATCTGCTGTTCCAAAATCCTTGTGATGATTTGTTTGTATTTATACCAAGCTTTGAGGAGCATGAAATGTACAGTTAATTTAAAATGGTTTCTCACTTTCTCCTTGTTTTCATGCCTTCATCTTTTAATTATATGAGAAAACTGTTTACATCTTAAAAAAAAATCACTGATGCACCTATGTTGGTTTATTTACTTGATCCTCTAACTTTTTTGTTGGTTAAAATCAGGCATATTATTTCAGAGCATTCTAGAGGTTATATCAACAGCATTTACAACTCCCGGCAGGTTTAGCAGCAGCAGATATTCACAAGGATGTCTGCCCCCAGTAATCACAGTTCACAAGTAGGTACACTAACATAAAATCAATACCATTAACATATACATGCAGCTGTGAGCTGAGCTGATTTGAGGGGAGGGAGGAGGATTTGAGTGGTAGGAGGATGCTATCCCATACTATTTCCTCAGTGACTACTATTTACCAAGGACAACCACGTGGAGGAGCTTCACAGGCAAACAAAGCAGAAATTCAAGCTGTTCCATTATGAATCAGCAGAACTGTCAGATCATGGCAAAAGTATTAGACCATTTTTAAATAAAAGTAAATTAAAAAACAAATTTAATAGTTCTCCTGATGTTGAATCCTACTCTACGATTTGCTGTTCAGATAAAAGCCTTGAGCTTGAACAGTTCCCTGGCATAAAACAAGAGGTGAAATAATGAACTGACAAGCCTGAAGACTTGTGAACCTATGAAGCATCCCAAATGACAAAAGTGAAAACACGTGTTGATCCTCTGATGTTCACACCACTGTTAAAAATGAAAAATGATCAAAGCAGAAGAGGAGTAAGATCCTCTAACAAATCCAGAAACCTTTATCTACATGTTATTTCAGCATGTGCACATGTATAATTCCAAATAATAACTACTTATACAAAAAGCCGTAACAACATTGAAAATTCTTATGATATACTTGGAAATGACACACCATAAAAGAAACCCCACAAACAAACAAACTACTGCAGCTCAGACGCCATTATGGTCTTCATTTTCACTTTTACAATTTTTTAAGCACTTCAGAGATAATTTCCATTTAAAAATTTGGGAAGAAAGCAAAGCAAGCAGAATATGAATTCTGATCGAACATAACATCAAAAGGACAGATAGACAATAGCATTGCTCCCCAAGCTGAGGGAAGAAATCTTTACATTTCACACATCTTTTAGCAAGGTAATTATCTGGATAAAAATGAGGTAGCATGCTATGAGTCACAGCAGTTCGTATATAAATCAACCCATTAAGAAACTTCACAACCAGGACAGACTTCTTTAGAACCTACAGCTACTCTTCAAAAACACTGTACGTAAGACCAAAAAAAGAGTAATGCTTTCCAATCTGAACAGGTGCCTGTCACATTCAAAGAGAAATACAAATCCAGAAGTGATGTTCATAGACATTAAAATCAGAAGAAAGCACAGGTTTTGAGCTATTTGAGTTTATGTCCATAGCAGGTTACCTCTCAAAGTCTACAGTCTGGCTTTACAGAAACCTCAGTGTTTAAAACACACAAAAGGACTGAAGTGTTAAAACCCCTCAGATTATGACTGTGGAACAGAGACTTTCTAGTATACAGCTCTGACATCTTTCAGAACATCTATGGGAAGACAACAGTTAAAAATGGATATTGGGTAGAGGGATGAAAGAATTGCATACTTCAGATATCTGCCAAGGCACAAATACTCGACTTGATCAATAGTATTTATAGGATAGCAGGATAGCAGTTTGTGAGGTAATCTTTTACCAGCACACCACCTTTAAGAAATTGTTTCTTAATTCATGGGTTTCAATCACTACTATTTAATTTTCATGTGTCTGAATGTTAACATTTCCACTCTACCTAATACAAGGGTAGGAAAAACAGGAAGAAAGGTTAGGAGCATTTTAGAAAATACACATCCATCAGACAGAATGATAAAACATAAATACTATTTCAAACAAAAAAGTATGCATTTGCAAAATTAACTTATGGGCGTAAAAAAGAACGGCTACTGGAAACATTCAACTCATGCACTAACAGGAACAAACTGTCATAAATAAAAACTTCCTTGGAGTTGTTTCTCCCTCCCTGAAAGGAAAACAGTACCTTTAAAAAGAATATTTTTAGATTAATTTTTGAAAGCAAAAATAAAAGTACATCCAAATGGCCTCACTGGATCTTTAGTGAGGAAGTGCCATATTACACAGAGAATAACAGTGCATGCAGTCATTTCTCTATTTCCAGGGCCAGCAAAGCAAATAGCAGTTGTCTTCTTAACCCTATTGACTAGGCCTTTTAAGAAAAAGACTGGAAAACATAGCAAAATATATGGAATAAGCAGCTCTTTGAATAGATTTAAGAGTCTGCAATTCCCTATACACACTAGCGCACATGGGGTGGTGTTGTCTTATCAGCCCTGAGGCTATTCTTACAGGACAGAAACATGTTTTTAAGATGGGACAGGAGAAGAGTCAGAATTCACTTGGAACAGAGGCATTCCACGTAGGGTGTGTCCAAACAAAGCTCTGAGCTTTTAACACAGCTCAATGATACGCAGCTTTCATTCCCCAAAATGCAAAACACTAAAAGAGGACTGGCCAGTAGACTCAGAGACACATTTTCACATATGGACGTAGCAGCACTTCACCTTACAAGAGGTCCAAATCAGTCAATGGCAAGTCAAATATTTGAGTGAAAAACAAGAGCCACATTTTCCAGTTCACTGTAATTCCATGGGAAACACAGAGGGTACTACCACACACTTCAGGACGTTCTTACTCCAGGGAAAAATCCAGTTGCTCGGACAGGACACATGGCCAAACATCTCCTTTATGTGCACTCTGTCAATTGCTTAAAGCTTAAATCATGAGTGCCCCTTTCACATGAACGCGCGAGGAACACTGGCATTCTTACCTGCCATGCACAAGTGCCACAGCAGATTCCACTACATCAATACAGCCTGCAAAGGGAAGAAAATCAGATACCTCTGACTGCCAGAAGTCAGTCGTCTTCTCTATCTGACCTGAGGACTGCTGTATACAAGTGCATAATTTTGAAGTTCAGCAAGATGTGGTCATTACAGAAAAAAAAAGGAGTAAATAATTTTTAAAAAATATTGTTACATTTCACAGACAGTGGAACACTTCAAGGGATGAGAAAAAAGACAGGTTAACTGTTATAGCTAAGTCCACTTGCACAGTGGACACAGACATTCCCATGAAAATTAATCCCAACCAAGTAATGCCATCAATCTAAAGCAGATCGTGTAAACCAAACTAAGACTTGCTCAGTTAAAGTGCCATTACATGGACTAAACAGAATTCACTTCCAAAGTACATTGGCTACCTACAATTACCTAGGTGCAATGCTCTTAAAAACAAATAAAACAAGTCAGATGTTCTCTTGACAGACAGGAACCCAAGATTTGTGCCACATGACAATTTAAAGTTTTTCACTTCTTCAGGGTGAAGATAGGGGCCAGATGGGAAAAGATTGTGAGAACACATCTCCTCTTACGAGGAGAGACTGTGGGAGCTAGGCCTGTTGGGTTAGAGAAGATGGAGAGTGGATCTCATCAATGGTTATAAATATCTCAAAGGTGGGTGCCAGGAGGATGGTGCCAGACTCTTTTCAGTGGTGCCCAGTGACAGGACAAGGAGCAATGTCCATACACTAAACCACAAGAAGTTTCACCTCAACACAAGGAACAACTTCTTTTCATTGAGGTGGCAGAGCACTGGAACAGGCTGCACAGAGGGGTTGTGGAGTTCTCCCTCTCTGGAGACATTTAAAACTCACCTGAGTATGTTTTGGTGTCACCTGCTCTGTGTGACCCTGCCTTGGGAGGGGCTGGACTGATGATCTCCAGAGGTCATTTCCAACCCTAATGATATGAAGACAACCTTCCAAACACCGAACAGTGAAATGATGTGCACTAAACAGGGTGTAATCCAGCACAACCACAACCAGACACAAAATAAACGCCCTATAAAATGATTATTCTAGCATCTCTCCACAATAGCAACACAATGTTGCAGCAGTTTCTCTCAGTCCTGACTGCTTAAATCCCTCCACAGGGAGAAGACAAGCAAGCTACCACTAAATAAGATCACCAGGTCAGAACAGACAGCTGATTGCTTTACTAACACTTTTTCAGCTAATCTCTACCTGTGTTCAGAAGAAGGGCAGACCTGGGCAAATCAAAGTGAGTTATCCTGGGTTCTATTTCTGCTTTTTGGATGCACTAAAATAGCACATGATAACCTTTACACTGCATTAATTACTTTAATGCACTAATTACTTCACTTTTATTACTTTTGCTATACTTTTTAATTTGTAATTTTATCAGAGCAATTAACAAAGACAGAAATAAAAAAAAAATTAAGTTGTTTAAACTACATGTGCCACTAATTAAAATTTTCCAAAAATGTCTCAAGTTAAGTAGTCCACAGTATTTCCTTCATACAACAACAGTTAATGAGCTGAATCAGTGACTTGGGGTTGGCCACAAAGTCTGTCAAAATTTTAGGATTAGCACAGTTCTGTGAGACTTCAATTCATATGAGAAGCTTTTCTTTTTCCCAGCTTCTTCTGGTTTTCAACACTGAACAAACCATTTAAGAGGAGTAATTGTAAAGAAAATGCCATTTGTTCCAGAAGAGGCTACTGTCTAATGCCACTTTCAAACAGTGAGCTTTCACAAACTCGTTCCAAGTGCTTAGCTCATGACTTCCGTCCGTGAAGCAGTTTGAATTCAATCTTTTGGCAACAAATATATACTACTTAAGTGTTATTTTTTATAATTCTTTGAAAGCAAGTAGATGCTATACTTAAATCTTAGCAAGCTATATTCATATCTTTTCCTAATGTAATTTTTAAATCAAAAATTTCCCTGTCGTGTTCTCTACATACTCAAGCTCAAACATTCCCTCGAAGTTCCCACAATCCATGCCAATAAACCACACTGAAAATAGATTAACCTTTTGTCTAGTCTTATCACTGAGAACCTTTGTACAACATAATACAAAAAGCACAACAAAAAGTACTCTGTATCTCCTATAAAACAAGGAACATAAAGTACAGAATAACGAGAAAATTGCCATAAATGTAATTTAATTTGCAGCATTGACTCAAATTTTTAAACACTAATAGCGACATACTACAAGTATTCTCAAAACTTTGCATACTTTTAATAACTTGATTTATTTCAGCATAGCAAAGAAGATTCTGCTATCCTCTCATATTCTGTCCCCTTACAAAGAAAATCTATAATCTAATACTTAGGTAAGCTGTTTTAAATATCAAACTATGTTTCTTATCAACATTCTGCAAAATAGTTCTTTATTTAATGTTTGTCATTCTCATTCCCTCTCCCCAACCTCCCCCATTCCAGTGTTCATTTGTTTAATGTTTTACATTTTTATGTTACCCATGTGGGTTTTGACACCTACTAGAAGCAGCATAATACCACCCTCCAGCCCACAGCAAAGACAGCTGACCTACTCAGAAAGCAGCCCCTGAATGGCTGCCTAAGACTTTTAGGCTAAAATTAAAATAAAAATTTAAATGTTGCTGATGACCAGCTTCAAGAACCACCCTGAAGTAGGGGCTGTAACCTGAATCCTCACAAGCATACAGGTGATAGGTAGGCAACTATTTGTTTGGAAACTGTTAAGAACAATTTTATTATACCCTTATTTGCCAAGGTAATTATTCCCAGTGCATTCTCACAGTCAAAAGACATGCCCAATTTGCTTGTTTTTTTTTTTAAACGAAGCTTTGTAGTTTTAACATTGGTTATTCCAGAAAATTAAGCCAGTCAGATGAATGAATAGCCTCATCCATAACCTGCTGAATTAAATGTTTTTGCAGCACAATCAAACTGAGAAACAGAATAAAGTAAGGAACAGTCCACCTTCATAAGGTTTTCATTAATGGCAATTCAAAATGTTATCTTCTTTAGCTGCTGATAAAAATATTTGCACAACCAGTGTGCTTATGTTGTGGTATCCATACAACTATACAAGGTGATATGTGGAATATAAAACACTAACTACTATTTCTTGTTTCCATCTCCTATTGAGGTGAGATGAAAAATTTTCTTCTATTACAGAAGGCTGCATTTTACTGACTGACATGCTTCATAAATTACTATTTGTAGAATTTATTTCAACTTAGGCATTTTTCTATGAGCATGTTTTCTTACTAGATATTTCCCTACCCCAAGCATATATCTCTGTGCAGGGAGATAGAGGGATCACTAGTCACAACAGGCATGACTCCAAGCCATCACTGGATGGTGTCCAGGAATTAAAGCTACACACATAAGAAGCACAAATGTTGAAGGGCCTTCTATCCACACACATTTCTGTGAGCAAAAAGCCTGCAGCAAGTTCAGACTACTTTTGGCATACGGTTTTCAGGTAACTGGACTACCCAAACATGATCTTATACTTTCATTGTAACCTCTTCAGAACAGATGGAAGGCAAGAGAAAGTCTTTTTGGTGTCATTTTCAGAGCTCCAGTTGTAAAACTGAGTGGTAGAGCATGTGATCAGCCTAAGAGGGGAAAGAACAACTTTAAAATGCTGCAGGAAAACTGACACGCTGTTGTCAGATGGGAGATGGGAAAAAGCTGAGGATCCTGAAATGCAGTGCACGCGGTAAACTTGTATGTTACACAGGAACTTTTCCTCTTTCGGAGTTTTGAGCCAATGTAAGTCAACATGGTGTGTTATAAATAGAAGCACACTTCTTAAGACCCTAGGTTCTTTGACAGTTAAAGAGGAATTCACGGCCACACTCAAACCCCAGAACAATCAGGAACCAGACAAAAAAATCAAGCCTGTTTCTGAGTTTCAAAACACATTCTAAGAAGTTTAAGACCAACAGCATGAAAGTTACTCAGAGAGAAAGGTCCAAGGCAGACCACACTCAAGTTTCTCCACTCAGCTCCAGCCCCCAAACCAAAGGACACACACAAGACACATCATCTGTGATTACAGGACTTCTGACACAAAGACAGCCATTAGAGTAAGTTTATCTGATCCAAAACACTCCTTTCTACTTCCTACTTAGGAAAACTTCCAAGGAACAACTTCACAGTCCTGTGCTAACCTAAATAATTTGCCTCTCCCCTCCCTTTTCACCACTTTGCAGAAGAAAAGAATGAGAGACTGCTTAAGCTCAGCTACCACCTAATATCAAACCATGGCCTTAGGCAGGAGATTAGAAGCCAATGAGTTTCAACCATTATTGTTAGAAACCTTGCAAATGAAAAAAAAAAAAACAACTCAAGGAGAAGCACATCATTAAACTCCATCCTAAAATTACTGAACTCTAAGCTTTCATGAAAATTTACCTACTCCACTGGCTTAAAAGAACGGGGTTGATTCAGGCAATGTAGTCCATTTCTCACACACAATGTAGTCCATTTCTCTACAGACACAGAGAGTCCTACTCTACCAGAAATATATTTGCATTCAGTAGCTCATGTATCTGTATTTCCTTCTCCTATCTGTCAGCTAAAAACGTTGGCCTTCACTGTGGTAGATAATTTCCAAGTCATATAATTAGCATAGTTTTGGCTGTCAATTAACCGCTGAAAAGAAAAACAGAATTACAAGAAAAACATATCCTACTGTTTCTGTCAGTATTTAACCTTGCTTATTATAGGTCATTTTCATTGTTTCTTATCTAGTGACAAAACCAAGACAATGCAAATACACACCAAAGGAATTGCCACCTCACTTCTGCAGCCATGCCACACAGTGAAAAGTAAGAATTTGGCATTCTGAACAAGCATCCTGTGACAACACAGCACTTCCCAGGCAGGCTACATGTCACTGCACTCCCCACAAGAGCAGGTCACGAAACCTTGAGGTCAAATGATGTAATTCCAGCAATTCCTCCTTTTTTCTTCAGTTATCCATCCTACTTTTACACGTTACTTTTCCCAAAAACAAGGTGTGTCAGGCATCATAAGGGAAGCACTAGCGGGTACTACAGTCATATATGTATGACTATAAACATGTTAAAAAAAAAAACCAACACGGCTTTTCTGGACACATCCAAAACACTTGTACGTCAGTAGAGGTAGTAAGGATTGCCTCAGCATGGAAGGCTGAGCTCCAGCAGACACTTCTGAGATCTTTTCTGCAGGCACATTCATCCTGTCTTTGGGTTCAGTTCACTGTGGCCAACTGCTGCCACCAGATCAAGCTTTGGGCCTACAAGTTTTATTTGTGCTTGTGACCATTCCAGAAGCAAATAGCTAATTTTCTAAAGAACTTATTCCAGAATGACAGTTCCCAAATGACTGCAACACCTCCAATCAACATGGAGGAGAGCACTGCTAATACCAGTGTGGCAAACTTCCAGGGAAGAGGAGCTGAACTTCTCCGACAGTCTCCACAGCACCGCAGGCATTGCTGTTCCTCCTGTCCTTCAAACAGATACTGTTTCTTTGGCTTATGTAAGTTCCAGCAGAGAGCTTTATGGAAGGAAACACATCTCGCTGCTCCCCCATGTAAGAGGTGGGATGTTGAGACAGGAAATCAGTGTGATACCCTAAATGTGTGGGGTAATTTGTACAGCCATTGCAACAGCAAAACAGAGCCTTTCAGATGACCTTATTGCTAAGGTTAGCATGCAAACATATAATCAACAGTCTTCTAACAGTCACAGCAAATTTTCTGCAAAATTCTTGTAATGCTTGTGGACACATGAGCCATGGCACTTCTAGTAATTATTCTTGGATTATGTATGCAGTAAGCTTAATACTTAAATGATTACTAAAACAATTTTAACACATGCAGAGTATAACAGAAATTTTATCAACCTTCAGGTATAAAAACCCCATAAATAATCTGTCTAAATGCAAGCTATGAAAAATACCACATTTTTAAAATAATTCTGGCTTGCTAGATGTTGAGAGGTTTTTTTAAAAAAAAAGGAAGCAATGATGTGCAGAGTCAAAGGCCTTTCAGAGACAAAAGATGTGGCTGCATGCAGCTATATTTGCCCTTTCAAAATAACAAATTTGATATACTTGATCCAAAAGCATTTTTTACATCTCTGGGTGTAGACAAACAGCAGGAGGCATCCTCTTCTGTATATTATTCACAGTGTTAGTTTGAGATTATAGATGCTGTGAAAGTCCCCTTCCTGTGCTGTAAAAAGGTGCAGTAGCTAGAAAAAGGAATCAATATCTTGAAGTCATTGCAAACACAGCTCCACAGGGTAGCTGGATACCTGTTGGTTTTTGGATGATTCTTGACTATGAAACTTGAAGTTCATCAGAACAGTATTGCTATTCACTGATGCTGACAAGCAGTGATATCCTAACCATTTTTGTCCTCCTGGTTCTCTCTGGTGTTTTATAAATCCTCTCTTCACCTCTCTTTTTCACTCTCATTATGAAAACATTCAAAGAACTCCTCTCTTGAGCTCTGTTTCTTATGGAGTAGATTAACTTGACTATTTACATCCCTGATTGCAGTAATATAATTTACTCAACTCATGGTAAAAAGAATAGAGAAATGTCTATGGACAAGTCATAAAATGTTACTTATTCATTACTTGAAAGGTTCTATTTTAATAATTTACCATTCGGTGATCTAAGTAGTGTTGGATAATAAACTTTCAATGTCCATTTGCTTGAGGATGGAAAGAAACCGTAAACAATATCATGGGGTAGGAGTGGAAGAAATAAATGAGCTGGATCAGTACTACAGGATCAGTACTGTTGCAGGTCAATAATGGCCTTTGCAACCTTGCAGGTGGCAGAAACAAGAAGAGAAAGTGTTCTTCTACAAGTACTCCTTAATACTGAAAATTATCTCCCAGAATGAAAGAGCACTATTAAAAAAAAAAAAAAAAAGGCAAAATACAGCAGAGCTATAAAACAAAATAGGGCTCCTGGAACTGAGACAGGAGCAAAGGAAATAAAAGCCATCAGGCAGTATCAATATAGGGTTCTGATTTGGCAGAGACTGCACAGCAACACAGTATTAAGCATAAGACCTCTTTCTATCGATCCTCATGTTTTAGCAAACACAGCAAGAACTGAACAAAACTCTGCAGTTACAAAGGGACAGAAGAGAGGGGTAGGGAATTCCATCAACATGCTATTTCTGAAGCATCCTTCCACCATGACTTGGGACATTGCACTAATTCGAAACAGTGAGTAATAATGTAACCAGAAAAACAATGCTAGCATTTTGTCTTTCTTATCCTCCTGATTTTATGTCCTTCATTTTAACCTACCAGCAATACTTTGTGGGGACACACTGGTGAGTGAATGAAATGTTAGCAGACACTACACAGAGATCTGAGGCAGAAAAGACACATCAAGTCCTTGGGATGAAAAAAAAGGACTTGCATAGATTACCTGCCCACTCACATGAGCAACTGACAGAAGAAGCAGATGACCTGAAGATGGGACAGGGAAGGAGAGAATACCAATTATCCCTAACACTGTACAAAATCCAGTCTGCAGCGATGGATTTAAATTACTTATTTATTAGTAATAGATTAATAAATATTATATTTATGATAGATTAATAAATTTATATGTTAGTATATAAATAACTACAGAACTTCCTAAAAATGTTTTTTACTGCCCCCAGGTGAGCTCTCTATGACACAAGTAGTTCCTTCAGCTATGAGCTGGGTAGATCCCTGGTCTATTATGCTGCCTGCTGCTTGATGACCAGCTTCCTGATAGAAGGTTCAATTTCCTCCTTTGTCAAGGGGACCAGCATAGATGGAGCTATCAAAATACAATCAAAAAGGAGGACAAATAGCAAAATCTTGAAAAGAAACATGGATTCTTCATGATTGCTAGAAATTTTGTAAGCTCTAAAAAAAGCTCATTTTGGTCTCAATGCTTTAAGTACTGTAATTTCATTGTCATTTTGTCATGCTGACTGTCTTTGCTTGTGCTCCCTTAGTGTTAGAACAGGCAGACCTCTGCTTCACTCTTCTCCAATTTATATACAATTTCAGTAATTTACTGAGAAAAATATTTGTGCTAAGGCTGCCCTAAACAGGTAGACTTTATTAATGTAAAAAACAATCTACTTACATAGTACTGTTCACTCAATTCACATACATACCTTACTGTAGAGATAAACAATGAAAATCTCAGATTATATTCAATTCACAGTAAAGAGCATCTCATTATTTTAGAACAGAAGTCTTCAGGTGCTTCAGCTAACAAGTAGTTCCTCAATCTACAAGGATGCTGCAAACTATTTTGTCCCTCTTTTATTTGCATATCACTGCCGTTGCTTCCTCTTTATCTCTGCGCACCCACACAGCTGGCTACAAGTCTCATCTTCCCTTCTCTCCCAACTACTCAGTCCCACCACTCTTATATTAGCTCTGGTTTCTGTGCTGAAATGGGTCAGTGCTGTATAATTTATCAACACCAGAATCACAACTGAATTAACAGAGTTAACCTGGTATACTGCCACCCCTTGGGGAGAGTGCTAATGTCTTTATTAAGGAAAGAATAACATTGCCTGATATTTTGGAGCTTAAACATTAAGATTCTTTTCTCATTTGCACAAAGGAGAACACCAAGACACCTTATTTCAGATGAATCTTCAAATACCAAATTAGAACTTGTCCTCCACCCCCAACAATGAAAGGAAAACAAAACCCCCAAAACCCAGCACTGTAAGCATGCTCCCAGCACTTAGTGATGTACTGCTTTGTTTACTTTTTTATTGATGTGAAATGTTCTGTGATTTGTATTGAGATACAGGTTATTTAAACACAAACATTATAAATAACTTTGAAACAGTTAGTCACTGTAACTAAGGCAACGAGTCTCCCACTCAATTTCCAGAAATAGGAGTAAGGAATAGAGGTAAGAACAAAGTAAAAAGTTGGCAGGAGCAAGAAAACAAATCATCAGATAGTAGTTTGACCTGAGGATGGCCCAGCCGATTAGAGAAAAATATCAGGTATGGCAACTGAGAAACAAGCTAGCTGACAAAAAATGAGGTGGAGGATATGAAGTATATAACACCAAATATACTTAATTTCAATAATCTTATTCCACAACCCATTTCAGTGAATGGAACAGCCATAGGAATCTGGGAAAGTAACAATCCATGTCAGATAGCAGACTGCTAGTTCAGAGTCTCAACAGCTACTAGCTTCCTAGAGGAATCATCTTTTTTTGTGGGCGCTAAGGAAGTCACTTCCTCATAGAGACGTGCACATTTGCCTCATTTTTCCGCTGATATTTGCCTCCAAATAATGGTCAGAAACCTTCGATGCTATCTACATGAATAGACCTTTATATCCTCACAGAAGGCTGCTGAGTTAACAGGATCCGCCTTAAGGATCTGACTGCAGAATCAAGGCTTGCTTTGTTTCTCCCCCACCTTTTTTTTCCTTCTTCTTTTAAAAAGTTTATTTTCTTGACTGAGCAGAACTGCTTGTTCACAAGTCAAAAGTTCCCAAGTTATCATTGGGCAATCTGATCCCCCCAAACGAACACGTGGTAGAACCAGGTTCTCTCAACACATTCTAATCGAAGGGCTGGTAATTACCGCGTATAACAAGATAAACAGAGTTCAAGTTACTCCAAGTTGTCCATCAGCTAAAGAAACTTATCTTCTCAGCACATGTAAGTTCTCAGCCTCGGAACAAGAGAACTAACAGTAAGACTTTAGATGTCTTGGTAAGAAATACAATTTCTTAATTTAATTATCTTGTCTACAGTTAAAAAAGATTAGATGCAAATTTTAAGAAGAACATATGATGGACAACAGAGCACAAAGAATTGGTTCTTAACTATTACAAGATTCATTAAAGAAATTATTGGGTTTTTAAAAAGAAGAGTAACTTTAAAGTAGCTTCTACCAAAAAAGTAAAAAATAAAACACACATCTCATTAGTCTACATCTGAACAGAATTTGTAGAGCAATACCACATAATTCCATTCCCACCATATCCCTCCCTCATTGAACAGCAGCAGCTCCTTTTCATCACCACAGGAGACCATTCCTCCTCTAAGTGTAACAAGGAACTAGCTGGGACATTTATTCTTGGCATGAATTCTAAAAGAATGAAGTCTAACGCTGGCAGTAATGAAAATAGCAACCATAGAGGCATTCAGAGCGTTCACTATGACACTGCAAACATTTGTTTAACTGCCAATTGAACAAGATCCATCTTAGCTAAGAGAAAGATATAAATGGGCAATAAAGAAGTCAGTGCTCTCACTGTTCAAGGACTTTAAAGATAAGTGGTCACTCTAATATCCTCATGCAGTTGTTCCTACTCAGATCCATACTACTCTTATCTGACTTCTGGAAATAAATGCACTGCCTCAAGCACAGTCTAGCAGTCATACAGAAAAATCCCATACAAAATCCTTTCAACTGCCCGTCATTATTAGCCC
Organism: Rhagologus leucostigma; assembly: GCA_013397725.1. NCBI lineage: Eukaryota > Metazoa > Chordata > Aves > Passeriformes > Rhagologus > Rhagologus leucostigma. The sequence continues at coordinate 3,046,707 of VZTD01003784.1, forward strand.
TAAGACATCTTCCTGTCACACATTTAAGATTCAGAGAAAATGGGAATTGAATTATGAAACACATAATTAAAACTATGATGCACTGAAACAAAAAAAATAAAGCTTTACCAAATAAAATGACACTGCATCCCATGAGTTTTGCCAGAAGTAGTTATATAGGTGCAAAACTAAAGAAAAAAAATCAGCCATTTTTGATCAGTTTCATACCTTTCAACAAAACTAAGCTGAAATGTAGGCTTACGTGAGCCTAAAAGATGACCTGTAGGCACATATGCAGGTAAGGCTTGTTACAGAAAAGGAATGAATCCCTGGGCTGTCGGGCAATCCAAATTTTACCTACACACTAAGAAAAACTAAGCTGTCAATTACTGCTTAGGTGTAAGAGAGACTAATTCACAACCGCTAAAAGCAAGAATTTATCTGTTCTAGGAAACAGTTAATGTACCTAGAAACAATGACTGCATAACAAAAAAACCCCAGAAGACACTTAGCCTTTCACAGCCAGCTATGCAGAGGTGAGAGGGCTTTGACACAGGAGACCAAAGCATCCCACTATAGATATTTACAAGATAAGTTACTCCTTTTTTTTTCCCACCCCATATCTTCCATTCCACATACTCCCCACAAAAAAAAAAATTGTGATAAAATTTTGTGATTAGTGACCCTTGACCTAAACTGGAGTTTCAGTGCAGTTTCTTACAGCAGTGTACCACAGCATTTCAGGAAGAAACAAACTTCTATGGGCTTCGTCTCACTTAGCATTTTTGTAGTTAAAGCAGCATCTCATCAAGAAGAACCTGGTACACAGGCATCAATATATGAAGACAATACGAAGGCAAACAAATTTAAGAGCAAATACCTCAATCATAAGGTACACTTAAGATATTTTTCATCTCTACCTTTAATAGTTTAACCTTCAGAATTCACAGATTTGCTTTCTTTTTATTAAACAACAACTGCACAACACTGCACAAAACCCCAAGAGCAAAGAGAACAATCTACAGCTTCTAACTTGACACTTGAATGATTGCTTTTCTATACCTGAGTTAAAGTTTGCTATTGAGCATTACAGGTATCAGCTTTGCCCAATACAGTTCAGTTTAGCTTTAAATGCAATTTCTGCAAACATGGCTTATGAGTTTTTTTGATACCTGATATACTTTGAAAGCAAACATAAGTCACTTCTCAAAGTGCAGTGTACACCCTCAATTATGTCAAAACTTTGAAATATATTCCTATCTGGTAGGATGGCAAAGCAATAAAGCTTGAGTAGTACCACAAATGTATAAATAATGTACTGGCTGGCTAGTTGTTGAACCCACAGAAAGGCCTACTTTTCTCAGTGTGTGGAAAACCTGTATTCTGAAGGTTAACCATGTCAAATCAGCCTCCACAGACAAACAAATATTTGAGCTTCACAAACACATTAAGCATCTGCAGGATCAAAGTTTTGTTTATCAGGTACTAAGTAAATTAAATCAAGCAAGCGGAACAGGGATTTCACCCTCCAAGCTCAACTAAGAGCCTCAGAGCAGAATTTCTCACCTCATTGTGACTTCCCAAGCACTGCTTTTACACTAGCTTGCAGTAACTTGAAAAACTAAGCAAGTGTAAGAAAACACTAAGCTTCTTGTATCCCGTAAGTCTGCCTATCCGCAGCATAATTCTGACACTTAATGCAGAGCCCTTCTACATTATCAAAAAACAAAATCATCAGGTTTACGCTGAATTTGGAAAAATAATCTTGATAATTACGTTTAAGTACTACTTTATTTAGTAAAATTCTTGTTTCAGAAAGTTATTAATCTGACTGTTGCAGAAAGAAACCAGCAAATCACTTCCCTTCTTCATACTAGCTGAACATTACAAACGACAGAGCAGCCTCTGCACTTCCCTGTGAAGCACAGGCACCACTGAAGAAAGAGAACCACTATTAGGACTACAAACACACGAGACAACATACTTTATTCTAACCAAACACACCACGATGAAGCAAAGCATATGGTTCAAGCAAACAAGAAGCATGTTTCATGAACTACTGAAGAGAAACACCTCTACTCCCATACAGTACCACACACTGGTTTTCATAAAGAGCAGGTGGTGCTCCAGTCTCAGCACAGCATTCTGTCCTCAAGTCGAGACATCTTGCAGCACACTGCAACACTAACCTGCAGGAATGCTCTGTAACTATCAAAGCTGAGGGATTTCATGTTAACATGATTCCTCATGACTTTCTGGCATTCTTAAACAGTTTTAACAGAATTTAGTTTGAAATAACTGATTTGTCAAGCAACTGGCACTTTAGCAGCAGAAATGCAGCTGCTGCTAAAAATCACTCCCTCTACAAAAGACTGTTCAAAACCAGCACTCCCTTCCTTCTCTCCTTCTCTTCCCTGTCCTAGCACCCCCTCCTTTATGTGAAAGTATACTTCAATTCCCAGTGTATCAATTCACCTTTACAGATCTGTGAAGCCTCTAAAAAGTCCACCTAGTACTTCTTCTGGATTAAAACTCGCATTACGACAGAAGCTGAAAACCTCATATGCATTACTCTTTCAAACCAGTGGTCCCACACGGTCCAGTACTTCACTTCAACATGTGTCAATAGCAGGATCCTTCCCAGAAGAAAAGTTCTGAAATACAGTACTTTCACGTTAACATATTGATAATGGGGTTTTTGCTAACTATTTCACAATGATTACTCGCAGAAGAGTTGTAGTTCTTGCTTTTAACAGAAGGGCTTGTTTAATAGAAGAGATGAACAACTGCTTATTTCTGTGGAAAGTCTCCCACAGAAGAACAGCAACAAAGCCTGAAGGAAACCTAACTCAAGGGACACTGAGTGTAGTTCACATCCACAATTGTTGCTTATTCATAGATGTGGTTCTAAAACAACATGAGACTTCACAAAGTTTACATACAATATAGCAGGGCATAAGAGATCCCAGCCCCATATCGCCAAATGTTCCTTAGAACAAAATCCCAAGGGATCATGCAACCTAGGTGCGAAAACACAGATGTGTATGTAACTAATGAAAGGACTCGCAAGTAAGGATGGGCTGATACTGATCAGCATAACAAACAGACACAGGATACCAGCTGCCTAATCACCCCCAAGTTTCTACAGGCTTTTTTTCTGCAGGGCTTTTTTTTTTTT